>CM053162.1:36294850-36627350 GCA_028571685.1 Heterohyrax brucei | reverse complement strand
TCTATCTATCTATCTATCTATCTATCTATCTATCTATCTATCTATCTATCTATCTATCTATCTATCTATCTATCTATCTATCTATCTATCTATCTATCTATCTATCTATCTATCTATCTATCTATCTATCTATCTATCTATCTATCTATCTATCTATCTATCTATCTATCTATCTATCTATCTATCTATCTATCTATCTATGTGACCTGGGTTTCAATGTGAGTTAAAAACAAAAGACACAAACAAAAAAACTCAACCACACTGTAGTAGCTGCAGCTAGTTTGGGGACTAAACTGGAGCACTAGCAAAGGTTGATGCGAAGACTATGTCTCTTCTCACTTACAGGTTGATTTCAAGTGGCCACACTCCAGGGCAGAATCTTAGCAGAGGTGAAAGTCAGGAAACAAGAAGTGGTGCAGCTTACTAGAAACACCAGGAGTTGCAAGATTTTATGTGGCACACCATGGTCTGGCTTGTCAGGAGTGAAGCCAGAAGGTCTATATTGCAGCCTGTTGAAACTAAAAATGCTGTATTATACAGGAGTGCTGTGTCCCTAATGGTGTAATGTTAATTTATTGCAAGTAAACAGCCATTACCAGGATTCATAAAAGGGATAATTGGTAGTATTGTTGGCTTTTTAAAAAATTAGAAAATAAATGGTCACACACTAGTTGTTTTGAAATGTGAATGAATTATTATGGGCTCACTTCCAGCTAGTCAAGTTTATTTCTCCAAAAGCTAATTTTGCAAATATGGTTCAAAACACAAGTCACTGTTGCTTATATATAGTTCTTTTCAACATACCTTAAACCAGAAAGACAGGATTTAACTGAAGAGACTCCCTCTACTACCTCCCAGGCTGGGCTTGTTACTAGTCAGTAGAGCAAGGTGAGCATAAATTATTTCAAGTATCTTATTTCATTTTATTATTATTTTTTAAAAATGCATTGCACATTGAAAAAAGTTGTGAGGACCATCTTTAAATTGGGGATACGAGAGACATAAAGAATAAAAGTGAAACGGAGGCACGTTAAGATGAAATTAGTCTTTGGAAGATTCTATGGTATTTTAAAATCAGGGCATTATCATCTTACTTTCAAATGTTGACTAAACCCCAACTCTTCCCTGCCCATAGAATCTTGTCAGTTTGGAAAAGAGGAAGCTTTCATGGATTTGAAGCTGTATGCCATTAAAAGCTTCCTTGCCCCCACACAACCTTTAAATCCTTACCAGTTGCCTTTGGCTCTACTCTCTGATAGGCTCACATCTACACACAGAGAGGTTTTTAAAAGAATCCAAGCATGAAGAGTGAGTCTCTCTCTTTCCCCATCCGCCCACCTCGTTCTTCACCCCACAGACACAGACAAAGGGAACACAACCAGCTCCTTCCAGGAGCAGCTGATCTCGCAAGAAAGTGGGGAGAGCCAGTGGAGCGGCTGCAGCAGGCGCGTCTGCTACTCCAGCAAATGTCACCCTACCTTGACTAATCTGTCGTATAGGTGGAACAGGGAAAGCTCTTGTTCAGAAAGGTGAAGAGAAGGACCACTATTGGTCTGGGCCTGTCTGGGAAGCGAGTGTGGGCCCATTTAGTGAATCTCCTTCACCTTTACAGAGTTTTCATTTCTAATAGGAGAGTTTCCATTACCAATGTGCCCGCATACGCACGCGCGCGCTCTCTCTCTCTCTCACACACAAGCGCACATGTGCAGAAACACACGCACATGCACACGTACTCTCACACACAGCTCAAGCCACCACACTCATTGCCCTCACTCACCTGTTTTGGTATATTTCCCCCCAACTCATAAATTTTACGAATCATTGCTTTTGTGCAAAACCTATCTGTTAGTGTCAATGCCTCACTATTCACCACTGAAGAAATTTGAAATAAACAACTTTGTCTCCAGTCCCTCTGGCTCAGTCAAGCCGATTACCAACTGAGCACAAAAGTGCCCAGTGAAAAACAAATAAACACAAAACTTCAAACCTTGGAGCAGTGACATTTTGGGGGAGGCAACGAAAGTATTTATTTGCAAAGGCCCCAAACTCAATTTTTTTTTTATTTTTAATTTGCAAAGCTATGCTGCTCTTTGGGAATATAGAGGATCCTGGGAGCCCCTGGGACACTGGGACACTTTCCTCACTTCCATGGTGAAAAGAAAGCTCGGCTTTAATTGCTGAAGTTTATTTTTTCACAGCAGTCTTTAGAGGAAGACCCTTGGCAATCCAGACTTTGAAGATTTATACATGACAGTTACCAACTCTACTTTTATATATTTGAAATAAAAATAGCTCAGCAGCAATTTGCTTCCTTTTTTACTCTTGTTTTAAAACTCATTCCTCCATGACTTTGAAGTGCGGGGAATCCTCTCAGTCACCAGCCTTTTTTGGATAGCAAAATGTTAATCGTAAGAATTTATTTTCTGTGCTAACAAATGTTTTCCTTGGAGACTTTTTTTTTTTTTTTATCATTTTTAGACAGAACTTTTAAAAAAGATATAAATTAAATAAGATTGTTGAGAAATTTCCCTGGGGAACAACGCCTTCATTTATAAAAATCTCCAGATCTCTGAAATACTCAAAGAGCTTATAGTTTCCACCAGCAGAGGAAAATATTCACTAGGAAGACATTAAGTAAAAGAGTATTTTCTTCTAAAGAGATTTTATTCCAATGCTATAGAAGGCAAAGTATAATGATGACGCTAATGATATAAAACATTTGAAAACTCCAAACATTCCAGATGCTTCCAGGAAGGCCTCTGTCCACCCAAAGTTTCAGCAATCGCACGCTAAAGATTATAAGGCATTTCTCCAGAAGTCCGATCAGCAGATTTGATATATGGATTTAGATCAGTTTTTTCTTACGGCAAATCTATATGTTATTCTCCGTCTTCGTTTGGTGCTATCTGCTGAGTGGCTGTTACTCAGGGGCAAAGGTGGCTCTCTGGCGGACTAAGCCGCCGAGTAATCTTTTACTCCTCATAAGAGGAGTGTGAGATATTAAATCACACTTGACGTACCTGAGACACGGCAACTTCATCCATATTTTATCTGCTGTAAATTTAATACCACAGCACTTTTTAGGGTGATGTATTTATTAGCTGGCTGGGGATGAGCAGTACAGAAATTCAGTTTGTTCAGGAAAATAAAACGAAGACAGTCTGACAAGTTTATGAAGTAAGCACAATAGCTATTTATTACTTTTTAAACACACAGTTGGCTGAAATGTCCTTAGCAGTGTTTGTTCAATAAATGCATAATGATTTCTAAATCATCTCAGCTTTTTTTCTTTTGAATTTTAATAAAGCCTCGTTCTCTCAAAACAATCTACTGCTCCCCATTTCCAGTGCTCCGTTTCCGATGGCAAACTGCAGCGTTTTAAGGGAATCACCACCGCATTTCAGCTGTACCTGAACAGCCCAACGAACTGTGGGAGGTGGAATCACACTGAAAGCAGCTACGGCCAGCCAGCTGCCCAGTCAGTCAGTGGATGAACTATTCGAGAGTGACAGTTACCCGAAGCTCTGTGCTGTCAATTGCTCTGCTCAACTTTTTTTTTTTTTTAAGATTCCCTTTGCATTATAGAATTGCACCCCCAAATCCTTAGGTCACCCACAATTAAATTACAATCTTCTCTTCTGATCCACAGGCCAGCACTGGTTGCTCTTTGTCTAGTGTTGTGAGATGATAGCAACTATTTACGAAAAGGGAAAATGAAGTTGGACCCATTTATTTCTCTAATCATTCTTTAAGGATAACTAAGCTTTCTTTTTCTTTCTTGAAGGAGAAAACCTTGTGAACCTCAGCTGCAGTTTAAAATTCTACAAACTATAGCTGAATGAGGACCATATTCTTGTGGTTATAAAACGACTCCCTCTTGTCGTAGATCTGCAGATCAGTCCCCTTGGTGCTTTTTGGGTTTATAGTCAATTTGATCTCCAATTTGCAAAAATTGAGGAGACTTTGGACTTTAATATGCAACCCAGGTGGCACAGTGGTTGAAAGTTTGACTGCTGACCAAAAGGTTGGTGGTCGATTTACCTGTCATTTCTTGAAAACCTTGTGGGACTGATCTACTCTGTCCTATACATAGGATGGAACGACTCGAAGGGGATTCAACAGCAACAGGTTTGGGTTTTTTTCTTTTTAGTTTATACCTTAACCTCAGGATATGGGTTAAGTGTTGTAATTCCACAAAGAAGACTGCAGCAGAAGTTCCCAAAGTGTGCCCAGGAGAAGTAGCTTCAGCATCAGTGGGATCTTTGTTAGACATACTTGACTGCTAACCCAAAGGTTAGAGGTTTGAGTCTACCCAGAGAAATCTGGAACAGTGGCCTGCTAACCTACTTCTGAAAAATCAACCACTGAAAATCCTATGGAGCAAACTTATACTCTGACACACATGGGGGTCCCCATGAGTTAGAAGTGAAGTAACTGTTGGTACCCAAGCTGGAAACCAAACCCATCGCCATCAAATCGATTTCAGTTCGTAGCAAATCTGTAGGACAAAATAGAACTTCCTATAGAGTTTCCATGGCTGTAATCTTTATGAAAGCAGACTGCCCCATCTTTCTTCCATGGTGTGGCTGGTGGGTTTGAACTTCCAAACTTCTAACATTTTGTTTAGCAGTCTGTACTTAACCACTGCTCCACCCAGTCTCCTTTGGTGGTAACCAGACCTATTGAACAAGAAATCTTGAGGTAGGACATAATAATCCATTTGTTAATAAACCCTTCAGGTGTTTCTAATGCCTATGTAAATTACAGAATGATTGGACTAAAGTCTTGAGGAGCTGCAAACAGATGATCTATTTGCAATACTAGTATCTTGAGTTAGTCTCTGCCTACCACCCAGAAGGCTTCTGGATTCATATAATGGTTGTCAAGGATCAAGTACTAATTTGACTAGCTTTAGAAGCACTACATTCCAGTGCTACATACAAATGATTTTTTAAAATACCCCAGTAATTTTAGGATCTTCTGTCCTGGCTTATTAAAAGTGACTCCATCTCATCTTAGGGGAAGCACAAAAGATTACCAAATTTTGAGGGAAAGAAAATCAGGAGCAAAAAAGCTCTTTTAGAAAGTTAATAGTGTGCTGTCAACGGACAGGGAGAGCAGTGGAAGCTGCATAGAGGTGGGCACGTAAACTTATATGGGAATGCACATTTTCACTCAGTCATATTAAACAAAAAAATAAGTTAAAAGAAAGTTAATTACCATGATTTGTCAATATTAGGTGATACACTTATTTGTGTGCCTTTGGTCTCCTAGATCATTCGCTCCTATAAATAAGATCTGATTATTTCCGGGAAATCATATTTCAATTCATTTGGGTATGCACTTTTTTTTTTAATTCCTCATGCTTTAAAAATAAACAGAATACGTAAGTAGGGAATGCTCGAAAACTATCTTTTTATCATCCTATTTTTAAATACATTGCGTTCCCTCTACCTCTTTTTTGATGTCATCATTCCAAAATGCATTTTAATTCATTCCTTGATGTGTTTCCACACTCTGGCACTGGAAGATGCAAATCTCCAGGTCATATGCTGCTGCCTCTGACAGAACGTATCAAACCGAATTATCACAGCATCAGCTTTGAATCTTACACTCGGAGGAAGTTCATTACATAATAGATGATGTGTCAAGAAAAGACAGTCACTGCAGTACTGGAAATTCACGAGAAGAACCTAAATTCACCTCAAAAGTCTTGGGATGCGTTTGGGTTTCACAATTTAGAAACTAAATGGAGCCACAATCTGTTGTCTGATCTGAATTGTTTCTTTTAACTGTAAAATGTATTCCTCTTAAGAAGGTCACATCTAGTGAAAGAGGATACAGTGTGGTAGGACCGGGGAAAAATTAAATGAGTTTCCCATGCTAACCCCTGAAATCTGTAGGTCTCTCACACTCCAGGTGAATAACAAAGCATTCATTTACCGAAAAAAACATTCTGAAAGCTTTTAAAGGTATACATACGACATCTTTACACTGAAATTCAGTACCTGAAGGCAGAAAAAAAATCTGCTTATCAGGTTAGTCTGTTATATAAAGAAGTGTTGTTTTTCAGTCAGTTGATTGTAAACCCATTAGCAGCTCATGAAATCAATTTTGTGGGTTATGATCTGCATTAAAAAATTAAATAGGATAGAATAGAAAAGACTACATTAGTCTAGAATAGAAAAGAAAATAATAAGAGCACATTACAGTATATAATAAAGTAGATATTATTTTTTCTAAACTTATTTTACTGTAAGTCTGTGTACTAGGCTTTGATACTAAAATACCAGCATAGAGTGCTGAATATTTACAGACAGTGACTTAAGTATTAATGTGATTTTCCTGACACTGTCTTATCCTGAGCAACAACAAATATAATAACAAAAACCTAAATAAAATATTTGGATCAGAACTTATATGAAGGAGACAGTTGGGAATAGACAATGTTTAGGCACACACCTCAAAGCAATATTCAGATTCCTTGCCTTAGTCATTCATTCATGCATTAATGAACTTAGAGTAGATTAATAAACTTCTCTGTGTCCCAATTTCTTCATCTGTAAAATACCACTGATAACAGAATCAACTCATTAAGTTGTTGTGAGGATTAAATGAATTAATATATGTAAAGTGCTTAGAATAGTGTGATTAGTTATTAATATTAATATTACCTGAAATCCTGGTGGAATAGTAGTTACATGATGTCTGCTAACCAACAAGTTAGCAGTTCGAATCCCCCTGACGCTACTTGGAAACTCTGTGGAGCGATTCAACTCTGTCCTGTAGCATCACTATGAATGGGAATTGACTTAATGTCAGCGAGTTTGGTTTTTTGGTTTTCTAGTTAGTATAGTCTAACTATAAGTAAGACATAGCCCTAGGTACTGGGGGGAATCCAAGGATGTATTATCCATTTTTCTTTGTTTTTGTCTTGTCATAGAAAAAAAATCCACCTTTAAATCAAGCTTCTGTTTATTGTCTTTAGGCATAAGTCAAAATTAAGGGGATGTTGCCTATGTATGCTTATTATGCTTATTTAAGATTTTTTTTTTAATGTGTTGAAGCAGAGAAAATGGCAAAATGTTGTACTAGAAGTATGCTGTAGGGTTAAAAAGTCACTACCTTTTCCAAACTGGCCAATACTTCTCTGCACTTGCAGAACGATCCTTTTCTATGAAATGTAAGAGCTGGGCTATGATTTTTAAGATCTCTTCCAACTTTAAGATTTTAGAGATGACTGTTAGAACACCCACCTTTCATCTGTCCACTTGTTGTACTGTGGTGGCTTGCGTGTTGCTGTGGTGCTAGAAGCTATGCCATCAGTATTTCAAATACTAGCAGACCCATGGTGGACAAGTTTCAGCTAAGCTTGCAAATTAAGACAAACTAGGAAGAAGGACTGGCTTCTAAAAATAACTGTAAATGAAATGATTATAAACAGCAGCAGAACATTGTTTGATACAGTGTCAGACAATAAGCCCCTCAGGTTGGAAGGTACTCTAAATATCACCGAGGAGAAGTAGCCTTCTCCGAGTACAGTGGACCTCAGTGACACGGATGGAGTAAAGCTTTATGGGTCTTCACATGCTGATGAGGCATAACTCGGATGGAGAAGAAATGGCTTCAAACATTCATTAGAATAGGAACATGGAATTACAAAATATGAACCAAGAAAATTGGAAGTTGTTCAAATTTAAATAGAAAATGCATAAAAATCGATATCCTCGGTATTATTGGGTTGAAATGGACTAGTATTGGCCATTTTGAATCAGACAATCATATGGTCTACTATGACGGGAACAACAAATTGAAAAAGAAAAGCATCACATTCATTGTCAAAAGAGCACTTCAAGATCTGTCCTGAAGCACAACACCATCAATGATATGATGGTATCAGTATGCATACAAGGAAGATGAGTTTAAATAACTATTTTTTATATTTGTATAGCAACTATTGATCCCAAAGATGAATAAATTGAAGACTTTTAACAGTTTCTGCAATCTGAAATTGATCAAACACGCAATTATGATGCATTGATAATTATTGGTGATAGGAACACGGAAGTTGGAAAATACAGTCTTGGTGACATAGATTGCAAGACCAGAGACCTATCCTTGGAAATATCTTTTTCAACAATGTAAATGGTAATTCTACATGTGGATCTTGTCAGATGCAATATGCAGGAATCAAATCAACTACATTTATAGAAAGAGATGATGGAAAAGCTCAGTGTCATCAGTCCAAACATGGCCAGGTGCCAACTGTGGAACAGACTGTCAATCGCTCATACGGAAATTAAGATGAAGACGAAGAAAGTTAAAGGAAGTCCATGAGAGCTCATGTGCAACTTTGAGTATATACTTATTGAATTTAGAGACAATCTCAAGAATAGATTTGACCCACTGGACGCTAGTGACAAAAGGCCAGATGAGTTGTGGGAGGATGTCAAGGACATCCTACAAGAAGAAAGCAAAAGATCACTAAAAAGACAGGAAAGAAAAAAAGACCAAAATGAATGTCAGAAGAGACTCTGAAACTTGTTCTTGAAAGCAGAGAAGCTGAAGTGAATATCAGAAATGATGAAGTAAAAAAACTGAACAGTTTTAAAGGGTGACTCCAAAAGACAAAGTATTGTAACAAAATGTGCCAAGAGCTGGAGTTAGAAAATGAAAAGAAAGAATACACTTGGCATTTCTCACGCTGAAAGAACTAAAGAGAAACTTCAAGACTTGAGTTGCAGTACTGAAGGATTGTGGGGGCAAAATGCTGAACGATGAAGGAAGCATAGAAGAAGCTGGAAGGAATACACCAAGTCACTGTACTGGAAAGAATTGTGTTTAACTGTTTCAGGAGGTAGCATATATATATAAAATCAAACACTGTTGGTACTGAAGAAGTCCTAACTTCACTGAAGGCATTGGTTAAAAAAAAACCTTCAGGAATTGACAGAACACCAGCTGAGATGTTTCAACAAATTGATGCAGTGCTGGGGGTGGAAGTGCTCACTCATCTATGCCAAGAAAGTTAGAAGACAGTTACTTGACTAGAAGAAAGGAGATACAACAGAACACAGACATTACTGAGGAAAATCATACCTAAGTAAAATTTTGCTGAAGATAATTTAAAAGTGGTTGCAGTAATGAAATTACAGGAAACTGGCAGAAATTCAAGCCAAACACAAAACACAACATACAACATCATTGCTGATGTCAGGTGGATCTTGGCTGAAAGCAGAGACGACTAGAAAGATGTTTACCTCTGTTTTGTTGACAATGTACAAGCATTTAACTATATGGATTATAATAACAATGCATAACATTGTGAAGAATGGGAATTAATTGTTCTTGTGTGGAATCTGCACATAGACCAAGAGTCAGTTACTCAAAAAGAGGAGGATATTGTGTGGTTTAAAATAACAGAGGGTGTGTGTTAGGGATGTATCCTTTAAAATGCTTATTCAGTATGCATACTGAGAGGGCAGACTGTGAAGAAGAATACAGAATCAAAATTGCAGGAAAACTCATTAACAACCTGTGATATGCAAGCGACACAACCTTGTTGGCTGAAAGTGAAGAGGACTTGAAGCATTTACTGAAGAAGATTGAAGACAACAGTTTTCAGCATAGACTATACCTCAACATAAACAAAATAAAAATCCTCAAAACTGGACCAACAGGCAGCATCACTATAAACAGAGAAAAGTCTGAAGTTTTCAAGGATTTCATTCACTTGGATCCGTAATCAACATCTGTGGAAGGCAGCAGTGAAGAAAGCAAACAATGGCATTGGGCAAACACAGTAAAAAGTAAAAATATACTACAGATGGCCTCTGCTAAAAAAAGTAAAAAAAAAAAAAATGTCACTTTGAGGACTTAAGTGTGCCTAATGTGAGCCATAAACTTTTAGTTGCCTCAATGTGTAAGAAATCTGGACAATGAAGAAGAAAGAGTGAAGAAAAATTGATCCCTTTATTTATGGTTTTGGCAAAGAATATTGAACAAGTCTGTCTTGGAAGAAGTACTGCCACTGTTCTCCTTGGAAGCGAGGATGGCAAGACTTCATCTCACGTATTTTTCACAAGTTATAGGGAAGGATCATTCCCTGGAGAAGGCCATCATGCTTGGTACAGTAGAGAGTGCTGTCTGAGTAAAGTCACCCTGTGTGCGATGCGTGGTAGCTGTCTGTTTGGGAGTTTTATGAAGTTCGGTATTAAGTTCAGAATGAGATCAGAGCCTTCAGGGGAAGATTAGGAAGTAAGGTTGGCAGTGTAGTTTATCTCTTACACTATAAAGATTGGAACGACACAGAAAGATCAAATGTATTTTTTTTTTTTTTTTACCAGAAAATGACTCTTTCTGCATACTGAAGAGCTGGTTGGAGATGGGTGATGATGGAAGTGGGAGGGCCTCCAAGGAGACTATTCCCATTGTCCCAAATTCCCAGTGTGGAAGAATACTGAAGTTAAAAGTTAAATTTCACCAAGAGATTTATTTTCTCTTAGTAGAAGAAACTCAGAATTTTGAGAATTAGTGTACAGCAGCTTAGATAGGAATAAATTTACTAAAGCTGACTATCTGTAAAATACCAGACATTGCAGTATTTGCATGAATTATTTTATCTAATCTCTAACCAAATCTTATTGAATAGATATGATAACAATCCCTTCCATTTTGTCCAAAGGAGACGTCAGGATTTCAGAGCTGGTTATTCAGAGATTTGAATCGGGAATCTCTGTGCTGCATCATCAGACCAGTGTTCTCTTATATATAGTCCTTGGACTAAATCTGGTGCGGTTAAGTACAGTTGACTCCATCCAATTCATGATAGCCTCATGTATGTCAGAATAGAGCTGTGTTCATAGGATTCCCAGTGCTTGTTGTTTGAAAGTAGACTGCCAGGCCTTTTATCTGAGGTGTCACTGACTAGACTCAAATTTCCAGCCTTTGATGAGCCGTGGAGCACATTAGCTCCTTGCATCACTCAGGTACTTCATTCTTTGGACTATTTGCATTATAATCACTTTGTGTTCCAGTCAAAAATGTTTGGACATAACTCTGTGTTTACTGAATCAGATTCTGTTGGGGAAAGGTCTTGGAATCTGCATTTCTAATAAGTCATTCAAGGTGGTTTTTTAAATGTTTGCATAAGTTTGAGAATCACTGAGGTACACTCTATATAGAATGGCATTGAGAAGAACTAGAGACAAAAGCCTGAAGTTTGAATACTTGTCTTATGTCACGAACAGCAAGTATCAGATGTATGGTGCTTGAGGCAGTAGTGCTGGTATAACAGAAATATCACAAGTGGATGGCTTTAGCAAAGAAAAATTTTATTCTGTCACAGTCCAGTAGGATAGAAGTCCAAATTCAGGGCATCAGCTCCAGGAGAAGACTTTCTCTGCTGGCTCTGGAGGAAAGCCCTTGTTCTCAATCTTCCCCTGGACTGGGAGTTTCTGAGGGGCTAGGACACTGAGTCCTTTCCAAAGGATGCACTCTGCTCCCAATACTGCTTTTTTCTTGTTGGTGTGAGGTCCCCAAATCTCTCTGCTCGCTTCTTTCTTTTATATCTCAAGAGATTGCCTCAAGGCACGGTGCAGTCTTACACACTGAGTCCTGCCCCACAGACACAACCGCTGCCCTTCCTCCCTTGTTAACATCATAGAGGCAGTGTTTACAGCACGGAGAAACATCACACAATAGGAGAAATCATGGCCTAGCCAAATTGCTACATACATTTTGGGGGCCACAATTCAATCCATGACATACGGTTAAGTCATTTTTATTTTCATCCAGGAAGATTTGAATAGGGAGATGGGACGGTGAGAGAGAAAAGGGACCAAAAGAAGTAAAAGGGGGGAAATGTGTAAGATGAGAAAGGCAAATGAAGCAAAGAAATGACATGAATAAGCCATTGAAGTGGCAGGAAAGGGACTGTTACAGGGCCTGTATCAAAGGAAAGGAAAGAAGAAAAAGATAAAATACGTCAACTTCATTGGGCTCCCTTTGTTCAAAGACGACCCCCCACCATTCTTCCACCTTCCGTCTCCTTTACTTAATAGAAGATTGTGAGGGTGTAGAAAATTCATATGTCAAAGTGAAAGGTGGAACTGTAGTTCATGAATGATTGGTGTTTTTCTCACTTTGCAGAAAACGACAAAGACAAAAATAACCTCTTTCCCCAACCTTCCAAATAGCCTTAACAAAGCATTGTGTAAACTAGCAACACTTCAATTCCTTGTCAATTCAACTCAGATTAGTGAATCAGAATCTCTGGTCTGTTTTGAAAACCTCCTCAGGTGATTTTTGAGATGCATCTCTAGTTAATAACCCCTGAATTAGGCCATTTCTAGGGCCCTCCTTAACTCTGACAATTGATTTTTACCAAGTATTCTTAGGACAAATGTCACAGATGATGAGGAAGAATTCCAACCTGCTTTCAAATTTGAAATAGAAGGCTCCTCCTGTTTACCCCTATGTAGGTCAGTGTTTCCTCACATGTTTTAACACTGTTTATTTTAATTGTGTCCTAATTTCAGGCAGGAGTGGGTCTACGGAACGGCGGTATTTCTCCCAAAGGACTATTGTGCATTTATTATACAGCAGTATAGACATATCGATATCAGCTCTAAGGATGAGAATATTTTAATGCAGAACTCCCCAGAGAGCTTGGTCTCTGGCAAAACCAAGAATCACAGCTCACGTTAAAAATAGGCTGCTGTAAAGGGGGGGAGAAAAGAGAAAGTGCCGAGGGAAGCACGAGTCATTTAGCTTTTGATCAGTGGGATGAACTGATACACTTTCAACCTGGGAGATGTCAGTCAGCCCTGCGTGTGCTGAAAGGACCACACAGACGAGCGACGGAAAAGCTCAGGAGAGAAAAGTGGGTGGTGAGAGTGGGGGCCGGTGTATCAGCAGGCTCCTGCTGGAAGCTGCTCTGGGAGAGCTCTGTGGGGCTTTGCCTTCTGAGTGCCATAAAGTTGTGGCTGCCAAAGGCCACCAGGAGCCAAGGAGAAGATGAATCCAGGGGAGATGCCCTTGTAGGACCACAAGGAACCATTCCTCCTCGTTTTGACACAACTCATTCTCTCCATCCAAAATGTCAACAGTTCGAATCCACTAGCCGCTCCTTGGAAACTCTGTCAGGCAGTCTGTCCTAAAAGGTCACTACAAGTAGGAACTGACTTGATGACAGTGGGTTGGTTTGGTTTGGTTTGGGCAAGGAGCCCTGGTGGTGAGGTGGTTAAGAGCTGGCTGCTGACCAAAGGCTGGCGGTTCCAACCCGTGAACTGCCAATGGGAGAATTGTGGCAGTCTGTTTCTGTAGACATTTACAGTTTTGGAAACCCTATGATGTCACTATGAGTTGGAGCTGACTCTAAGCAGTGGGTTTGGGGTGCTTTGGGGTCTTGAAACATTTACTGGTGTCTAGGCCAATCCAATGTAGATAAAATCAGAATCTCTGGGGAATGGGACTCAGGCACTACCAGGTCTTAAAGTTCCCCAGGTAATTTCACATGTTGTTAAGTTTGAGAACTAGTGTGAAACATGAAAAAAAGGTGGTTCTCCTTATACAAAAACCAACTCCAACTGGATAAAAGACCTAAATATCAAACCTAAAACGATAAAGCTCATCCAAGAAAAGGTAGGAACAACAATGTAAGTTTTAATACACAATGAGGACAGACTCCAAAATCTGTCAAAGAAACCTCAATCAACAGAAGAAAAAATAGATAAATGGGAACTATTAAGAATCAAACACTTTTGCTCATCCAAAGACTTTATTAATAGAATTAAAAGAACACCCACAGAGTGGGAAAAAATATTTGGCAACTCTATGTCAGATCGACGCCTGATCTCCATAATCTATAAGATACTACAAAATATCAATAAGAAGAAGATAAACCATCCAATTAAGTGATGGGCAAAGGAGATGGACAGATACTTCACTAAAGAGGAGATCCAGGCAGCCAAAAAACACATGCGGACATGTTCACGATCCTTAGTTATTAAAGAAATTCAAATCAAGACAACAATGAGATACCATCTCACCCCAACAAGATTGGCCATGATCCAGAAAACACAAAACATCAAATGCTGGAGAGGCTGTGGAGAAAGTGGAACCCTCCTACACTGTTGGTGGGGTTGCAAAATGGTCCAGCCTCTTTGGAAGGCAATCTGGCGCTTCCTTAAAAAAATGGATATTGATATACCATTTGACCCAGTAATTCCACTACTTGGAATATATCCTACAGATTCAAGGCCTTTCACACCAACGGACACATGCACCAGAATGTTTATCGCGGCACAGTCCGCAATAGCAAAAAGATGGAATCAACCCAGATGCCCAACAATAGAAGAATGGATAGGTAATATACTCAATGGAGCACTACGCAATGATAAAGAATAACGATGATTCCAGGAAACATCTCCTAACCTGGTTTCAACTGGAAGACATTATGTTGAGTGAGAGTAGTCAGCGACAAAAGGACAAATACTGTATGAGACCTCTACGATAAGATCTCAAAAATAGACTTGTGTATAGAAGAAAAGACTCTTTGACAGCTGCAAGGGAGGGGAGGGAGGGCGGGAGGGCGAGGGGGGGAGGGTTTAGTTTAGGTAGTTACTAGAAATCTAGTTGGGAGAAAGTGGTGACAGCACACATTAGGAACAAGAACACCATTAAGTGGCCTTCAGCATAACTTGAGTACTCCTTCCATCTTAACTCAATACTGCAAGGATAGAGTAGCTGGGGCGGGGGACGGGGGACCATGCTCTTAGGTGAATTCCAGGCCAATTGGCACAACTAGCGTTTTGCTAAGAGAGCTCTCTGCACCCCACATTGGTGAGTGGTGTCTGGGGTCTTAAAAGCTGCCAAGCTGCCATCCGAGGACACAGCAAATGGTCCCAACTCAGCAGGAACGGATGCTCACCGAGGGCCAAAATGGCATGCGGTAAAGACAACCGAGAAGACAGAGAGACCCACAAGAGTGGGTGGGTGCTTACATCGACCCGGGACCGGAAGAACTGGATGGTGCCCGGCCACCACCAGTGATAGCCATGACAGAGCTCACAGAGAGGAGCCCCCTTGCAACACAAGAATAAAAAGAGGGGCATCATGAGATCTCCACTAAAAGACCTCAATTGATGGTCCAGTGGTTTTGGGGTTCCCCTGAGAGCATAGCCCCCGGCCCTGATGCTGCCCGTTCCCATAAATTATAACAAAGGTCCACTCTTTGGACAGGAATGGAATGGACTTGGCAATGCACAGTAACCATATATTGGAAGCATTTTATGGTTCTGTACATCTATAGGATATCATCTTGCTGACCTCTGGCTGGAGGAAGGGGAGTGGACAGAGAGGAGGGGAAAGGAGACTGTTGGGAGGATGAGACATGTATGGAGCAGAGAGGAATAGTGTGCAGTCACCGGACAGGGAGAACAGTGGAAGCTGCATATAGGGGGGCATGTAAATTTACATGTGAATGTACATTTTCACTCAGTTATGTTAAATAAATAAAAAAAAAAGGTGGTTCTTGCAAAATTACGTTTGTTGAACATCTGCTTTGTGCCAGGCACTGGAAAAACGAATAACTCTGCTATCATATAAATTTCAAAAAAAAGGTTTAGAGGGGTGGGAAGGAGCTATGAAATACAAATTATAATGTTTCTTGCCACTTACCTTACTGGAGCAGTCTGAATTAATCTTCTAAAGTGGAGAGTCACTAGGATGATAAGGAATAGGGAAATTATAAATAAATGAGCTACACAGATAATGCAGATGCCTCATTTCAGCTATTACTTTTGACCTTCTCCTCCATTAAGCCTTTAACAGCAAAACTGACTCGTTTGAGTCTTATCTCTGTTTTTCTTACTCATTCTCTGACAGAAGAGCTAATGAGGACTTGAGCGCCCCAAAGGTGGGCAGTAGCAAGGGGCACCTGTGGATTTAAAGAGCCTGCACAGTCTGTCCAACTTGATCAAGCTATTTTCTAAGTTTTGTTTTTTCAAGGAGATAATCACAGGGATGTAGAAGAGGCCGCTGATGGGAGTGTTTGCTTTAAAATATCCCATGAAACAAACAAAAAAACCCAAACCAGTTACCATGGAGCTGACTGCAACCCATGGCCACACTATGTATGTCAGACTAGAACTGTGCTCCTTTCATAGAGTTTCAGTGTCTGGTTTTTTGGAAGTAGATTTCCAGACCTTCCTTCAAAGGAACCTCTGAGTGGACTGGAACTTTTAACCTTTTGTTAGCAGTTGAGTACTCAGCCATGTGTGCCATCCAGGGGTACCAATATTTGTTATGTACCCCCAAACTCACTGCTGCTGAGTCGATTCCAACTCATAGCTACCCTATAGGACAGAGTGGATCTGTCCCATGGGGTTTCTAATGAGCAGATGATAGATTTGAACAGCTAAGTTTTTAATTAGCCCGCAAGCTCTTAACAGCTGTGCTACCAGAGCTCTGTATTATCACATAGTCTTATCGAATTGTATTTTACTTTTGATAGTTGAAGCACTGAGCTTGAAAAAGAACACTTAAGACTAATGGCTACCAGTCAGATATTAACTATAAAACTCTTTTTTACAAATTTGACTGTGGATGACCATTCTATTACACATCTTAGGTTTTCAGAAGCACTCCTGGTGTCTATCAGGTAGGTAGTTGGCTTCACACCTCTTTCATTGCTTCTCCTTATTTCTGAGTTTGGACTGCATGCTCTATCTTACATGAGCTCAGAAACTTTTATCTCCCCTTTCTAAATTGGGTGGTTTCAGCTGGTGGAAAGATGGATGACTTCAATAAAGGAAGCAGGTAGCGCTGTTTAGCACAACACCTAGGCCTGTGCCTGGCGTCTCACTACCTGCCCGTTATTAGCTGCCATCTGTTTTCCTTGTACATTTTCTCCAGTTTGACTTTTAGAACTGAAAAGAACTCCAGGCTTGTGATGGTTTCCAATGACAGCAAACACACAACATGCTGCACTTCCATCTCTCTCCTGGAGACAGCTACAGAATAAAACAAACGGCCAACCTGCATTAGCTACTTAGCTTGGTGGGAATCATAACACTCTAAGAAAATCTGCCAGCACAGGGGCAGAAGTTCTTTCATCGAAGCCATTTTTCAGTGGCAAGACTTAAATAATCACAGTTTGCCCAACACTGTGAGCACTTGCAGGGTAAAACCATCGAATGACATCTGAACAAAGACATAAGTTTGGAATAAACAATTTTAAAAACAGGCACAGTGTTCCCATAGAATTTGTAGCTAGAAGGGGTCATCGAGGAGGCAGGTTTCTGGAGATAAAAAGGGAGCCTGAGCTGAAAAAATAGCAGCAGAGCCTTAGTTAATAAGCTTCAAGAAGAGCAGGAAACCTGAGGGCTGGACTTGAGGTCCCTGCCACTGTGTCCACCTGGTGGAAGCATCTAGAGAATAGCAGGGTGGTGACGCTCAGTTCAGAGGCAGTATGAGAGACGGGCCTGTTTTATTCTTGGTCACCTGCTGGGTCCCCAGTGTCATCACTGGGACTAGAGAGGAGTCTTTCCGTTAATTGTTTGATAATGTGTCTGCTCAATAGAGACATGTCCCTTTTCCCTTCCTAGGTCTACCTGAGTGGCTGCATATGTAAATAGAATGGCTATTTTTGTTAAACAGAGCTTAACTATTTCTGAAACAGCCATTTATTTGTGAAGACTATTTTATGTTAATTTAATTATAAGAAAATTGAAAAGTGTAATACATAGCTAAGCCCTTAAGGCCAGTTAATCTATTTGGATTGTAACAAATATAATTTTTATTAGCTCAGCCTATTTGGATGGTAACGAGTATAACCTTTCCACAGACATTACAGACTCTGAGTTATGGTCTATTTTTATGTAAAACCAGCCTTGAGTAGAATAAAAAGAAAGTTCTTTTATCTGTCATTGTATTACGGAATCATTATATTAATGAGAGTCGAATCTGAGCTATTTCTATTATCTTAGAGTGGGGCTCATGTCTTCTCTAGGTATGACTGGAAAAAGAAAAACGAACACTCAGGTAGTTACTAGAAAAATGATCAGCCTTATAGAGAGGTAAGATATTGTGAAACCCTCCTGGATTTTAAGGTGTTGATTTTTGAGAAGAAAAGTTAGCTCTTTTTCCCAGCCAACCAACTACTTAGAACCTAAGCTTTCTTAGAACCCAACATGGAAAGAAAAAACAGAAAGAAAGAAAAGAAGAGACCCTGGAGACCAAAATGGCCACAAAGCCCAAATGCCATGGGCATTCTTTTCTTTCTTAAAACCAACCAGCTGCTTTGAGTCGATTCTGACAACTGCCCCCTGTTTTCCCTGGCTTCTCAGTCCTTGTCAGATATAAAACACTGCAGTCAATGAGGTGAAGATTATCAGTGTTGAAGTACTTCAACAGAGATACCTTGAAGTCAGGCTGGCCATGTTCATAGCCAGTTCTGTTACTTTGCCACTGAATGCCCCATGTGCCTGAATTTCCCCTTCTGTAAAATAGGAGTGACAGAGTGTAAGTGTCTGGAGGAACCAGTGAGTGTAAAAACACTTTGAGTAATTCCAGGTACACAGAAACCCCTAATGTAAGTGTTTGTGTTATCAGTATTACTGCACAAATGAAAACAGCTCTGTCTCCCTTTTCCTAACTGATATTTTACTGACTTGAGCCCAGGTGGTTCCATGGTTAAGAATTCAGCTGCAAATCAAAAGGTCAGCAGTTCGAATCTACCACGCACCCCTTGGAAATGCTATGGAGCAGTTCTACTGTGTCTATGAGTTGGAATTGCTACGAGTTGGAATTCAATGGAAGGTAACAGGTTTATTTATTTATTTTTTTGTTTGATGCCTGCATGACATGATAGCTTTGAACACTTTGCATGTTGTCTTGAGTATCAACTCATTTTCTTAACAGTAAAAGTCATTTTCAAAATGTAAACATTAAAAAAATACTTCAAAATTTAGAAAAATTGCACCATATGAAACCATGGTACTTCATGGTTTGCCTACTGTGTCTCAGACCTGGTGCTAAGCATGATCTATGTCAGGGGAGCACAGAGCATTTCAAGCATATAGGAAATCTCTGAACGCGGAAATGGACCTGTTTGTAATTAGGTACAATGGGGCAATTCTTCTGTATCATATATGGTTGCTATGAATTGGAATTGGACTAGACGGCAGTGGGTTTGGGTTTGGGTTTGGGGTTGTAGGCTAAGGAATCTCTGGTGTTACAAACAGTTAACATAATTAGCTGCTATCCTGGACGGTTAGTAGCTCAAGTCCACCCAGAGGTACTTCAGAAGAAAGGCCTGGTGATCTGCTTCCAAAAAAATCAGCCACTGAAAACCATATGGAGTGCAGGTCTACTCTGGCACACACGTGGTCACTATGATTTGTAGCTGACTTGATGGCAAGTGGCTTTTTATTTTAGGCTAACTGGAAAGCCTGGTGGTGTAGTGGTTAATGTTACATCTGCTAACCAAAAGTCAACAGCTCAAATCTGCCAGGTGCTCCTAGGAAACCCTACGGAGCAGTTCTGCTCTGTCCTACAGGATCGCTATGTGTTGTAATCTACTCAACTGCAGTGGGTGTGCTTTTGTTTTTTTAACAGGATATGGCATCACACTGAATTCTCACCATGACTCCAAAAGAGAAGACTCTCTATATCTCTATTTTGAGCATGAATAAACAAGAGCTTACAGCAGTCAAGCGCTGTTGAAGTCAACCTCACACAGACATAATACAGAAGAGCCAGAATTCAAATCCAAGTGTGCTGTGGTTTATACTGTCCTTGGCCAGTAGCTAAGAAAGTGCTACTCAGGTAATAATGTAATGTGATAATAATAATAATATAAATATAATAAAAATGTGATAATCAAGAAAGTTTAAGTGAAGGTGGTTCTCTTGTACGTTGTTGTCATTGTTAGGTGCCATCAAATCAGTTCTGACTCCTAGCAACTCTATGCACAACAGAACAAAACACTGGTCGGTCCTGCACCACCCCTACAATTGCTTTTGTGCTTAAACCCAGTGGTGCAGCTGCTGTGTCAGTCCATCTTGTTGAGGGTCTTCCTCTTTCTTGCCGACCCTCTACCAAGCATGCGGTCCTTCTCCAGGGATTGATCCAAAGTATGTAATAATATATAGTCTGGCTATCCTTGCTTCTAAGGATCACTCTAGTCATACTTCTTCCAGGATGGATCTGTATATTCAACAATCTTGTCCAATACCACAATTCAAAGGCATTAAGTCTTCTGTCTTCTCTATTCATTGTCCAGCTTTCACATGCATATTATGTGATTGAAAATACCATGGGTTGGGTCAGGTGCACCTTAGTCTTCAATGTGACATCTTTACTTTTCAACACTTTAAAGAGGTCTTTTGCAGCAGATTTTCCTCATGCAATGCGTCTTTTGATTTCTGGACTGCTGTTTCCACGGGCGTTGGTTCCCTTGTACAGAGACAAATTTTCTGGGCTCATGAAAATGTTGGACCAGAATTTCACTAAATGTAACTTCAAGGGAATATGTTTTACATACTTAAGTTACTTGAATCAAGTAGTTAGTAGCCTCTTATACCAGCAACTTTGTCTATTCCTTCTTGTTTTAGAAGGAACTAGCAGGATATAAAGACTTTTCAGTGCATGAGCTGTAAATTTGGATTTCCATGTTCTCACTCATTCTGTTATGTAGTAGGTTTGAGGGATAACTCTACTGAACTGGATTCATTTATTCAAACATTTACATATTCACTTATTCAACAAGCATAATCCAACTTTGTTACAGACACTATACAGTGTCATGAACAAATACAGTCATGAACAAATTCACTCAAGGTGGCCTCTCTCATCCTGTTGGTTGGTCAGTCAGTGAATCCATGTTTTCTGAGGTTCCTAGGAATACAGTTAGTCTAGTAACCAGGTTACCACCTGTTCTACTTTGTCCAGCATTGTGGCATTTCATTGAGTGGAATTTTAGCACTAAAATTGGAAACAAACAAAAATCCACAAAATCCATTGTTATCAAGTTGACTGCAACTCACAGTAACACTGTAGGACAAAGTAGATCTGCTGTAAAGTTTCTAAAGCTGTCCATCTTTACAGAAGCATATTGCTACTTTGTTCTCCCACATGGTGGCTCATGGGTTTATACTACTGAACTCTTGGTTAGCAGCTAAGCTCTGCAGTCGTTGTGTAATCATGATCCCTGAAAACTGGAAAAGCTCTCAGCAAACCTGAACAAGTGATAAGTAGCTACTGTGTTCACTTAACATTCCCATTACCTGAAAAACAATTGGATGGGTCTAATTTCACACATAGTTCATATTCATTAGATCCTGCTTTGGGTGCTTGGGACATACTGGGAGTGCCTGGAGAGAAGAAACGGACAGGCCATGAGATCTTCTGATTCTGGCCCAACAGACAGCAGTGCGAGAGGAGATTGGCTGTCCACTGACTCTTGGCTGGCCTGCATGCCCATGGCTGGGCTGCACTCCAAGGCCTGTAGTCACCACTATTTTCTGGTATGGTTCTCACTAGGGAGAACTCACAATCAAATGGGCATCTAGCACCTCACATTAATCCTGTTGGATGGTAGCTGGTTGAAGGGGCTGTAGTGGAGGCTGAGAAAAGGCTCCAGAGCCAGACTGCCTGGGTTTGCAATACAGCCTCTGCCACTTTCTAAGTGTAATCATGGGCTGGCTATCTAGCCTCCCTGGATGTCAGTCTCCCAATGATGAGAACAGTAATAGCATAGTAACAGCCGTTCTTAATAGAACATATTACTGCTTTGAAAAAAATAACATGAACACATTAGAACATTTCTGAGACCTGACAAATGGCTGTCAGACAATGAACCAAGAACTGACATACATTGAAAACAACAAAATTCTGTCTTTTACTAAGCATCATTTTGGGTAAGAGTGGTGAATTGGTAATGGTCACAAATATCTTGACTCTTCCCATCAAGAAGTGGGGTCCTAGTTATCTCTGAATTGTGCTGTTATTTGACCATGTGTCTTGCTTTGGCCTCTGAGATAAATGTGGTGCCAACAGAGGCTTGATAAACTCAAGTGCTTTCTTGCCCAGAAGTTGCCCGGAGGCAGATACACCATTGGAAGCTCATGAAGAGAGATACTGTAGAGGAAAGCTGACCTGTTGTTGACTGAGGATACCTGACTGAGCTCCAGTGAGGCCAACAGATGCCCAGAAAACCCACAGAGTCCTGAATGATTATAAATTTCTCTTGGTCACATAGGTTTAGGGTAGCTGGTTACATTCCTACTCTGTGTTAGGCATAATCACAAAAGCGTTGGAGGTTAGTATTATTAGCCTCATTTTAAAGATAAAGAAGTAGTCTCAGTTCACACACACACACACACACAGAGAGATGAGATTTACTGTTCTGACAGATACTGGAAGGACTCCTGAGACTATGGCCCCCAGATACCCTGTTAATTCAGAACTGAAGCCACTCCTGAACTCCATCTGTTTTAGTCAGCTGGTGCTGCTCTAACAGACATACCATGAAGTGGATGGCTTTAACAAAGGAAAGTTTATTTTTACACAGTTCGGTAGGCTACAAGTCCAAATTCAGGATGTCCGCTCTAGTGGAAGGCTTTCTCCTTCCTTGGCTCTTCAGCAAAGTCTGGTACTGCATCAGTCTTTGTCCAGGGAGCATCTTGGCGCAGGAACCTCAAGTCTGAAGGACGTGGTCTTCTCCCGGTGCCGCTTTCTTGATGGTGTGAGGTTCTCAGTTCTCTGCTTGCTTCCCTTTCCTTTTATCTCTTGTCAGGTGAAAGGATTAAGGGTGGGGCAGGCCGTACTCCAGGGAAACTCCCTCTACGTGGAGCAGGGAGGTGAGCTTAAAAGGGATTCACAGCCCCACCCTAATCCTTTAACACTGTCTTTCAGCCAAAGATTAAACAGGCCTCTAAAGTAAACATTAATATATACAAGGAACATACTTCTTAGTTTAATCAACTACAGGAGAAGGAATGAGCAATGCCTAACCCAAAAGCAAAGATGAGAAAGGAGGAAGGGACAAGGACACCTGAACAGACACAGGGAACCTGGGGTGGCTAGTGAAGGTGGAAAGTGCTGATATATTGTGGGCATTGCAACCACTGTCACAAAACATTTTGTGCATAAATTTTTGAATGAGAAACTAATTTATGCTGTAAATCTTCACCTAAACATAATTTAAAAAAATAAAAGTAAGAAAGATTTTCTCAGAGAGTGTAAGAATGTTGTTCAACTGTCACTTCTATTCAGTGGCTCTTTTGTACCAGATCTGTTTGATTCTAAACTCAAGGGTTAATATCACCTCTCAGTCTTAGGAACAGTAACGTTCCTTTTACTTATGAAGACTCCTTCAGGTCAAGTCTGTTTTTATCTTGATGAACATAATCTTTTTTTTTTTTTGGACATCAAAGTGATTTGGAAGTAGTTTTCTCAACAGTCATTCTGGTTAAGGGAGAAGTGGGTATTACTCCACAAGAATCAATAAAAACGGTAAAAGGAAAACTTGTTAACTGACTGATGGTGACCCATTTGTGCTCCATAGAGTTGTCAGCATTGATTGTTTTGGAAGTAGATTACTAAGGCTTCTTTCTGAGGCTCCTGAGGGTGGACTTGAACCTCCAACATTTTATTTAGCACCTAGAAGGCTAACATTTATACCAGCTGGGGAGTATTCCAATGAACAGGCAGTTACAAAAATAGACAGTAGATGGAGTTGGTCTCTAGACTTAGTTTATGGACCCCTGCTCTTCATGGTTTGGAAATAACAGATATATCCTTGATCTTGAAGAGTTTATCATCTACTCTCCTCAACCTAAGGGGGCTTTGCTGTCTTTTCTCCTCCTGCACACTCTCCCTCGCCATCAATCTCTCCTATTTTTCTTCATGCCTTTTCTGCTCACGCCTTGGAAACTATAGGCATTTCCTTACCTCTAGTGACCCTCAAGGTTATGTCGACACCATATCAATTAAGCTGCTGCGTGACATTGTCCAAACCTATTACCATATGTGCTGGGCTATGTAGCAAAAATCTCTCCTGCCTCCTACTCCTTCAGCATTACCAAATTATCCCTCAGAAAGGATGCAGTTGCTTTATGTTTGAATCTTCACTAAGTACCCCCCCCCCGATTTTCTAACTTCCTTTTATTTGTTTATTTATTTTAAGTTGTATTTGTGGCAAACTTGATGCCCTGAAACCACTTCAGTCAGTTCTGGCTTTGGATGCTTACAGAGATAAGCTAATGAAAACCAAGACTTTCTGCTACCTCACAAGCTTAAGGACTTTCCAATCATATTTCATAAAATCTGATGTTGATGTAGGAGCCCTAGTGGTCCAATGGTTAAGTACACAGTGACTTGCTGAAACATTAGTGGTCTGTCTGCTCAGAAGGAGAAAAGACCAGCTAATCTGCTCCCACAAAAAAATTCAACCTGGAAAACTCTATAGGGCAGTTCTACTCTGTTGTATAGGGTCTCCATCAGTTAGAATTGACTGGACAGCACACAAAAACAGCAACAATGCACGTGGGATAGATAAAGTAAGTGGTTATTCTAATGTCCTGTGTCTTGTGATAATGGATATAAAATTCTGTATCGCAAACTGGATAAATGGAAACACTGAGGATGTTTTAGATGATTTGAAAGGTGGCTCAGCTAGACTTTGATGCAGAGACTGAGCAACTTCTCTCCCCACAAGCGTGAGGTTATAAAACAACAATATATTTTAAAATCAATATATTATTTGCTTTAAGATGCTTATCTATATGTAATGTTGATAATTATACAGACCTCATCAGAGTATTAAAAATAGTAAATTCACTAGAGAATTTCAAGCCCTTAATATGCAGGCGGTGCTCATGAAGTATCAACACCCATTATTTTCCTCTTTAAAAGTAAAAGTGAATAACTAAGAGAGAAATCAGCTTAATCTAGTGTTTAATCTCACAGACCAGTATTTCACAGAACACAGTTTGGGTATCCCTACCCTTTAGATAATATTTTAAGAAATCACTTACACTAAAAATAATCAATAAGAAATAATGGAGGTGATAAGAGAGAACTTAAACTGGAAAAAGAGTTTACTTTTGTGTGTCATAATTTCATTAAAAAATAACTAAATCATATTTGGCTACTGCTGAATGGATGCGTGTCCTCTCTGTTGATATTATACATTGTTTAATGTGATAATCAGCCAGTGTGATTAAAAATACAGCTAATTATGTAATACTCTTATTCTGCGGTAGCAGGGTTGGTAGGGATAAACCCAAGAATTGTGTGTGGCATATGTGTGTGTGTGATTATTTTAATAAACACTGAAGGGAAGTGGAGGAGGGGGAAGAGGGAAATGAGGGAAAGTTTTAAGTTTCATATTTCCAACTTGAAAACTATCGTGGGAAGTATCAGCTCCCTTCAAAGGAGAAAGAACACAAGCTTGAAAGGGAGCAGGATATGAAAAGAGAGAGTGTAATGGGCTGTTGAGTGGAGAAGGAAGCGCACCATATGCAGTGCCCTGAGGGAAGAGTGGATAAACAAAGTGAGACTGAGGCTTTGGGCTTCCTCCGTGAAGCAAGTAGGGGACCTGAGACAGGGTATAGCAGCAGGGGTGGTGGTGGGGAGGGGGAGGGGAATTCAGAGCGCTTTTCCTTCTGGGCAAGTGAGGGGTGAAAGAAGTTTTCCCAGAGATGCCCCCAAACAGTAAAGAGCCACATGTGGAAAGAAAGATAAGCTATGAAACCACTTTATAGTAGAAACCACAAAGGTCACAGGTTTTGAGGGTGGCTTGGGGGAGAAACGTGAATGAAGGCATTCAGGATTTGGATTCCTAGAAAAAGGCACATGCACTTTTGAAAACCAACGGGGAATCTGAGTGACAGTGCGGCCAGTGGTAACACTGTTAGATGGCCGCAGTGGTAGAACGTTTATGCATAAGATAAATTTTAAAAACTACCTTGCATGAAGAAGTGCTATGAAGTTTTAGCTGTTTGCAAATAATAGTGATAATAATAGTGCTTAAACGAGAGGTGAAGGCATTTGACTATGGGACATGAGACTTTACAGGCGTTTTAAGTTAGCTTGGCTTATGTTGAAAAGTAGTCTACAGTCCCCATTCACTGTTAAAATATAGGGGATAAATGAAGAAGTGCTGTAATACAAGAGGAGAATAATAGGTTACACGTATATTTCAAAAAATGTTGACAAGTTTCAACGAAATTATACATTAGCCTGGAAAAAAAAAGTGTAAGTGCAATAAAAAAATGTATGAAAATCTTTCCAAAGTCTTCACATCCTAATTCTCTAAATGCAATGTATCCTTATTGATCTTAAAACCATGATATTACTGTATACAAGAAAGGCAGAACAGTTGGGAAGCAGGCATGTCAAGAGGCTAAAACCTGTCTTAAGGGTGAGTTAACATAGCAAGAAAAAAAATCCAGCTTTCTCTGTGCTTACTGATATTTAAACTTTTTAAATTTCAACATTGCAGTGACATTTTATTTTTGAAGTAGCCGAACTGAAGTCAGCCTAAAACTACCGGGTAGTGTAGCTCCTCCTCATCTGCTAAATTCCTAAAAAATATAAAAAAGGAAGAGAGGGGGAAAAAGGCAAGAAGAGTAAAAGAGAATGAAAGCAGCAAGGAAATCTCTCTATTGGGCACATCCTTTTATGCTAAAGCCTCTGAATGAGCATGATAGGGACACCATCTACTTTTGTAGATGAGCAGCAACATGCACAAACCATCCCTGGAGACTTCCTTCCTCCTCATTAAAGGTCCCATGCCAGGGACGTCTGTAATACATGTTTGCTTCAGGGCTGGTAAAGGAAGCAGCCCACTGCCTTGTAGAGACATTGCTAGGCTGTTACTCCTGGCATACATTGTGCAGTGATTTTAATTAAAGCATGTGAATGCTGGCAGGTCGGTATTGTTAGAAGGGATGTCTGATTAATTGCTTACTTCTTTGTCACAGCTTTAAATGGGATGTTGTGGGGGTACGTGTAGACTCCAAACAATTCCCCCTAGAGTGGACAAGTAAATGGACTCAGGAGCAATCAGTTCCTTTCACTTGGAATGAGAGATAGGAGAAAAGCCAAAATTGCACCGGTCATCAAAGCATCCTACTTAACGATACAATAGATTAAGAATACATCCTAGCCACAGATAGTGAGTCAGGACAACCCTAGGTGCATGTGGCCTGTACAGAGGCGCAGGGAGGATTCTTCAGGTAAAGGATTGTGCTCTTTGTCAGCCAAATTAATAAATGTGCAAATTAAAAAGGATGTCAGAGCACTAAAGAAACATCTGTTAACCAAAGTAAAAAAAGTAATGATGATGATGATAAATAGGGAGAGACAAAAGGGATTTCTGCGGCAGGCAAATTTCCATCCAGCTGTACCCTACTCCAGTGTAAGGAGCAATCAGAGTTACCTATGAGACTCTCACACTGGTGAGATGTTCAGAATGTTATTTTTTAGAGTCCAGGTGATAGACTGGTAGACTGCAGACACCTGAGCAACATATGACCTAACACTGGCAATGGTCCTGGTTCATGCTTGACCAGGGTGTCTCTAACTTGGCACTCATAGCATTTGGGCCAGATGATTCTTTGTCACTGGGGGCTGTTCTCCTGCCCTCAAACCACTAGATGCCAGTACCCCTCCCTCCATCCAGTCATTACAAACAAAAATGTCTCCAGACATTGCCAAATGTTCGCAGGGCAGGTAGGGGGAGGGGGGACAAAACTTACCCTGGCCGAGAACCACTTCCTTAGTTTGACTTGCTGAAACATAATACCTTCCATTGGAAAATGCACTGCACTGCTGGACAGTATACATATACAACAGTAGGGATGATTCGTTAAGGATTTAATTGCAGTATTTCTAGCACAATGGGAAATCAGGATGAAATTGTGTCTAGCAAGCCATACAATATTGCATATAATATTTGCAACTGATAAAACCCTCAACCCAAACCCACTGCCATCGAGTCAATTCTGACTCATAATGACCTTGTAGGTCAGAGTAGAAGTGCCTCCCAGTTTCCAAGGAGTGCCTGGTGGATTTGAACTGCCTACCTTTTGGTTAGCAGCAGTAGCACTTAACCACTATGCTACCAAAACCCTCTTAAGAGTTTCAAAACACTTGCTATATATATATATATATATATATACATATGTACACACATATATAAGCTCTTATTCATACCCCCACACAGTTATTTCTTTGCAATGTTTTCTCTTTGTTGCCTTCCTTATAAAATTTGGAATAGAAGGTATGCTGTTTTTGTTTTGAAATGCAATGCACAGTTTCATTTTTCATGAGGAAACCCATCAGTGACTCCTTTCATGACCAAAAGTGTTGAAAAGAATCTTGTAGCTAAACACAGCATCCTAAGATCTTCCCCATGAACTTCCTGTTTGGAAACAACACAGTAATTACTAATTGTAATTATGTCCTGAATCTTTGCAATGAGCTGTCTGCATTTTTGTTGTTGTTCAAGGAGCAGGTGAAGTCAATAATAATTTTTGAATTTACACAAATCACCTGGGAAAATTCAGTGCTGATTACTCACTGTGACATTTTATTTGTGCATTCATTTTTAGGAAATATATTTTTCTACATCCTATTGTTTATTATGGCACAACTTATAATTGATAGCTGGTGACGTGATTGTGACATCACGAACTGAGAAGCAAGGGCCCAATTAAGCGCTATGACAAATATTTGGGATTATTACAGTTGTTGCATTTGCCACTACCAAAATAAGTTTTTAGCCTTCATTTTTGGAAATAAGAGTTAAGTCTACAGTCAAATCCACCAAGTATCTTTTTAAAAACAGTAAATATTCTAGAGGACTCTTTTTTCAAACTATTTCCAATTTATTAAAATCTTCATCATAAAGGAGAGTATTAACAAACACCATAGTAAGTAGATACAAAAACCCATACTCAATACTTCAAATGGATCCCACACACATCCTAACTCAGACACAGACACAGTTGGTGATCTTCAGTGGAAATCACATTTTGAACATTTCAGACAAGACTTTATAACTAAGAGAGAATGTTTCTCAAATCCTACTCCCTTCAAAAACAGTCCTGACCTCCTCACTATCAAACAGTTGGAGAACCATATTATATTTCCCCATGATAAAATACGATATTTAGCATACTCAGTATGATATGCTGAATTTGAAACCAAATGTGATCAGTTTTGATTATTCTTTCCTCCCACTCGACTCTGAGATATGCTTTCAATGGTTTCTCATTTAATTAAGCCATCTCAAACTTTATCTTATAATCTGATAGGAATAACTGCAGTTGAAAAGTCATGTCACGGTCCATATTTGCAAGCCAGCACCTCAATACAGACCAATTCAGCAGTCTGCAGAAATTTGTGTAAGACTTGGATAAGCAGCCAAACATCAGGGTACTTATCCAAATGCAATTTTGGAGTCTTTTTTAATTCATCCAGCCTAAACAGAAACCAGAAGTTTTTCCTACTTGGATTACAGAGTAGCAAAGGAAGCCAATGTACTTATTGTAAGATTCTGAGTATCACTTGTGCAGTAAGGGCATGTTAATATTATACTGTTTTCAATGCATTGTGCATATATATTTAATATTCACCCACATATAAATGTGCATTTAGTTATAAGATGACAGAAATTTGGGAAAAAGTACAAGATTCAAAGGGCCTGTGGATAGTATTACAGAAACATAGAACTTAAAAAGAAGCTTGGAAGATCACCTAGAGAACATCCCCACATATTATAAAGGGAAAGAAACCTTGGTGGCTTAGTGGTTAAGTTCTACAGCTGCTAACCATGAGGTTGGCAGTTCAAATCTTCCAGGCGCTTCTTGGAAACTATGGAGTAGTTCTAGCTCTAGTGTGTCCTGGAGGGTCACTATGAATGAGAGTTGACTAGACAGCAGTGGGTTTGGTTACAATAAAGGGAAACATGTCTATCATTTTTTAGAAAGATTCTGAGGAAACAGATATCCACTGGCCTGTTGATTATCATCTGTGACACTGAATGACATGTTACTCTTATGATCCTGGAACCTTCCTTGAACACCCATCACAAATACTGGGTCTTCCAGACTACTGTTAAACAGCATTTATTGCAAAATACACATGCAACAATATAGTCAAAAAGTATTTGCTCTGATTGGCTGTGGATCATTACTTGCTAACCAGAGAGTTGAGCTTTTTGAAGACCTGAGAAACAATTCTACAGATGTGGGTCAGTGACTGCGTAACCTCCATCACATCACAGGCCAAGGAAACCATCTTCTTCAGTTGTAATTAGATGATGATGGGAGGCTGAAAGAGAAAACTACTGTTCAATAAGTGAATCCTGGGTCAGATAAATGCCTTAGTCGACCTGAGGTATATATCAGCCATGAGGTCTAATTTAATCTACTGACTGTTCTTACGAGAAAACAATACACACAATGTTTATGAACAAGAAGCACACTGTTCTCAGCTAAACAACAGAAGGGTAGAGGAGCAAGGACACCACCACAGGGCTCTTGAGTCCGCTGGGCTGGAGGACTGGGAAATAAATGAATCTGAATGGGGATGATGGGTATTTCAAGGCATGTGAAAAATAACACTTTATAGGAGTTGTGTGTTCACAGTTTTGACGTGAGTGGTCAGTATGATCCACGGCAAGGAAGCTAGACTGTTGAGTCAGAACATTTGCATTTCATCTGGGCTCTCACACCAATTATGTGACCTGGAACAAGCTCCTTTACCAATCAGCTTCCACCTCAGTGCATTTGATAAGTGTAGCCCCGTCAGTTCCTTCTTACCCTTTGATGCTGAAGCTCCTTGCATAGTGTGTGTTTGACTTTGCCCAAATAAACAATCATTAAAAGATGCATGCTCTCTCTCTAAAAATCTAGCTGTAGAACAGGGACTACATTAGAATCCTATCACTGAAAATCTGACTGCAGTGGGGAACCACTATCTCATTTTTAAAAATTCATATGCAAGAATGTATTATAACCCCTTCTTCCATAGACTGTGTTTGGATAATGTTGATTTATTAGTACAGTAGAATCCCACTAATTAGCACTAATGACAGGGGAACCCATTGTGGATTATAGAATTTTGCAAATTAGTGAGTATATGAATAAACAATAAAAATCAAGAGTCCTGCTCTGCAAACTGTCCTTTTCCACTTATTTTGACAGAAAGGTGTTTAATGTTGATTATTTATGATAATTCTTTTTCATACCTTGCTAATGTTGGATTTGGTTAAAAGGGGCATTTGTGAGGATTAATGGGATAATGCTTATAAAGCATTTGGGTAAAAGGAGAAACACAAGTGGAAAATATTAGAATGATGGTACATAATGAAGTCAACTTTCAAGCTTTAGATGAGAAGTGTGGGAGGCAGCTGGGTGGTTTGTGAGACATTGGAATTGTGAGCCTATGCTTCAGAATTAACAATACTTGAATATCGAATGACCATAAAAAAAACAAACCCCAGCCTGTGTTTGCCACTGAGGAGATCAAGGGGCAAATTGTGGGGTCTTAGCTACTACAAACTACCTGGTTTATCAGGCTGCATTGTTCAGCAATAATAGCCAAAAAACCCAAACCTGTTGCCATTAAATCTACTCCAGCTCATGGCTGAAAAAATATCCAAAAACCTCCAAACCTGTTACCATCAAATCTATTCCAACTCAGGGATAAATTACCCAATAAGTAAGGTATGCATGAGCCTAATTATGCGTACTTAGTAATCTGGAGTGAAGTTTCACCTGTCTTGAACCACATCATGAAATCCATGTGAAATTGTGCCCTGCAGATTAGTAAGTAAACACAAGTAAGTCCGTGGGTAACTAGTTAACTGTAAGCCTGTGCATACGTTGCTTACTGGTTACTTCTTCCCTGTGTATGGTGATCCTATGTGTTTTAGAATAGCACTAGGTAGACTCAGACAAGCCACCTTTTAGTTGGTAGTTGAGCGCAAACTATTTGTGCCTTTCAGGGACCTCTTAACAATAAGCAATGTTCTGAAATATTTATAGGTAAGAGGGTTCCAATACATACAGTATATAGGAACTTTCTTTAAAGTACTTGCCCATGGGGAAAGTATTCCTAGATTTGTATATTTAATACTACATCTTTACTACTAAATTAAATGAATTTACTTAAATGGTCTAAAGAAGTAGGGTTGGGCAATATAGAGACTTACTTTTGGAATGACTGGTCATGCAACAATGAGAAACAATGCTTCCATAACTATGATTTAGGTACTGATGTGATATCTGTTTGTCACTCATCTGCCAGTTTGTTGTGCTCTGGTGGCTTGTGTGTTGCTATAGTGCTGGAATCTGCCACTGGCATTTCAAACACCTGCAGAGTCACTCACCACGGACAGGTTTCAGCAGAACCCTCAGAAAGACTAGAGAGAAAGACCTAATGATCTACTGCTGAAAATTAACCACTGAAAACCCTGTGGACCACCCCAGAATGTTGTCTGATAGAGCGCTTGAAGACAAGCACCCTAGGGTGGAAGGCACTCAAAATACAGAGAAGCCACAATGATGGACTTGAGCATACCATTGAAGGTGACATGTGACCTGGCAGCACTTTGTTCTGCTGTACATGGATGTCTTAACTACCTAGAGCTGCTGTAAGAGAAATACAACCAGTGGATGGCTTTAGCAAACAGAAATTTATTCTCTCACTGTATAGGAGGCTAGAAGTCTGAATTCAAGGAGTCAGCTCCCAGGGAAGGCTTGCTCTGTTGGCTCCGGGGGACAGTCTTTGTATCAGTCTTCCCCTGGTCTAGAAGCCTGTCAGCACATGGACCCAGAGTTCAAAGGGCATCCTCTGTTCCTGGTGCTTCTTTCTGGATGATATGAAATCCCACTCCCTGCTCTCCTCTCTTTTTTTTGTCTCCTACAAGATAAAAGCTGAAGCAGGCCATGACCCAGGAAAACTCCCCTTTACACTGGATCAGGGCTGGGACCTAGGTAAGAGTGTTACATTCCACCCTGATCTTCTTTAACATAATGCGATCTTGGCTCATTAACCACAGACAGGGATTAGGATTTACAACACACAGGACAATTATATTAGATCAGAAAATGGAGGAGAGCCACACACTACTGGGAATCACGGCCTAGCCAAGTTGATGCACATTTTGGTGGGGGATGCAATTTAACTCACAACAGTGGGTCACCATGAGTTGAAGTAGACTCAACAGCAACTAACAACATGGTATTTACAAATAAATACCAAAGCTGAAGGAGAGTTATTCTGCTAATTAAAGAGGCAAAGACTTGCACTTAGGAGTAAAATCGCAGGCTAAACCAGCCTTGAAATAGGTTTACAAGTATAAGCCGCTAGATTGAAAACATTGCATCCATCTAAGTAAAAACCAACAGAAAATAAGCACACATAAATTGAACTTTTGATCCACAAAGCAGGTTAAATTTACCTTGATTGTAGCCAACACCCTGTTCCTGTTCCTGTTCGTTCCCCAGGCTCATTCCTTGACATCTTTTCAGTTGTGGTGAATTATTTACCAGTTGATGGTGAAAGCACTATTTCTTAAAGCCCCCTACCCCACAAGAAGCTGATTCAAACAACATTTCAGGGACTCTACGAGCCTTGAGGTAACACTGTATAATAGCAATTCTCTGCCTCAGTTTCCTGCTATCCCATGGCAGGCTTTTCCAGACTTACCATCGAGCAGTCTTGCATTGCCAAAAATACATACAGGGAGGAGAAAATCTCCAGAAACCATTACAGTTGAGCATTGCTGGAGGAATAGGAATCAAGATTGAGGCCTGGGGCCCATGGGGCATGAGGACTTATTCCCTATCCTTACTGTTGCTCTTTGAACCCTGAGAGCACATGATATTTTCTACCTCTATGAAATAGGAAGGGCAAGTTAGTGTTTGCAAATAGACTCATGAAAGCTAATTTCTAAATTGCATACTTATGTTTGAAAATAGAGGTTACAATCTAGAGGAAAATACTAAATCCTTTTGTTTGTGCCCCACGTCATGATGTCATCCTGACATGAATATCCAAAACCGCAGCCGTGGAGATCCTTAGCTTTTTCACATTCCCAGACTTCCTGCTACTTGGCCTGCTTACATCTCTGATCCATGGAGGAAAGAGCTTGGCTTCACTCCATGGTCTACTTTGACTTCCAAATTAGATATCTTTTGATGATGTATATAACCCTCATTTAACTCAGCTTTAATGGGGGAACTAGTTTGCCAACATCTTTGCTTCTTTGGTATTTTTCAAAGATTCACCAAGTGAGTTAAGATACAGAATGTAGTCAATACAACGCAGAAGGTTACTTTTATAGAGATAGAAAATATTGTTGAGCTTTCATTTCCTTTTAAACAAAACCAAACTAACACATAACAAAAAAGGATATTAAAAAAAAAATGCCCTGAAAAGATCATACATTTTTCTAACTTTTCTTATTTTGTTCTTGTTGAGAATATACACAGCAAAATACAGACTGATTCAATAGTTTCTACATGTACAATTTAGCTACATTGATTATATTCTTTGAATTGTATAACCATTTTCACTTTCTGTTTTGGAACAATTCTTCCCTCATTAACCAAAACTCACTGCTCTCTAATGTTCCTATTCAATGTTCTGAGCTGCTGTTTTCAGTTTGATTCCGTATAGAGAGCACTTAAAAGACCATAATGCTGAAGGCGGATCTTTTAGTTAAAAAAGTAACTAGTAAAGTTACGCTACACTATTGCTTGGTTTTAAGAAGACTTCAGGGCATAATTTTATTTTAAGATTTAAAGATTGTCTCCAAGCAACAGTATCAGGGACTCAGCTACCTTCCATGGCTCCAGAAAATCAGTCCATGAGACTTTGAAATTCTGCTACAAGTTTTCCTCATTTTGACAAGATTTCTTCTGTGGGACCTTTGATCAAAACATTCAGTAATGATAACCGAGCACCATCCAGTTAGACTGGTCTCACTGCAAAGATGGCAGCTGTTCATGGAGACAACTAGCCACACTTTCCACAGCCTCCTCCTCTCGCTGAGTCTCCTCCTTCCTCTGTTGTTCTAGACGAATACAGATAAATTTCATCTTCAATGCCTACTTGCAAACTTTTATCACCCGAGGTGCTGTGGAATAACCTAGGAGACAGAACAGAAGCACCAAACATGTCATTAGGCCAACTAACCTGGGTGTCACTAAACTTTCAAATAAACCAAATCCCATGAGATGTTCGATTGTACGCAAGCGACCTCAAAAGGTTCAAATCCAGCAGGCATCCCTCAGAAACTCTACAAGGCAGTTCTACTCTGTCTATAGTGTCACTATGAGTTGGAATTGATGCAACAGCAGTGTCTTTTTTGGTTGTTGTTATGGTAGCTCCAGTTTTAGTTTTAGCATTTTTTTAAGAACCACCAAATGGGTTCCACACTGGCTATACCATTTTGCATTCCCACCAACAATAGAATGCCTTTTCAAAAAGTCGCTGCTTTTGGTTAGCAAAACGATGCTATTTAAGACTACCTGCAAGTGAAGGGAGAATGTAAATATTAGCTGTCTTCAATCACCTTTCTACCTGCTTTGCCCATAAAGTTTTAAACTATTTTTTAACCATGTGTAGTGATTTATAAGGAGACGTGACTCTCAACTCCTAATACTTTTATATTCAACTCAACAAAGCATCATGAATGGATTCTACTGCTAATACCTGTTTAACATGACTTTTCCACTAGAAATTAGAAAATTTTCAAGAATAAATGGAATTGAAACCCAAAAAGTATTAGGCAGGCTTGAAACCAATGCTATCTGAATGTTGGATAGCATCAGAAAATGGCAGAATCAATCTCTGATTCTTAACGTATGTGTTTCTCAGCCATGTGTACTTTCCATGAAGACCCTGGACTCTCACTGAATCACCCCTAAGCAAATAATTGCCAAAGAGAAACACTGCCTTAAAATCCATTTGCTTGTCTTCAAATAAAGCGTTTAGTTTTACTCATGAGTACTAATATCATATGCCAAGTAAAAGAAATGCCGTGTTTCCATCCCTCAGGCATTTTTGGAGGAGATTACCTCAGAGCCAGTGTTTCCGTTTTTATTGGCAACCCATATTATTATTACCTGTCACTTGACCTGGAACCACAGTATTTTACATCCCAGAAAGGGTCAAGGTTGCCAAAACATGTCATATAATCTTAAATGGAAAATATTAGAATGATAGAATTCATACTTGCAGTATGTATGCACACACACAAAACACACACGAAGTACACACAGATACACTCATATCATACATACCCTATAGTTCACAACAGATGTAGGTTTTTTTCTTCCACACGAACCTGGTGAATATCAATTGAAGAGGATACCATTAAACATGGAATCCAAGGAATTCAATGTTCCTATCGTCATAAGTATTTAAGAACTGTGGTAAGCTATGGCTGCTAACCATAAAGGCTGGCAGTTCCAGTCTACCAGCTGCTCCTTGGAAATCCTACCAGGCAGTTCTACTCTGTCCCATCAGGATGCAATGAGTCAGAACTAGCTTAAAGGCAATGGGTACCAGCATGATTATAACTGATCCCTTGATGGTACAATGGTTAAGAGCTTGGCTGCTAACTGAAAGTTTGGCAGTTCTAACTGACCCAGTGGCTCTGTGGAAGAAAGATGTGGCAATCTGATTTCATAAGGATTACAGTCCTAGAAGCCCTAGGGAACAGTTCTATTCTGTGCTATATGGTTACTATGAGTCAGAATCAATTTGGTGGTAACAGAATGATCATCACTATAGCCCTGGGTGGTGCAAATGATTAACCCACTTGGCTACTAACTCAGAGGTTTGTGGTGCAAATCCACCTTGGAGTGCTGTTTTAGTCAGTTAGTGCTGCTGTAACAGAAATACTACAAGGTGAATGGCTTTAACAAAACAAAGCTTATTCTTACGTATTCTGCTAGGTTACAAGTCCAAATGCAGGGTGTCCACTCCAGAGAAGGCTTTCCTCTCTTTTGGCTCTGGAGGAAAGTCCTTATGTTGTATCAGTCTTTGTTCAGGGAGCATCTTGGGGCAGGAAACTCAAGTCTAAAGGACACACTCTTCTCATGGTGCTTCTTTCTTGATGGTTTGCTATTCCCAACTCTCTGCTTGCTTCCTTCTCCTTTTATCTCTTGTCAGATAAAAGGATAAAAGGTGATGCAAAACACACTCCAGGAAAACATCCTTTACAATGTGGCAGAGAGGTGATCTTAGGAAGAGATTTACATTCCCACTGTAATCCTCTAACATACAGCATAGGAAAATCACAGAATGGAGGACAATCATAAAATACGGGGAATCATGGCCTAGCCAAATGGCTGCACACATTTTTGGGCAGAAACAGTTCAATCCATGACACTCCACCCTTTGGATCCCCCCAAATCACAGCTTTGAAACATGTAATAATCATCCCATTATAGCAAAAGTTATAGCAAAAACACTTCCACCCACATGATAGAAGTCCTAAATCAGTTCCAAGTCCAAAATACAGAAACCTTTCTACATCTGTGAAACCTAGAATACGAGCTATCTGCTTCCAAAGGTACAATGACAGAATAGGCACAAGTTAGACATTCCATTACGGATGGGAGAAATTGCAGGAAAAAAAGGCATTAATAGGCAACAAGCAAGTGAGCAGAACACATTACAATAACCTTCAAAGCTTTGAAAAATAATCCTCTGTTCTTTGAGACAATTTACACATTAGCCTTGTCCTCTTGGCTCTAGGTATTGTCTATATTCTCTGGATTCTGAGTGGTGACTTGGCCCTTGTACTACAACTCTGCCTTGTAAGCAGACTGGGACATCATCTCTGTCCCCTTGGATTTAGGAGCACCCTAAGCCCAACTATATGGCAATTCTGCCCTTATGAACACAGAAAGCCATGGACCCACTGTTTCAAGCCCCTTAGGTCATGGCCATATCTTTTGAGACTGAGGTAGCACAGCTTCTCATGCTCCTTATCTCTTCAACTTCTGCTTCTTGTGGTCTCATGGCCCACGCCTCAGGCCCACATCTGCCTGCTGGGGCAAGTGTTCCAAAGTTCTGTAGGTCCACCAATTCAAGGGCCCAGAGGCAACCCACTCCACCAGGAAACCTCAGTGCACAGGTACTTAGCTCTCTCATTCTGTGGGTCAGCTCCAGTGCTGTCTTGCACTGCTCTGATTCTGCTGCTGCCCATCTGCTGCCACTGGTCCTCTGCTGTTTCTCATCATCTGTGCCTTCTTTGATGTTAACAGTTCTCCATTCCTTCAGAGTCTTGTATTCATTCCATTTTAAAATTGCTTCCACATTGTAAGTATTTGTTAGAGCAGCACCCTGCTGCCCTGGTACCAAATTCTGTTTTGGTCATCTAGTGCTGCTCTAACAGAAATACTATGGAGTGGATGGCTTTAACAAAGGAAGGTTTATTCTTACATAGTCTGGTAGGCTACAAGTCCAAATTCAGGGTGTCTGCTCCAGGAGAAGGCTTTCTTTTATCAGCTCTGCAGGCAAGTCTTTGTGTTGCATCAATCATTGGTTGGGACCAACTTGGCCCAGGAACCACAAGGCACATTCTGCAGACCTGAGGTTCCTGTGCCAAGCTGCTCCCTGACCAAGGAGTGATGCAACACAAGGATTTTCCTCCAGAGCCAACAGACGAAAGCCTTTCCCTGGGGAAGACACCCTGAATTTGGGCTTGTAACCTATTGGACTATGTGACAGTAAATTTTCCTTTGTTTCCATTCTGTGGTATTTCTGTTAGAGCAGCACTATATGACTAAAACAGGTGCCTTAGAGGAAAAGCCTGGAAATCTACTTCTGAAAACGTAGCCATTGAAAATACTGTGGAGCACAATTCTAATCTGATACGCATGGGTTGTAAGGAGTCAGAATCAACTCCACAGCGACTAGTTTATGAGAACAGCTATCTACCTACAACTTTAGTCCTTAGCCACACATTTTTTCTTTAACATTTCGTGATCAAGTCCCAACTTTGAGAAACTATACACTCCCAAGTATTGTTTAAGCTTTGAAATAGTTCAATTTCTTCTTTTCAAACTTAACTCTCATTGTTAGCATAAAAAATGAATTATTACACAGAATTCCTGACATTCTGAAAGCCACCATGGGTAAGCACTTCTTTAGCTGGGGAACCACAAGAATGTGGTACTGACAGGTTCTGCTTAATTCCACTTGAAGCTTTAGGAATATGGTAATGCATTCAAAACGTGAATAGGAAGCTTCTGTTTTTGCATGCAGATAAATGGAGGGGATGAAGTCATTACCAAGTTGATTCTTTTGGGTCATGAAATGCTGTTGACAAAGAAAGATGATGAATCTGGATGTGAAGAAATGCGACTGTTTGCAAGAATTAAGATTGCCAGATGAGCATCCACTTTACCATTTCTCTTCACTTGCAGACAATTCCACAGACACATCTCCTCAAGTAACGCCCCTCTTTTAGTTGGCTTCCTATTCCAATAGAAAAGCGTGGCAGATCTAACAATTATTTTAGCTTAAAGTTATTTATCAATTTTTTTTGGAAGATAAAAGTAGTAGGAGACCATTCAAATTCTTTAGCTTATTTTTCTATCTACTTTGAGAAAAATCTTAGAGAGATGTAGACACTTTATTTATTATTACCATGCTGTAGATGACGGTTTACAGAATTAGCTACTCATTAAAATTAGTGAACGTACTGTTTTGTGACATTAGGTTACTGTCATGGATTGAATTGTGTCCCCCTCACACTAGGCTACCATCATAGTTGAATCGTGTTCCTCCAGAACTATGTGCAGTAATTTACCTGGACCAGAATTCCCTGAAGTCTGTGATTGCCCTTCATTTTGTGATTTTCTGATGATGTAAATCCCAACCTCTGCCTGTAGCTAATATGTAGGATGACTGTGTTAAAAGAGTATTAGGGTGGGACTGCTACACCCTTGCTAAGGGAGTTTCCCTGGTGTGTGCCTTGTACCACCCTTTATCCTTTCATCCTATGGGAAATAAAAAGAGGGGGACGCAAGTAGAGAATTGGGAATCTCACATCATCAAGAAAGTAGCACTGGGAGAAGAGCGCATCCTTCAGACCTGAGCTTCCTGCACCAAGGTGCTCCCTGGACAGAGACTGATGCGATACCGGATTTTTCTCCGGAGCTGACAAAAGGGAAAGCCTTCTCCTGGAGTGGACATCCTGAATTTAGACCTGTAACCTATTGGACTATGTAAGAATAAACTTTCCTTTGTTAAATCCATCCACTCATGGTATTTCTGTTAGAGCAGCAATAGCTGACTAAAACAGCTACCAACCCCAACCACAACCCCATGATATGTCAACATTCTCCCTTCTTTTTGATGTTGGACTCCTTATTACCGGCTTTCCTGTTTCCTCCTGCCTTCTAGCCCTTCTCCTGGGCTGGTATGCCCCTTCGTCTTGTTTTGTTTTATCAGCGTAGGCACTTTATTTTACAGACATTGTATCACACTGCTCTCTTTTCCTCCAATAGTTGGAACAGACCTCCCATAGAGGTAGTAATTACTGAATATAGGGTTAAATATGAGTACCTAATATTTAAATTTACACTTATTAAAGCCAAGTTTATACTCAGTAACTCATTTACTCAAATTAAAAAACACCAAAACAGCACAAGGAGGAAAATTATTGTTTGTTAAAATAGCATATGTGCAGAAACAGTATACATAATTTATGTACATGAATAAGTTTACATAAAGGATATGTCCCCAAATTATTGAAAATAAAATAATACCGTAAATGAACTCAAGGTGTTTTAAAATGATTCTATACTTCACACATTATGGTTACAAAGCAGAGCCCACCTCTCCTGAACTCTTTCATGTCCTCAAGTACCCAAGACCAGAACAGTCTCCTTCTTAAAGCACCTTGAGAAACATCTGGCCTACTGACCAATTCCTTTAAAACAACAAAACAAAAACCTATTGCAAAACCAATGGCCTGTTATTTGAAAGCACCTGTGATAACAACATAAATGGCAATTATACCTGTGGAATACACCCGAATCTACATCTATGGAAAGAGATGCGGAAGAAGCTCAATATCATCAATCAGAATACAAAAGAAAAAAACAACTAAATCTACTGCCATCAAGTGGACTCTGACTCATAGCAACTCTGCAGGCAGAGTGGACTCACCCCATCATGCTGTCAAGGAGCAGCTGGTGGATTCGAATTGTTGATCCTTTTGGTTAGGAGCCATAGATCTTTAGCACTATGCCACCAAGACTCCAACCAATCCCATGATGAGAAAGACTACACTAAAGTGATGCATCATACATACCACAAATATTTTATTTTGTCTTCTCAAGCTGTCCTTTGAAATCTTTGGTTCAGCGAATTTACTTCAGCGTATTTCACATTTGATTTACCAACTTTGTATTCAAAAGCAATTGTAGGGTCTCTTCTCACATTTATTTTGGTATTTTCTTTCTTTCCTGACTTTTTAATGACCTTTTGCTTCCTTCATGTATGATGTCCTTCCATAAATTGTCTGGTCATTAGTGTTAAATGTGTTAAATCTATTCTTGAGATGGTCTCTAAATTCAAGTGAGATATACTCAAGGTTGTTCTTGGGATCTCATCAACTTCTTTTTATTTTCTTTATCTTCAACTTGAATTTGCATGAAAGCAACTGATATGTCTGTTCCACCTGGCCTTGTTTTGATTGATAATATTGAGCTTCTCCTGCATCTCTTTCCATAGATGTAATTGAATAGATTCTTGTGTATGCCACAGGTATAATTTCCATTTATATTGTTTAAAAAGTGGTTTACAAAGAATAGGTCATTAGTTTTGCAAAATTCTATATGCAGTCTCTGGCATCATTTTTATCACCAAGGTCATATTTTCCAACTACTGATCATACTTTGGAAATTCAGGTGACATGGTGGTTAAGAGCTTGGCTGCTAACCCAAAGGTTCGCAGTTTGAATCTACCAGGAACTTTTTGGAAACCCTACAGGATAGACAGTCCTACCCTGTCCTATTGGGTTGCTACGAGTACAAATCAATTCAACAACAATGAGTTTGTGTTTTTGTTTCTAATTATACCTTGCACATTTCATTTTCAATTACCAATGGACATTTGCAGCTGTTTCTTTCCATTTTAAGTTGTGCTGTATCAGCAAACGAAGGTCCCAAATGCTTTGCTTCATCCACATTATTAAAGTCTTTATTTTGAGGAGGTAGCTCTTTCCAAGTTGTATTTTGAGAGCCTTCTAACACAAGGTGCTCATCTTCTGGTACCATATAAGATAATGTTCTGCTGCTGTTCAATCATCTCAGTGAAGTTGTAGAGGGGGATTGAAATCAGATCCAGAAGGGCCTTGACTACCAGGCTGAGATGACAATTAGGATCTGAAATCACTATGAAAAATTGCAGGGGGAGAATTTGAGGATGAATCTACAGAATTTGTCAGTTTTTTTTGTAAGCAGGGCTGGGCTTAGGGAATGACATGCTAATAACAGAAATTAAATGTGAAGTGGTATTCTGGGTAATCAATTTAGCTGAGAAATTTTAAATTGACCTTTAGTGGGAGAGCTGGGTAGAGATGTCCATCAGTAAGTAGGTATCAGTAAGTGTTGTCAAGATGGGTTAGAATAGAGAAAGAAAAATTAGTTGAGTTTGAGAAATGGAGAAGTTGAGAATACAGGGGTGGGGGACAGTGACCAATTGTGACAATAGTTTGGAGGGACTAACATTTACAGGGAGCTTTTTGTTGGCTACACTACTTTGATCTTCAAAAATCATGTTGTTTAACTCTGATAAGAAGGTTGATCCTAAGAAAGGGCCATGTCCTCATTTTAAAGGCTTAGACATGGGGAGCAACTTTGATGAAGTTTTCAGTTATGAGGAAAGTAGCTGAGGTCACATCCTCTGGGTTTAAGGACCTTGTTTTCTGCCTTACAATATGTTGCATTGACTGTTTTCCAAACCAAGGTTGGATTCTTAAAAGTGTGCATTTACCTTTTAGGCAGTGTTTTCTAAACCTGGGGTCAGCAAACTATGACTGAACAAAAAATCTGGCGCTCTGCTTGTTTTTGTAAATAAAGTTTTATTGAAATACAGCTACATGCATTATTTATGTGCTGTCTTTTGCACTACAATAGTAGAGTTAGGTGATTATAACATACACACAAAGCCTAACAATTTACTACCGGCTCTTTACACAAAAAAGCTTGCTGACTCCCATCCTAAACCACACAGTGGTACAAAACAGTATTGCAAATTAAGAATTCCAACAGTCTAATGTAAATTTTTTTTCTTATAATGGAAATAAATCTAGAAAGAACATCAAATGTAATATAAAAGTGTTTTCTGTTGGTTAGGGAATAGTACCATCTACACTAAGCAGTACTTATAGATTGACTACGCTTTTTAGATCTTTGGGAGAAACAGAAGATGATGAACAAGAATTTGGTGACAATGGTGAAGCAGCACACACCAACTCTGAAAACAAGTGAATAAACTCTTTGCATCTTTGAAGAACACAGGAAGGATGGGTACAGGGTCAGAAAAGATGAGAGGCCATAGTACTTAAAGGACAACAAACAGTCCCCAAGGACCTGTAAATTCAGCACACAATAGGGCACCAGCCAATCTGAGCCAGGATCCCAGGGTCTTGTGGAAGGACATATGTCTTTCTATTCTTCTTCTGTGTCTGGCGGTACCAGTGAGCTCCTTGGAGGCGAGGTGGAGTCCCTTTGGTTGGCAGCATCTCTGGTGTTGGTAGCACAGCAGGCTGTCGGAGGCTGCAGCCCTGCTGGGGCACATCTGTCCCTCTTAATATTCACACTGCTAATGTCTCACTCTGGTGGCAAATGCAAATTGGGTTTCTCTGTCCAAACATGTCAGCCTCATTAGCAGGTGCACAGCGACTGGCATGAGGCATTGGGCCTCTCTGTGTCTTCTGTCCTTACCTCTTTTTCGCCTAAGGCTCTCTCATCCTGAAGAGCTGCTGATGGGAAGGTCTACCTGTAGAGAGCAGGAAGGAAGATGCTTCTCAACAAAACAAAGGTCTGTAGTTATTATCAGCTGTTTTTCAAGAAATGTTTTCTGTAAAACCAATTGTCCGTCACTTCTGGTCAAAAAATTGGACTAAACAGACCAAGCATATACTTTGATCTTGAAGAAAACTTAGAGCACCCGCTCTGCCCTCAGAGAAGAAAGTTAATAAAATTCTTACTCCAGAGTTCAGAAGTAGGACAAGATGATTTTTTGGTTTAAACACATACCTGTCTATTTATTTATTTATAAAAAAGTTATTTTGGTGAGAAAACTGATTAATAATATTGATCATCAAACTTTGCTTCTACCTCCACTTAGTTGAGTACTCTTAAGTACTTTTGTCTCTTAGATAAAAAATTTAAATGCCTCTAATGATTTTGAGGTCCTTAAAATTTGACAGTGACCTTGTGGTAAGAAAAGCCTAGAAATTTAGTTAAGAATGACACTGTTTGTCATTAACAAATGCCTCAGATTTTCTTTGTTTCAATGAGAATTTCTTAAAAGCTTTCAAAATGCCAAGAAGTATTTGTTTGATAAACCTAAGTCAACTATTAAGGTAGAAAATAAGGGGAATTAAAAAATATATTCTTGGTAATGATAATGATTTCTACTTTACATTTATTTAATTTTCAAGAAACATTTTGCATAGCCAAGTAAGTACTTTTTACTACTAACCCTTCACATAATGATTTTAAAGCATTTTAAGGAGTGTTATCAGTTGCCCTGTTCTGTAGGCTGAATTTTTTTGTACCTTTTGAATTTATCTTCCCTAGTAAGAAAAATTTTATTTTTTTCCCAGAACTTTGTTCGTGGAAAATAAAAATTACCCAAAATTCCAGAACTTCTACTATGGTACATCACTGCTCTGCTTAAGTTTATACAAACCGAGCAACAACCAAAAAAATTAACTTAGTAATTAGATGTATAGTAGTTTGTTTTCTACTTTCTCATGACATCCATAGTCAGATATAAATTAGGCAATCTGATCAATTATATGGATGTTCCAACATTCGGATGTCAGCCCACCGAGACAGACAGTCGGATTTTCATACTTCTTTTTATACATGTATTTGGTGTTGTAGAGTTCAGTCTACCTATGCTAAAGGTTTCTTATTAAAGACTTTTAAAAAGATTCCTCACCTTTTAATTTGCCACACATCCAGCATGGTTATTGTTTAAATATTTTCTTTCTCAAAGGCCATCAGTCCCCTGAAATCAGGTCACTGTGTTAGCTTCTCTTGAAGGGAATCAAACTGCCCATGTGACGATTCACAGAGCACCCATGCTGTGCGCCTGCCTTTGAAGGACAAAGCTAAACGGAGACATAAGATAGCTGTCTTCGCGAGACAGAGTGAAAGATGGAGTGCTGGAGGCGTGCAGTAGTTCACAGCCTCAAACCTCATCAATAGCATCGACTGGACCCAGAGGCCATCTCGGCCACTCAGGCTCCGGGTTGCCTCTTCCCATTAGCGCTGCACTCACTGCCACCTCCATGACAAAAGTGAGCAGCACTTTATCTTTTCTCTTCTGTTCTTAAAGCACTTACTTTCTTAGGGTGACAGTGATGTGACTGGCGTCCATCCAACAATCTTTCCCTGCCTGATGGATACACGTGCGGGCTGCACCAATCCTTCTGCTTTCCGGGGGCCCGGATGCTGCACGAGGTTAGCGCCCAGCATCTCAGCTCCTGGGCTTGGTGAGCTGGTTTATTTTTCTCTCTCTATTTTTCTTAGAGTCCCAAGTTTAAGAAAAAGGCTTCTACGACTTTGAAGTGCTAAGTGCCGTCATCTGCATCTCACTCCACTTCAAGGACTAGTCAAAACATAAACATGAAGTGCCACCCCGCTGAGAACATTCCAGATGTGGCAGGCAGGTTCCAGGGATGCAGGTCGAACGTCTGCTTCCTGCAGCCATTCCTTCCGCCCCCCCCCGCCCCCGCAGCACGGTCCACTCTTGGCAGGTCTCAATAGCAGGTGAGAGGACACGCGTCTCCTGTCTGAGGTTGGTGCTGACGTTGCTGGTGTGGGATTTGGAACTGGATATTCTTCAGAGATACGGCACGTGCACTCTGGCTCAACACTTTCTCTGCTCAGTGAGCAAACTCTGTCTTATTTCTTGAAGGGGAAAAGGGAAGGGAAATAGGCAGATGTATCCCGTGGACTGATCTTTTTCTGTTTACATAGTCGCTTGGCATGGAGATACTAAAACAGCTGGGTGGAAGCACTCTCCAGGTCTTTAAGATTGTCACAGAGCTGATGTATCTGACTGAATGCAACAGTTATGAGGGCCAACAAACACTTCCTGAAATGTCACAGAAAATGTTTTGGTGTACTTTGCACCGGAGCTTGTGTAAATCTGGGCCAGTTTCATAACTCGAGATCAAATGCTTACTTTCCCTCCACGCCAAACCCTTTTATCTAGCCCTGTTTCCTGGATGTCTGTAAGAAGAGTTGGACCAGTATACAGATCTTTAACAGAGTTGAATATTTTGCGGATTAGCACTGGGAAGAAAGACTATACATTAAATTATTTCAGGTGTGTCATTCAGGATTAGTGCATGTTTCAAGATCTGTAAGCTGAAAATGAGTTTTTGGTACTGATATTGGAAAAAGTGTGTCATTTGAGGTTAGTCTTCTAAACTGTAGGATCTGGAAGGGTTCAGCCTTCACAGAGGTTGTAAACATCAGTGTCTTCAGGCGGGCAATGATCAAAGAGAGAAATGGTAATGTACAGGATAACTACACCGAATGTCCTGCAATGTTGGAAAACCCCCAAATAAACCCACTGCTACCAAGTTGATTCTGACTCATAATGACCCCATAGACAGAGTAGAACTGCTCCATAGAGTTTCCAAGGAGCACCTAGAGGGTCTGAACTGCTGGCCTTCTAGTTAAACTATAGCACCACACCATCAAGTTTTCTAATCCTAGAAACTGGGGATGGTTAAGGAAATCTCCCCACCCTTCTGTGTTCTGGAAGATGGCTGACCCTGTGGCCCCACAGCTTGGTTGACTTTTGGCAGGCTTTTTTCTGACTCAAGACCTCTGCCATTCTCTCCCTGGCCCTAACAGTATTCAGTTGGGACATGTTCCTTTGGGCCTTAACAGTAAACTCAGGTGATCACTTCGTGTGATCAACATACCCATTTCTTAACTTCTCCCCTAGTGTCCTTCAGTACTTCAGTAGTTTTCCCTTTAGCTTGTGTTTTAGTCAGCTAGGGCTGCTCTAACAGAAATACCACAGAGTGAATGGCTTTAACCAAGAAAGATTTATTCTTACACAGTCCGGTAGGTTGCAAGTCCATATTCAGGGTGTCCGCTCCAGGGAAAGACTTTCCCCTTGACGGCTCTGGAGGAAAGTCCGGTATTGCATCAGTCATTATCCAGGGAGTGTCCTAATGCAAGAACCTCTGGTCTGAATGACACGCTCAGCTCCCGGTGCTGCTTGCTTGATGGTAGCGAGGTTCTCAAATTGTCCTTGGTTCTTTTTCCTTTCATTCCTTGCAAGCTAAAAGCATTAAGGGTGGGGCAAGCCATACTCCAGGGAAACTTCCCCCATAGCAGGAATTCACAGCCCCACTCTAATCCTTTAACATACAGGTTAGCAAAACCACACAATGGAGGACATTTCCAAGATACTGGGAACCATATTCCAGCTACATGGCTGCACACATTTTTGGGGGGACACAATTCAAACCATGACAGCTTGCCCTAGGCTTTAAAATCATCTCAGCCTTTGAGGTTAGACTTATTGGTCTTTTTCTTCTATTGCAATATTGCAATAGTTTTTTTTCTCCCCTTCTTGGCTGGCTTGGCTTTTACAATAATCGCTTTGAATAAAGTTATCCTTACCTATTTTAACGTTGTCTGGGACATTTTTTTCTTTGATGGTTCTGGTGCCACAACAACTCGGATAAAGATTGTAGGTGCTGGTGATGGTGAAAGCAGAGCTGGATGCCTTCAGCAGCCAGACTTAGTTTAACACATCTTGTGGCTGTACAGAATGGCCTGAAGGAGCTCCACCTGATTGTCAACCTCATCATTTTCAGCTTTAGAAACAGAGGCCCAGAGAGCTTTTATGACTTGCTCAGGATCATCTAGCTTATTAACCAGAGAGTAGTCCAGAGACTGAAGCTTCACATTCTAGTTTAGCTCACTTTCTACCACCACATCCATCCCAACAGCTAAAAAATGGCCATTGAAAGCTTTTTGTATTTTCATTCTGATCAAATATTAAAAAAAAATCTGAGCCTGTTATATTTTCGTGTATAAAATAGGTATAACTCATTAAACCTATATGGTTGGTACAAGTGTTAGGCATGATAACACATGTTAAAAAAGAAAATCAATCTTGGACTACAGTGGTTGGTTGGTGTCATTTGCCATTGAGTTACCCTGGATTCCTGACAGCCCTACAATGGAAGAAAACTCTGCCTGGCCCTACCCCACCCTCATGATAAGTAGCAAATTGAACATCGCAATCCATAAAGTTTTCATTTTTGGCAGATTTTTGAATTAAATAACCAGGCCTTTCTTCCTAGTCTGTTTTAGTCTGGAAACTCTACTGAAACGTGTTCAGCATCACAGCAACATGAAAGCCTCTACTGACAAACTGGTGGTGACTCTGAAACCCCCCAACAATGCTCTTTTCCCTTTTTTCTCTGTCTTGCTCACCACAAGCCATGTTTTGAGCAATCTTTTTTTCAGGAAATCACAGCATGTGGTATCTGTTTCCACTAAACCATCCCAACCTAGACCCTGGAGCATGCACACATTGAGGAGATCATGTCCTTCACCAGATACAGGACCCAATTATTTCTGGAAAAGAAGATATTTCCAGACCCATAGTTTCATCCAAGACCAACGGAAGGTGATCAACATCTGGACCTCCGAATACAGACATTGGAGGGCAAAGAACAGAGGGGTTGGATGCCATCAGAAATGAAAAGCTTCCCACCCCCCTCAGACAGAGCACATGGTTATTGTCACTAGACTCCACATCACTCCTTCTTTGCAGACAATGTACTCTCCACTTTGTTTCCCTTGCAATTAGTGTGGCTTGCTTCGGCTAATACGCCAAGACAAGAATCTGAGCAGCATTTGGTTACAACTCTGCATGAAGTACATTGGTGGGTAATAGAATCCAGATCTCAAGGAGAAGGTGAAAATTCTTTCACTTAATCACCTATGATACCTCAGTAAAGAAGTTGCTATTGATTTGATTCTAACTCATGACAACCCTGTAAGTACCAGAGTAGAGCTGTGCTCTGTAGGGTTTTCAGCGGCAGATTTTTTTCAGAAGTCATTAGGCTTTTCTTCTGAGACATCTGTGAGTTCCCAAGGATTCCAACTTGGAATATAAACAAACAAACAAAAAAACCCAAACCCATTGATGTCAAATCTATTTCAACTCAAAACGACCCTGTAGACAGAGAGAACTGCCCCATAGAGTTTCCAAGGAGCACCTGGAGGATTTACACTGCCAGTCTTCTGGTTAACAGCTGTAGCACTTAACCACTACACCCCTAGGGTATTCACCTGAAATATCGTAGATTATAAAATTTCTTTCTCTCCTTCTTTTCTGTCTTTTCTCATTTCTTCCCTCACTGTGTCTCCTTTTCCCATTATGCTTCCTCTCCTCTTCTTTCTTCCCATCTCCTTTGCTCTTCTCTCTTTTTTTCCTGAGAGAGATTTTGTCTTAATTTTGTAGTTCCTGCTATGAGGCAAAATCCATTTGACAGCACTGGGTTTAGAGATAGTAACATAGTGAGTTATATGTAAGAAGTATTCAATAAACTAAGAATGAAAGAGCTAGTGTAAAGTTTGCTTGTAGTAACCTATGGAACTGTCAGATGTCACAGGACAACAGACACACAGAACACACTGTCACTATATCTACATCCATCTAGGTATACTGATCCTGAGTTATTCATAAGTCTGCACTTTGAGTGGTCCTCTGGCAAAAAGGCTGGCAGAGTCTGGGGAACAGTTTGTGGATTCTGTGCAAAGCTGAATGAAACATTTGTGAACTGTGAAGACTCAGTCTTAGCCTACTTTTAGCACCATGCTCTACTCAATGGATTTATTTTGCCATTCATGATGCTAGATTTTGGAGTTGAATACAGGAAGGAAACCAAGCAAAAGACTTATCTGCATCCTTTCAGCTAGGGAAGGCAGTGGGCATCTCTCATGCTCTCCCTCATGAAGTGGGGATGCCAAGCAGTTCTGCCTCTGAGAGAGTCCAGGAAAGGAGGGAGAAGAGTCTCATGCAAGTTCTTCCTGCTTTCATCACAGTCTTCCTGGAACACTGACTAGGTGTGATAAGACAAGTCTCGCTGCTCCCACTGGCAGGACTGCTCTGCAGATTGCCAGGTGATAAGCGATCTATTGGTTCTTCTTTTTTTCATTTTTTCTTTTTATTATGATTGAGAGGAAATGTACATTCCAAAATAAATTTGCATGCCCACATATATGCAGCTCTCACTACTTTCCCGGCCTGGTAACAGCACACTCTTCCTCTCCACTCCGTACATGTGTTATCCTCCCTACAATCTCCTATCCCCTCCTCTCCACCCACTCCCCTGCTTCCAGTAAGAGGTAAGCAGGACGACATCCTGTGGATGCATAGAACCATAAAGTGCACACCTGATATGGTCACTCTGTGTTGCCAAGACCAGTGCATTCCTGTCCAAAGAGTTGATCTCCATTATGATTTATGGACAGGGGTAACATCAGGGCCAGGGGCCATGCTCCCAAGGGAACTGCAAGGCCCCTGTACTATCAATTGTGGTCTTTCAGTGGAGATATCAGGGTGTATTGATGTTTTGTGTACCCTTTTTTATTCTTCTGTTGCCAGTGAGATTCTACTTTGTGAGGTTCATCACGGCTGTCACTGGTGGTGGCTGGGCACCATCCAGTTCTGGTCACAAGTCGATGTAGTCACCCACTCATGTGGGTCTCTCTGTCCTCTGGGTTCTCTTTCCCCCACGTTGTTTTGGTCCTTGGTGATTATCCGTTCCTGCTGAGTTAGGGCCATTTGCTGTACCCTCAGAAGACAGCTTGGTAGCTTTTAAGACTCCAGACACCACTCACCAATGTGGGGTGCAGAAGGCTTTCTTAGCAAAATGCTAGTTGTGCCAATTTGGCCCTAATTTCACCTGAGAGCATGGTCCCTGGCTCCCCGCCCCAGTAACTCTGTCCTTGCAATGTTGGGTTAAGATGGGAGGAGTAATCAGTTAATATTGATCTCTTCTTTCTAATGTGTGCTGTCACAGATTTCACCCAACCAAATTTTTGTAAACCATCTAATCTAAACCCTCCCCTTCTTGCCCTCCCTCGCTCCCCAGCCTTGCAGCCATCAAAGAGTCTTTTCTTCTATGCATGAGTCTGTTTTTAAGGTCTTATCATAGGGGTCTCACACAATATTTGTCCTTTTGTCACTGACTTCTTTCACTCAGCATAATGTCTTCCAATTGAAACCAGGTTATGAGATGCTTGCTAAAATCATCATTGTTTTATCATTGCATAGTGTTCCATTGAGTATATATACCATAGTTTACCTGTCCATTCTTCTGTTGTTGGGCATCTGAGTTGATTCCATCGTTTCGCTATTGTGGACTGTGCTGTAATAAACACTCGTGTGCAAGTATCAGTTGGTGTGAATGGCCTTGATTCTGTAGGATACATTCTGAGCAGTGGAATTAGTGGCTTAAATGGTATATCTACATCCAGCTTTTTAACGAAGTGTCAGATTGCTTTCCAAAGAGGTTGCACCATTTTGCAATCCCATCAACAGTGCAGGAGAGTTCCAGTTTCTCCACAGCCTCTCCAACATTTGTTGTTTTGTGTTTTTTGGATCGTGGTCAACCTTATTGAGGTGAGATGATATCTCCTTGTAGTTTTGATTTGAATTTATTTAATAGCTAATGATTGGGAGCATGTCTGCATGTGTTTTTTGGCTGCCTGGATCTCCTCTTTAGAGAAGTGTCTGTCCATCTCCTTTGCCCACTGGTTGATTGAATTATTTATCTTTTTCTTATGGATATTTTGTAGTACCTTATAGATTGTGGAGATCAGACATCGATCTGACATATTGTTGCCAAATATTTTTTCCCATTCTTTAGGTGGCCTTTTAATTCTATTAATAATGTCCTCGGATGAGCAAAAGTGTTTGATTCTTAGTAGTTCCCGTTTATCTATTTTCTCTTTTGTTGTTGGTGGTTTGACAGATTTTGAACTCTGTCTGTGTTGTGTATTAAAGTTTCCATTGTTATTCCTACTTCTTTTTGGATGAGCTTTATTGTTTTAGATTTGATATTTAAGTCTTTTATCTAGTTAGAGTTGGTTTTTGTATAAGGTGTAAGATATGGATCTTGTTTCAGCACTTGGCTTGGCTTCAGTTTATTACAGGTGGATATCTAATTTTGCCAGCATCATTTGTTGAAGGGATAGTTTTTTTTACCACAGCTTAATGTCTTAGAGCCTTTGTTAAATAGCAACTGTTTATAGGAAGATGATGTCATCTCTGGGGTCTCAATTCTGTTCCATTGATCTATCTGTCTGTTTTTGTACCAGTACCAGACTATTTTGACTACTGTGGCAGTGTAATAGGTTCTAAAGTCAAATAGTGAGAGGCCTCCCAGTGTGTTCTTCTTATTTAGTAGTGCTTTAATTATCCAGGGCTTCTTCTCTTTCCAAACAAAGTTGGTGATTTGTTTCTCCATTTCAGTAAAAAAAAGTCACTGGAATTTCTATTGGGACTGCATTGTATAAATAGATTGCTTTGGGTAAAATAGGCATTTTTCACAATGTTAGGTCTTCTATCCATAAGCAGGGTAGGTTTCTCCATTTATGTAACTCTCTCTTGGTTTCTTGTAGTAAGGGATGGTAGTTCTCTTTGTAAAGTTCTGTTATTTCTCTGATTAGATTTGTTCCTAGGTCCTTTATCTTCTTAGGGGCTATAGTAAATGATATTGATTTGGTATAAAGGAATCCTACTGATTTACTTATTCTTATCTTGCATCCTGAGACTTTGCTGAACTCTTCTGTCAGTTTGAATAGTTTACTTATGGATTCTTTAGGATTCTCCGCATATAAAATCATGTCATCTGCAAATAGGGAGATTTTTACTTCTTTGCTGAAGCATATACTCTTTATTTCTTTGTCTAGTTTGATTGCTCTGGCTAGAAATTCTAGTACAATGTTGAATAGGAGAGGTGAAAGTGGGCATCCCTGTCTAGTTCCCGTTCTCAAGGGAAATTGTTTTGGTCTCTCTCCATTCAGGATGACGTACACAGTTGGCTTTGTATAACTGGTTTTTATTGCATTGAGGAATTTGCCATCTATTCCTATTTTGGTGAGAGTTTTTACCATGACCGGGTGTTGGACTTTATCAAATGACTTTTCTACATCAATAGACAAAATCAGGTGTTTCTGATCTTTCGTGTTATTTATGTGGTTGATCACATTAATTGTTTTTCTGATGTTGAACCAGGCTTGTTCCCTGGTATGAATCCAACGTGGTCATGATGGATTATTTTTTGGATATGTCGTTGTGTTCTGTTGGCAAGAATTTTGTTGACAATTTTTGCATCTAGATTCATGAGTGTTATCAGTCTGTAGTTCCCCTTTTTGGTTTGGTCTTTCCCTGGCTTTGGTATCAGGATTATGCTGGCTTCACAGAATGAATCTGGGAGTATTCCGTCCCCTTTTTATATTGTGAAATAATCTTAGTAGTATTGGAGATAACTCTTCTCCAAAAGCTTGGTATAATTCTGCTGTGAAGCCACCTGGCCCTGGGCTTTTTTTGATTGGCAGTTTTTGGATGACTTTTTCAGTGTCTTCCTTTGTGATGGATTTATTAAGTTGTTCTACTTCACCTTGTGATATTTTGGGTAGGTTACAGGAATCAAGGAATTTGTCGATTTCCTCTAGGTTTTCAAATGTGTTAGAGTACAGTCTTTCATAGTATTCAGCAATGATATTTTTGATTTCTGTTGGATCTATTGTGACAACTCCCCTCTCATTTCTTATTTGGGTTATTTGCTTCCTTTGTTTTTCTTTGGCTTGGCTGTTGGATCTGTTGTGACAACTCCCCTCTTGTTTCTTATTTGGGTTATTTGCTTCCTTTCTTGTTTTTCTTTAGTAAGTTTAGCCAATGGTTTGTCAATTTGGTTGATCTTTTCAAAAAAAACAGCTTTTGGTCTTTTCAATTTTTTTCAGTTGTTCTTCTGTTTTCTAATTTGTTTAGTTCTGCTTTAATGTTTATGATCTGTTTTCTTCTGATACCTGAAGGATTACTCTGTTGTTCTCTCTCTACTTGTTCAAGCTGTAGCATCAGTTCTTTGATTTAACTTCTTTCTTCCTTCCAAATGTGTGCATTTATGGAGATAGACTAGCCTGTGAGTACTGCTTTGGCTGTATCCAATAGGTTCTGTTAGGAAGTGTTTTCATTCTTATTGGAATCCAAAAATGTCTTGATTTCTTACATGACCCATGTTTTCTTGAGCAAGATGTTTTTCCATTTCAATGAGTTCCAAATTCTATCTATGTTTTTACTGCTATTGATTTTGATTTTTATGGCTTTATGATTGGAGAAGATACCTTGCATTAATTCGATAGTATGGATTTTGTTGAGAATTGCTGTATGTCCCAACATGTAGTCTGTTTAGGAGAATGCTCCATGGGCACTGGAGACGAAGGTGTAGTAGTCCACTGGTGGATTCATAGTTCTGTATATCATGATCAGGTCTAGTTGGTTAATTGTGGCAATAAGGTCTTCTGTGTCTTTATTGAGCTTTTTTGTAGATGATCTGTCCAATATTGAGAATGGAATGTTGAAGTCTCCCACTGATACTGTGGAGTATTCTGTCTCATTTTTTAGTGTAGTCAGTGTTTCTTTGATGTATTTAGGTGCTCTAATGTTAGGTGCAAGATATTTAATATTGTTAAATCCTGCTTGTATATTGAAACTTTCAGCAATAGTGTCCTCCTTGTCTATGATGGTGGATTTTACATTAAAATTGACTTTATCTGAGATTAGAATTGCCACGCCTGCTTTTCTTTGTTCATTGTTAGCCTGATATATATCCTTCCATCCTTTAATTTTCAGTTTGTTCAAATCTTTAAGTTTAAGGTGAGTTTCCTGTAGGCAACATATGGATGGGTCGTATCTTTTCATCTAAGATGTTACTTGATGTCTCTTCACTGGAGCTTTCATTCCATCACATTCAATGTGATTATTGATAGGTATGTGTTTAGTGCTGTCATTGTGATATGTTTATTTTTGTGTTGATATTTTCTCTGTTGTTCTTATTAATCTGTTCTGGGACTTTCTTGTCTGTGAGTTGATTTTTTACCTTTTTCAGGTTTGGTTTTGTGGTTGTTGAGACTCCTATATTACATTTCTTGATTTGATATATTGCATGTTTAGTGTGCTTTATGGCTGTCCCTCTGATACCTCTTAATAAGCTATGTATAAACCCACTTTAATTACTACCAGTCTTATCAACTTCCTCTCCATATGGAAGGGCTATAGTGACTGTAGTACATCCCTCTTTTTAATATGATGACATCATAGGTTTCATGATATGATTATTGGATCATTTCTTTCACTATTGTGGGTTTGATTGAGTTTGGAACCTTCCCTATCTGAGTAGGTTTCTGGATGATGTGTCCTGAATTTGCTTCTAAAATATAAAGTTAGTGGTTTAGTTCTTCTAAGCTAAGAGATTTTTCAGTATCTCTTATAGCCTTGGTTTAGTTTTTACAAAGTTTCTGAGTTTCTGTTTATCTGTGAATGTCTTAATTTCATTTTCATATTTGAAAGTTTTTCAGAATATATTAAGTCCTGGTTGGAAGTTCTTCTCCTTCAAGGCTTTGAATGTGTCATGCCACTGTCTTCATGACAGCATTGTTTCTGCTGAGAAATCCAATGAAAGCCTACAAGGTTTCCCTCTGAATGTTAGCTATGCTTTGAGTCTTGCTGCCTTTAAGTGTTTCTGTTTCATTTTGTTAGCCAAGCCAGCCAAGTGTAAATAGTCTTTCTTTTGAGATCTACATTGAGTGGTGTTCGATATGCATCCTGGATATCTATATTCTCTTCCTTCAAGATTTCTGTGTAGTTTTCTTCCAGCAGCTCAGAGACAATACTATCTGCGTTCTCAGGCATCTCACCCTCCTCAGGAACTCCAATGAATCATATATTGTTCCTCTTAATAGAGTACCACATGCTTCTTAATGTTTCTTCACTGTTCTTGTTTCTTTTTTCTGATTTCTTTTCATAGATGCTGGAGTCAGTAGCTCTGTCTTCCAAGTTAGAAAGTCTATTTTCAATTTGTTCCATTCCGTTTTCTTGCCTTTGAATTGAAGTTTCTGTGTCTTTGATTTTGTTCTTGTTCTGTTGGATTTCAGAGTACTGGTGTTCCATCAGATCAAACAGCTTGCTTAGGTTTTCATTTTGTTCTGTTGCATTTTGTATAAGGTCTAGGAGGGCTCTGCATATAATCCTTTTGTATTGACCTTCTGATAGTTTAAGGAAGGTTTGTTTGTGTGGGAAGTTCTTTGTTTCTTTTGGGGGCCTTCTGAAGCCATGGGTGATTTCTTCGTTATGCTTTTATCAAGAGTTTGTTGCTTTTTGGGCATCATGTGAGTCATTAAAGGTTGGGAGAGATGCTGTGAGGATGAACTACAGTTTTTTTCTAGGCTGTCTTAAAATGAAAGGTAAAAGGTATCTGAGAACTTCCAAAGTCAATCAGGTTTTCAGGTGTACAGGTCCCTTTTCCCAGCTGGCAAAGTAAGCTCCTCCATATCCAACCCCAAATGTTATAACTAGTTTAAAATACAGAAAGCCTACTTCCCTGCTGGCTTCTGCTGCTGGTCCCCAGCCATAGGTGACATTGTGTAAAGTACTACTTTTCTGCCAGAAAAGCGCTGTCCTCTGGGGAGGTGCTGTTTTTCAGCCTAGGAATTAGGTCCAGCTGAGGCCTCTGTATGTGTATTCCACTTCTTGGTGTAACAAGATGGTGTCCCACACAAGTTCTCCGCCTGCCTAGGTACAGGCTACTCAATGGCAGAGGCAGAGAGGCTAAAGGTGCCGAGATGCAGAGCCAAAGCTACACTCTCAAAAAGTATCAGTTTTGCCCGCTGATCTCACCAGCTGTACTTCTGAGATCAGCTGCTAGTCAAGCCCCATCTTCGCCTGCTGGCTAAGACAGAGAAAAGAAAGATAAGATGGTGAGTTACCTTTGGTCTGTGAAAGCCAGCACTAGCCAAAAGTGGGAGATGGCAAAAGAGAGAAGGTTCCCTTTTCAGTGGTACGAAGTCCAATTAACAGTCCTGTGCCATGTCCTAGGGCTCACTAGGTGTCCAGTAGGCTCCATTTAATTATCAATTCAGGTCTTGGTTTCCAGAAGGATTTAGGGAGACATGTGTTTAGTCTGCCATCTTGACTCCACCCCCTATTGGTTCTTGATGATTCAGCCTCTTTGGGATCTCTGGCTTGCTTTTTATGAGAAGATGGTCTTGTGAATAGTCATGGAGTGTGATGGGATGAACTCTGTGTCCTAGAGGAAAACATATGTCACACTGCTATGTTCACCATCATCCTCTAATGAACAATTTCAATTTCAAGTTCAGGATGTACTCTTACCAAAAGACATGCAGAAATGCATGCTGTGATGTGGAGAAATCTTGAAAAAAATGCTTGGTGAAATAAGACAAAAAGGACACATACTATATGATCCTGGTTATATAAAATACATGCCAAAACAAAACAAAACACAACCCATTGCTGTCAAGGAAATTGTGACTTATAGTGACTTTATAGGACAGAGTGAGCCTGCCCCATAGGGTTTTCAAGGAACAGCTGGTGAACTTAAACTGCCAAACTTTGGGTTAGCAGCTGAGCTCTTAACCAGTGTACCAACAGCACTTATATAAAATATCAAGTGTCAGCAAATTTATGGAGACAGAAAGGAGTTTGGTGTTTTCTAAGAGTTGGGTTGAGGGTGGGGATAAAGAAATATTGTTTAATGGGTACAAAGTTACCGTTTACTGTGATGAAAAAATTTAGAAGTAGATTTCATTGATAGTTTCACACACACACACACACACACACACACACAAATGGTATATCTGTACACATACCCATTGCTGTTGAGTAAATTTCATCTTGCAGAGACCCTATAGGACAGAATAGAGCTGACTCACAGGGTTTGCAAGGCTGTAATTTTTATTGAAGCAGACTGTGACATCTTTCTCCTATGGAACAGTAGTTGGGTCAGATGGCTGCCCTTTCAGTTACCAGCTGAGCACTAAACAGTATGCCACCAGGTCTCCATAAACATAATGTGTACACATACATATCTATATCTATATATATCTATATATATGAAGTCTGACAACTAAGTTTGTGAACTCATCCTAGAAAAAAGTGCTACATACCTCACTGCTGAATATCACTACAGTCACCTTCAAAGTACTCCCCTTTCAAAGCTATTCCCTGATGCCAGCACTTGGTCCATCCTTGAAAGCAATTTGGAACTCTTTTTCTGGAATCACCAACAGAGCTGTTGTTGTATAACCCTCAACGTCCTGGATGTCATCAAAATGTCTTCCTTTCACTATTTCTTTTATCTTCAGGTAAAGAAAAAAAATCATTGGGGTCAGCTCAAGTGAGTAGGGAGGGTTTTGCAATACAGTCATCTGTTTACTGGATTAAAAACTCCCTCCAAGACAACTACACAATTAAGTACAAGAACTTACCACCATGCCATCGTGCACAATGGCCGTTCTGGAAAGAGTTCCAAATTTGCTTTGAAGCGTAGACTAGGTACTGGCAACTGTGCATAGCTTCCCAAGGGGAGTACTTCGAAGGTGACTGTAGTGATATTCAGCAGTGAGTTATGCAGCACTTAGAACAATTAAGTTCACAGACTTAATGGTTGGACCTAACATGTGCTTGTACACACACACACACACACAAGTGCACACACACACACAGTGAAAACTATAAGACCTTGATCTCAACAGGAGTGCCTTGATTTCCAGGTGTCCTGAGTTTTTTACCTTTGACAGGGTGCACAATTCTCCTTTTTTTAAGTCACTTGTCATCAATGGAAAATATTTGAATCTTTTTTCTCTGATAGGTTTCTCCTTATACAGCTTCCAGCTTTCACAGGTTTTACTGTATACAGTGTTAAAAAAAGTTATGCTTAAAATGTTACAGGACTTCTCAGACTAATAATAAGGATAAACGAATATTTATTTATCTAAACCTCTAGCCTTCAAGTTGATTCTGACTCATAGAGACCTTATAGTACAGAGTAGAATCTTCCCAGAGGATTTCCAAAGAGCAGTTGGTGGATTGGAACTATCAAACTTTTGAGATAGCAAGGTTCCATTTATTTATGTAGCACTTACCACATATCAGTACTTTACAGACTTGAATTGATCAATCCCCACAACAAATCTTTGAAGTAGCTCCTATCATTACCACCATTCTCCTATACACACGAGGAAGCTTAAAGCATGGAGAGGTTAAGTTTCTCCAAATCACATAACTAGTTAATGTTGGGGTGCAGATTTGAACTTGCACAATGTGGCTGAAAAGTATGACTCAAAACCACTGTAATCTTGTCACTTGCGCCAACTGCATCATGACAATTGAACGACAGTTGAGGTGTGTGTTGGCCATCCCTATGATTCAGAATCTATTCAATGGCAACAGTTCTTCCTCTTCTTCTTTTTTTTCCCCTTGGTTTTCAATTTCATCTTCTGTCAGTCATAGCTCTCCTTATTTCAGAACTTCACATTTATGACACACTGAAGGGTCCAGACTTCTTCTTGCCCTTCTTCTACCACTCTTCCCTTTGGAAAGCCTTTCTCAACACAGCACAGCAAAGTAGCCACTATCAAACAGTTGCAATTCTCACATGAGTCCAGATGTATTTGCCATCCCTACAGCTCTCAGAAATTACCATTGCCAACCTCTGACCTACTTACTGCAAGGAAGTTCGAAATGTTATTCTTGAGTGTGCTGCAGAGAAGAACTGCATTTGAACACATCATATATTGGCAATGGTATTTTTATTTTTTTATGTGTGGATCTAAATATGTGTGCACTTCCCCTGAAATCTGAAAAAGATTAGAATCTTCAGAGAGATCCCATTAAGTATTGTGTTCCTTCCCTAGCCTTCATTTTTTATGCATGTATTTATAGCTTGACATGCACGACTCATTGTTAGGAAACTAGCGAGCCACATGGCTCCTATGTGCATGAAAACATACTGAGAAGAGTTCATATTCTGGATGTGCAAATATATTATTATTGTGATCACCCAAGTTGATTTCAGGGAGCCCTGGTGGCACAGTGGTTAAGCACTGGGCCGCTAACAAAAAAGGTCTGCAGTTCAAATATCACCACTCTTTGGAAATCCAATGGGGCAGTTTTAGTCTGTCCTATAGGGTCACTATGAGTTGGATTTGATTTGGGGTTTGAGTTAGACGAAACTCTGATGGTGCAATGGTTAAAGCACTGGGCTGTAACCAAAAGGTCGACAGTCAGAACCTACAGGTGGATCTGCAGGAGAAAAGACCTAGCAATCCACCCTGTAAATACTAAAGCCTAGCAAATCCTACGGAGCAGTTCTATTCTGTTCTACAGTGTTGCTTATGAGTTGGAATAGAACTTGGCAGCACACAACAACAACAAATTGAGTGAAACCTTGATCTGGCTTTAACCTGGAGTTACTAGAGGAAAATGTTCACGATTTGGAACTTCAGACATGGAACATTCTTAACACATGAAACTTTAGATCCAATACCAAGGAATGTTTTCATATAGTCTCTCAACCACAGACAAAACCAAATTCTGCATGGACTTTTGGTTATCTCTCCTCTAACTATTCTTTTCTCACTCTTCTTTCCCTCCTTCTGATATTTAACCCCTGCTTTGCCCAGGCTTACTCTAATTGTTTTTTTTTAATACTTCAACTACTTTTCCATTCAATTAAAAATAAAACTGAGCAGATGAGAAACAGACCTTTATTTCATTGCTTTTTCAAGCTATAATGTATAGGAATATTTTTACATTTCTCTGTATTTACAAAAATGATGACAATTGATCAAGTTCAGGAGAATATTCTGGTAGTAGGAGAGAAACAGTGAAATTAGAGCTGCAGAAATTCGATTCACAAAATAGACATTTTTCAAATTTTAATGAGGAAATACATTTCCCATTCTTAAGTTCAAAGCTAAATAAGGAAGATGTGTAGTAATATTTGCCAGTTTTGCACTTATTAAAAGACAAGATAGACAAGGATAATAGCATAACTCAGTATTTATGGTACAGTAGCTTCTACATAAATATTAAAATGAGGCAGTTATCATCAGAATTATTTGTTGTTTATATTTGCTTTCAAATTTTAATGAACAGTAATGCTACTTTTGTGGTAAAGCTCAATACCTGAAAAAATAACTCATTTGTCCATTAATGAATTCAGTGAAAGAGCTATCAAAGGGAAAAGTAATTTTTAAACTAAATAATACTTTTAAAAGACATAAGATTTCTGCTTCTAGGAAGATGCAATAGACATACTTTTTCTTATTCCTCCTTCTAAGTGCAATTAAGACTCCTGGACATTATATATGAAACAAGTATAAGAAAACTCTGAAAGGTAGGGTGAAGGTAGATCGGTTAAGGACCTCAGAAACCAAGGGATGCTATGTTCCTGGGTTTTCTTTTGTCTTTTATATTCCAAACTGGATACTATGGAAACCAGCAACCTGGAAAGACCAATAAGTACAGACAAAAAGTGGGCCAAGGTACAAAGTAGAATGCTCAATATTTCAGTCACTTGGCACTGCTGCACTTGGCTTGGCTGGCTGGTACTGCTATGATAGAAGTACCACAAGCAAATGATTTTAGCAAAGAAAAGTTTGTTTTTACACTGTCCAGTAAGCTAAAAGTGTGAATTCAGAGTGTCTGCTCCAGGGGAAGGCTTTCCCTATTTGTCAACTCAAGAGAAAGGTCCTTGTGTTGCATCAGTCTGTGGTCAGGGAGCATCCTGGCACAGGAATCTCAGGTGTGAAGGGTGTGGTTTACTCCAGGCGCTGCTTTCTTCATGGTATGTGGTTCCCAAATTTTTACTCCCAGTGCTGCTTTCTTCACGGTATGTGAATTCTAAATTTCCTTGCTAGATTTTCTTCTTTATATCTCAACAGGCTGCCTCAAGGCACAAAACAGTCTTACACATTGAATCTTCCTCCACCCATCCTCTCTTATTAATATCATAGAGGCAGGAGATACAACATGCAGGAATATCACACAATACTGGAAATCATGGCCTCGCTAAATTGCTACACAGTTTTTTGGGGGAAAACAATTCAATCCATGATGACTAGAAAGGGACAACTCAGCAAAAAAACTTATAGACAATAAACATTCTGCTCCAGATAAAAAGATATCAACAAATGCTGAGTGGGAAGCCTGGCTTCCAACATCAGAAGGTTGTACCAAGTTACCTTATGCTTCAATGCCTGCTGGGGTGGTATTGCACCAGATTAAGGGGGAGCTGGAACCTTAATCCCCCCATAGTAGTAGTGAAGAACTCTTCTCCACCACCTGCTGCTCCCCAGGCAATGTCAGTGGACACCACCCCCTGGAAACCTTGACTTCCATCTGTACTTGTAATCGGGAAAGGTCCCCTCCCCTTCTGACTGAGTTGCAGTCAGAGGAGGGCTAGTTCAAGTCAAGACTTCATAACTACTCAGCAGTCATAAGCCCACCCTCTTGTGTCCTGTAGTGGAGGGTAGTAATGAGAAGGACCAGGAAGAAGTGACATCATATTTCCCAAGTGCTGAAGGAAAAGAACTGTTAACCCAGAATTCCGTGTCCCATCAAAGTATGCTTCAGGAACGAAGGCTAAACTCAAGACTTTCTCAGATGAGGGAAAACTAAGAGGATTTGTTGCTAGAAGATGTACTTAAAAGAATGACTTTGCAAAAGAGGAAGAAAACAATGAAAGAAAGAATCTTAAGATATCCAGGAGGAAGACAGAACAGGGAAAGAACAAAAGTATAAGTAAAATGATATTCTTTCTTCTTGTATGTTTTCTAGATTATACTTGGTATTTGAAACAAAAATTGCAACACAATGTAATGTGGATTTCAGTGTGTGTAAAGGAGCTATTTAAAGTGGTAACTGGAGAAGATTAAAGGGACATGAAGGTAAATAAAGGTCTACACTTGAAATGCCAAAATATTGACACTAAAGATGGTAATAAATTCTGTATATATAGTAGTACCTAAAATAACCTTTAAAGAAATCTGTTCAAAGATGTATACTTAAAAATACTATCCAACCCAAAACGAAGCTTGTTGCCATCAAATTGATTCCAACTCATAGCAGTGCTATAGGACAGAGTAGAACTACCCCATAGGCTTTCTAAAGACTAGCTGGTGAATTCAAAGTGACAACTTTTTGGTTAGCAGCCCAGCTCTTAACCAATGTGACACCATGACTCTCCCAAACGGTATAGACAAATAAGTGTAGAATTCTAAGAAGTGTTCCAGTAATTCACAAAAAGCAGGAAAAATGAAATAGGAAAATGAAAAAAACAGAGCTCAAACAGAAAATGAAACAGTAAATGGCAGATTTAAGCCTTAATTCATCAATAATTACATTAAACAGAAATGATTTCTCAAAAAAGACAAAGATTGGCACAGTGAATTAAAGAGAAAAACAAACATTACCCAACTATGTAATATTAACAAGACATTCATCAAATATAATGATATGCAGAGGTAACAGGATGATAAGAGATGCACTATGCACATTTTTGGAAACCCTGGTGACATAGTGTGAAGTGCGATGGCTGCTAACCAAAACATGGGCAGTTCGAATCCTCCAGGTGCTCTTTGGAAACTCTATGGGACAATTCTATCTTGTTCTATAGGGTCGCCTTGAGTCAGAACCAACTCAACAAGTAATGGTTTTTTTAGGTTGACTTGATGCACATTTTAATCAAAATAGGCATGAGTGGATATAATAATATCAGATAAAGAAGATTTCAGAACAAAGAACTATACCAGGGACAGAAAGGAACAAACATGACAGTTAAAGATGAATTCACCAAAAAGACATAGCAATTCTAAATGCACGTACACTAAACAACAGAACTGTAAAATATATGAGACAAAAATAGAAACATACAAATTCATAATTATACTTGGAGACATCAACACCAACTATCAATAACTGATGGAACAACTCTAGACAAAAATTAACTCAAAATGGATTATAAATTTAAAATTTATAAATTTCTAATTTATAAATACATATAAATACAAAATACAAAAACTATAAAACTTCTAGAACACAACATAGAAGGAAATCTTTAGGATGCAAGACTTGGTAAAGAGTTTTAGACACGACGTCAAAAGCAAAATTAATACAAGTACAAACTGGGCTTCACTGATACTAAAAACTTTTGATGTGATAAAGACCCTGTTAAGGGCTGGAAAAGATAAACCACAGACCATGCAAAAATATTTGCAAACTGCATATCCAACAAGGTACTAATATCAGGAACATACATTCTCAAAACTTAACATGACAGAAATGAACAATCCAAATTACAAAATGGGAAAAAGACATGAAGAAACATTTTCAACAAACAGGATTCACAAATGGCATACAAGCTCATGAAAAAATGCTCAACATTAGTAGCCATTGCCAGCCAAGTGCCATTAGAGAAATGTAAATTAAGGCTCTAATTTGAGAACCATACATACCTATTAGAACAGCTAAAACAAAAAATGATGACATGCCAAATGATAAAGTGTGGAGAAACTAGTTCTCTCAGACGTTACTGGTGAGAATATAAAGCCAAGCCAAGCTAGCCAAGTGCCGTCGAGTCAGATCGGACTCATGGCAACCCTAGGGGCCAGGGTAGAACTGACCCCCAGAGTATTCAAGGTGAGAATCTAAAACGAGACAGCAATTCTAGAAAACAGGCATCTTCTTAAAAAACGATACATATTCTTACCATCACCCTTTGACTCGTTGCCTTCAAGCTGATTCTGGTTGACAGCAACACTATAGGACAGTGTAAAATTTCCCCACAGAGTTTCCAAGGAGCACCTGGTGGATTCAAATTGCCAATCTTTGGGTTAGCAGACATAGCTCTTAACTACTACACCACCAGTGTTTCTATACTTAGCATATGAATCAGCAGCTTGACTCCTGGGTGTTTATCCAAGAGAAATGAGAACTTTAATCCACATAAAACCCTGTACATGATTGTTCATGGAGCATTATCTGTAATGCCTCCAAACTGAGAATTCCACGTCACTCAACATGGAATACTCCCGGGCACAAAAAGGTACAATTTATTAACATACATAACAGCATACATGTATCTCAAGGGCATTATGTTGAATGACAAAAGCCAAGGCCAAAATATCATATGCCATGTGATTCCATTTATGCACTATTCTTTAAGTGACAAAATTATAGAGATGAAACAACATATTAGCTTGTGCTAGAATTCAGGGATTTTGATGGGAAGGCTGTGGGTTTGACTATGAAGGGCTGCACGAGGAGATCTCTATGGTGATGGAGTAGCTGTATATCTTGATTGTGATTGTGGTTACATGTGCCTACTCAGGTGATAAAATGACAGAGAATTATATACATGCAATATACTAATGTCAAATTCCTGATTTTGATAGACTACTGAGTTGATAATTATGAAAAATGAATACTGAGATTGTGAAAGATTTTATTTTATTTGGAACAACTATCAATGTCCATGGAAACAGCAGTCAAGAAATCAAATGAGGTATCTTGCATTGGGCAAGTCTGTTGTCAAAGACTTCTTTAAAATCTGAAAAAGCAAATATATCACTCTGATGACTATGCTTTTCATGACTTGAGGGACATAAAGTGGTCCCCAATGTTTCCTGCCTCTGCATTGTCTTGGGAAGCAGTTTTTCCACTGACACGTAGGGACCTGTGTAACTTTGAAACCGAAGAAACAGGTATGTGTTGCAAATTACTATACTGGATTAGGTGCCACATCCTGCAGGAAGGACTGTACAAAACTTTTACCTCTTTCAGCTTTTGTTCAATGAGATAAACTTGTAAGTACATATCTCCAGGTTCCTGTGTGTTATTTGAAGAGCCCTGATGTGCTGTGATCAAGAGCCTAAATTACAACCAAAATGTTGACAGTTCAAACCACTAGCCATTCCAGTGGAAAAAGGTATGGCAGTTTGCTTCTGGAAAGACTATAGCCTTTATAGCTGTAAGTCAAAACCGACTCAATGGCAATGAGTTAGGTTTTTGTGGGGTACTATTTGTCATCACACCAACCCTAACCCCAGAGTCCAGAGGGACATGTGTGTCCCACATAATCCATATTACCTACTGAAAATTCACACACACACAATGATTCCATTAATGTAACAAAATCAATAACAAAATATTAAAAGCACAAAATAGTTCAGTTTTGAAAGGGTATGGCTATCCTGACCCAAGCCATGATCTTTTCATACACATGGGAAGGTTAAACAATGTGAATGCAAGACTGAAAAATTGACACTTTTGAACTGCAGTGTTGGCAAAGAATATTGAATATACCATGGATTGCCAGAACAAAATACACCAGTGTTACAGGAAGTACAGCCCAGAATGCTCATTAGAAGCACAGAATGAGACTGTGTCTCACTTTGAACATGTTATCAGGAGGGACCAGGCCCCAGAGAAGAATACCATGCTTGGTAAAACTGAGGGTCAGCAAAAAAGAGGATGACCCTTAAAGAGATGAATTGCAACAATGTGCTTAAACGTACCTCCTACTGGGACAATGGCAAAGACCGAGCAATGTTTTGTTCTGTTATACATACAAGGCGTTGAGGCGTTGCTGTGAGTCAGAACTGACTCCAAGACACTAAGCGGCAATAAACCCTGGGGGAGGGCATCATGGTTCAGCGGAAGAATTCTCGCCTTCATAGGGGGTGCGAGGTTGATTTTTGGCCAGTGCTTCTCAAACACAGCCACCACTTCTCTGCCAGCGAGGGTTTACATGTTGTAATGATGCTGAACAGGTTCTAGCGGATCTTCCAGACTAAGATGGACTAGGAAGAACGGCCTGGTGATCTTCTTCTCCAAATCTGACAGTGACAACCCTTTGGATCACAACTGTTCAGATCCAGGAGGCTGATTGGATGGCGGCTACCAGCAATACCCATTGGGGGAAACTGGGTAAAGTGTACACAGGACTTCTCTGTGTTATCTCCGCAATTTCCTGTGAATTTATAATTATTTTAAAATAAAAGAAGTATTAAAAAAAGAAAGTAAAATAAAACAGAAACTCCTCTTAAATCCCTCCAAAAATCTAGTAGCTGGAAGAAAACCGTAATTTCTATACAGGTAGTCCCTGATTTATGATGGAATTCTGTTCCGATGATCCTGTCCTAAGTTGGTTCTGATTTAAGGCCAATATCTCTTCTATTTTTTTTAAGTTTTCATTATTATTGCCTTTTACTATACATATCTTTATATATCTGATCTTTATTTGTCTTTGTGGTTGGAAACATCACATACATACTTACAGTTATATTTTAACACATATGTTGTTGTATTGTTGTTAGGTGCCATTGAATTGGTTCCCACTCCTAGTGGCCCTGTGTACAACAGAATGAAACACTGTGCAGTCCTGCACCATCCTCACAATCATTGTCATATTGGGGCTCATTGTTGCAGCCACTGTGTCAATCCACCTATAAAATCCGAAACCACTGCCATCAAGCTGATTCTGACTCATAGCAACCCTATAGAACAGAGTTGAACTACCCCGTAGAGTTTCCAAGAAGCAGCTGGTAGATTTAAACTGCCAACCTTTTGGTTAGCAACCACAGCATATAATCACTATACCACCAGGCTTTCCCAATCCACATATATATACATTAAAAAGAAACATAAATCATAAAAAATTACTTAGGTGAAGAAGTGTTGAATGACATTGGCATTTTGTCAGTGGCAGTCAGTAATAACTCCACTGGTAGAAGTTTCTGGATCATCTGAATTATCCATAGGGATGAGAATAGTATTTGTAGTGAGAAAATTAGTGATAGTTTTCTGTAGTTTCTTGTATTTCTTTCTTCATATGTTTCACTGTAATATATCACTGATTCCTAAATCTATCTATCTACTTGAACAAAGCAATCAGCATTCGGAACCATGGTTTCAAGCAACTTAATCCCGTGATTTAGTTTTAAGAAAACTTCAGCTTTCAACACTGTCAGTTGTTTTGATGACTTCTCACCTCCTCTTTCTCATTACTTCTTTAGCCATTTTTCCCCTTTTAAAATATATCAAGTCCTGATCTGTCAATTTTGCATGTTTATGATCTACAAGCTGTTCCACATCAGTGATACCAAGTTCTAAATTCAACATTCTTGCTGCACTCTCCTGAGCAAATGTTTGGAGTGTGTTTTTCATAACTGAGCAATTTTTTTTAACATTCCCTGCATGCATTTTCCCATAACGTCCACCCAGGAAGGTGAAGTGTTCTAGACACACTGAGGACTATTATGATTGTCCTAGAAACAGAGAAACGTTAACTGTGACTCAGTTTGTTGCTGCTATTGTCTGAGCAGATGTAGTCTGTAGACAGCGTAACTTGAAGGTGGCGACTGTACCTTGATCCATAGCTTAAACCACAGCTGTCGTATTGGGAGGTGGATACACCACTTACACATCTTGATTTAGAGGATCTGTGTGAGGGACTATAGCTATACGAGTTTTATTCAGGAAACCCTGGTGGCGTAGTGGGTTACATGCTACCACTGCTAACCACAGAGTCAGCAGTTCGAATCCACCATGCGCTCCTTGAATACTCTGGGAGTCAGTTCTACCCTGGTCCCTAGGGTCGCCATGAATTGGATCCGACTCCACGGCACTTGGCTTGGCTTTAGTTTTTCATATGGCATTATCATCACAGATTATATCTGAGAACCAGAATAGATGAGAAAGTGAATGAATGAGTCAATGATGGATGGGAGACATTTTAATTTGATGGCTTTTTATTGCAGATTCTGAGCACTTTCCCTTCATTTAACTTCCTCTTTTTTGTTTTCACAGCAACTCTGCCTCCCCAAACATCCTGTGGTGATCCAGATGAATAAAGGAAGAGCTCCTCTCAGCCTCTGGCTAAAAGCTCTGAGGGAACTTCTAGAAATGAGATGAACAGGAACGAGATAAAACGTATCTTGCACTTCAAGTACAGAATAAGGAATCAGAAAAGCAGCCCTATCTGATCACTGGTTTGTCTAAGTGAGGATTTACTAAAGCAGTCGAAATGGTGGTGGCTTCTAAAAAAAAACCTCCAAATTAAAACTTCTTTTCTAAATGCAGCTGCAAGGTAAGCCTTCCTTTCTCACTCTATTTCTTCACAGCTAGTCTGAATCCCAGAGTTTGCCAGTAGCTTTTGCGTCCTCCACCAATCAGCCCTGTGTGAGGCCAGCAGTTGCAGCCCAAATTTTCCACCATATGAGAAGTAGGAAACTTTCCCCTGAGCAACACCATATGCTCTTAAAATCATGCCACCCTGGCTGTTGATATATAACCTTCTCTGATGGTGCCAGCCACACGGCCTGTGTCTTCATCCGCACATATGTGCACCCAGCTCACAAGACTGTTGACCCTTCTGTCCCCAGTGCTACCTCCTGTGCAATCTTCCCACCTTGTCAATGACAGAGGCAAGTTCTAGAGGGTCACGTGTTCACAGGCATATCGCAGGCAGGCTCTATTATCCATTTGTGACTTTTAAAATGTGGTAGGTTCTCCTACCTGATCAAATAAAATAAGCAACTCAGAGCTGCTGTCATTTGTAACAGACAGCATATAAGGGAGAAGCAAAACATTAGTCTAACTGCTTTGTAATTACTGTTATCGACACGATGGACCAGACTACCCGAATAGTCCTTTTAACACTTACAACAACCTCTGTGAAAGTTAACCCTACTCAAACCACCCAGTGCCAACTTAAAAAAAAAATGATTGTTCATATCAAGGACATGTCATACTTGGCAATATATCTGTGCCACTGAAAGAGATATGGCATCTTTAAATTACCGGGTAACGTAGATAAAGCGCTGGAGCTCTGCCAAGGTAAAAGTTGTAAAACTGGATTGATTTTTGCTACAGCTTGCTAAGGGCTCCCCAGAGCCAGGATGCGATGTTCAAATATAATAATTGATAGCCTGAAAAAATATTTCTGATAAGTGTGCAGAGGTAACGCAGAGCCCTGCCTGACATGAAGTGAGCCTTTGGGCTTTAGAAAAGTCTACTACCAAAGTGACCCAGATCTACACCTCTGCTGTCCCAGGTTCTGCCTAGAAAGTCGCCGGACTCCCTGTTCCCATCCTCCGTCCCTCCGTCTCTCACTTCCAGCCCCTCACCACTCCCACCTCCTCCTACCTGCTTCCAGCTTCTTCCAGCTGTAGAGAAAATGTTCTTGGCCTTCAAATAGGGGCATTTGTTAAATGCTGTTGGGGAAAGTAATTATCCAACAATCAGACCTGGATGAGTGGGGGAAATCGCATTCGTTAATACCACCTTGGTAATCGCAGGGGGCACGGAGTTCACGTTAATCTGACCCCTTTTGAGTCTTGCCTTGGTGAGCTGACCACCCCAAGCTGTGAGTATGTGTGTCTAAATTGCTCAGGATTCAATTGAACACATTAAAATTTAAAAAGGATTTAACTGAAATTTTTCAATAGCTTCTGAGAGAGGGGATAACTTATTAGCTCGAAGTAAATTAAAATCTCAAGCAGGGGTAAAGACTTTCCAGATTGCTTTAATACATTTTATATGCTTTCAAAAGAAATGTTCTTTTAAATGGTCCAAAAATCAGCTAATTTTGTCTTATTTAGCAAATTACCTCCTAAGGCCACAATGTTGAAAAACTTAACAATTTTTTTTAAGGGAAAAATGGAGAGGTGAGCAAATCATACACCTTCCACAGGCAACAACCAAACCCTAAATTGCTATGTCTTTTATATGCCACAGTTAGGATTCTTTTTCTCTCTCTTAATTCAAAAGTCAGTGAAACGTTTGTGTTACTTTCTGCCAGGCCACACGGGGACATTTTTTCCACTTGGTGATTGCATGCGTGGGGAGGGTACAAGGTTAATGGAGGGGGCATTTGAAGGCTAAGTCCCTGTGTACTGTGCTGATAATTTATACCTTTATTTCAGTTCACATTCACTTGTGGAGCAGCGAGGCCATGAAGGTGAGTTGAACTTGTTGCCCTGTTCAGCCCAGAGGCTGTCCCCTCCCTGACGAAAGATTTCTCCATCTAAATTATCTGTGTAATAAAAGATGCCTTCCTGGCTTTAGCTGCCATTCTGAGGTAGAGGGGAAGAAGATTCATTTTGGCCTCGCCGTTTCTTTTTCATTGGTAAACAATAGTTTTTTGGTTTGTATTTTGAAAGATTTTCTTAATGTTCTGTGTACCTTGATTTAAAGGACCCACCAGGTCATTGTCCTGGGTTCACTGGAGGCTGCATCCTCTGCTCCCCTAACTGGAATGATGAGGGGGTGAACGAGATTTGTCTTTCCCTAGCACTGCTTGTATCGTGGAAGTGGGGCCAATGCTAAAGACTGTTGGGTGCACTTTAGATGAGGGCCAGTGGGAAGGAATAGCTACGATTATTTTTAGAGGACATGTAAATGCAAAATTAGTTTTGTGGTTATGTGTATATTTTTACACACGAGTGCACACGCATGCACACACACACGTTTCTGGAGCCCTGGTGGCACTCATGGTTACACTATAGGGTCGCTATGAATTGGAATCGACTCGATGGCAGTAGGTTTGGTTTGGTTAGGTGGCATAGGTTGATAGCTACAACAAGCGAGCTATGGTTGCTAACCTAAAAAGGTCAGCAGTTTGAATCCACTAGCTGCTCCTTGAAAACCCTATGGGACAGTTCTATCCTGACCAACAGTTGTTATGGGTCAAAATTGACAGCAGTGGATTTGCTATATACATGTACTGGAGTCAGCCATGACTCACGATGATTTCATGGGTGTCAACATAAAACCATGCTTCACTGGAAGCAGATTTGCAGGTCTTTTTTCCAAGGTGCTTCTGGGTGGACTCAGACCACTAACCTTTCCTTAAACAGGTAAGCATGCTGACTGCACCAATCAGGAACTCCCTGTATATGTATGCATATATATGTATCCAAAAAACCTAACTCATTGCTCCCGAGTGGATTCTGACTCATAACAACCCTACAGGACAGGGTGGAACTGCTATTGTTTTAAAATATAATTTGCAGACTTAGAATCATATCTATTGTTTTAGTTATCTAGAACCGCCATCACAGAAGTACCATAAGTGAATGGTCTTCACAAAGAGAAATTTATGAAGTCACAGTTTGGGAGACTACAAGTCTGAATTCAGCTCCAGGGGGATGGCTTTCTCTGTCAACTCTCTGGGAAAGTCTTTACCATCAGTTTTCCCCAGTCTGATGAATTTCTCAGCACGGAGACCCTGGGTCCAAAGGGTACACTGCTCTCTTGGCTCTTGGCTGTATCTCTTTCTTGGTGGTATGAGATTCCCTAGTCTCTCTGCTGGCTTCTCTCTTTTATATCTTGAAAGAGATTAATTTAAGACACAATCTAATCCTGTAGATTGAGCCCTGCCTCATTAACATGACTGATGCTAATCCCACTTTATTAATATCGTAAAGGCAGGATTTACAACACAGGAAAATCCCATCAGGTGATGAAATCACAGACAATCACATAACACTGGGAATTACAGTTTAGCCAAGTTGATGCACATTTTTGGAGGACACAGTTTAGTTCATAACACCTATTATGTACATAGTTGAAGGCTCACTGTTGTAAAAATCAAATGATATACTGGATACGGACTTTTGTTTGAATGTGTATATGGTAGTTTTTTTTATCTGTAAGTGTGGTACTCTTACTTGAGATGCCTCTGATCCCCACAGTCAATCCACTAGCCAAGAGTTAATCATCTGTAATGATTTATCAGCTCAGTCTTTACCAGCTTGAGGTAATGCTGGCAAATGCCCAGTACAGTGCAGCCTGGCTGACAAATTAGATTAGGTAGAAACTCTCTCTTTGCCATTTACTAGCTTGAAACCTTGAAAAGTTTCTTAATAACCCTGTACATCAACCTCCTCATGAGTGAACTGGGATAATTATAGTGCTCACCCTGTAGAACATTCGTGAGAATTAAATCATTTAATCCAGGCGAGTGTTAAGTGTTTGTCATCATCATCATCGTCACCAAATTGTATTATCTTTCTTGTATTTGTCTTGCTTCTTGGAGGTAGGTATCATGTCTGATATGTTTCTTATATCTCCCACAGTTCTTCAAAAGCATTAATAAAATGCAAGATGGCTAATCAATCAGAATGCAGACTTACAGAGGTGAAAATTATGATTTGGGAACTTTTCACCCAATAATAAAATGTTATATGACTTTTACTGGTGAAATATGTAATATTAAAATCATTAGCATGATGATACTAACAGTGTAAAAAACACCCTAGTCACCTAACAAAGATGTTGATGAAGTTTAATAGATGTTACTATGAACACCTCTAAATTCACATATAACTGGATAAGAGGGATCATATGAGTCATTCAAATCTTTCCTTCTGTCCCGAGTCATACGTGATTGTTGTTTGGTATCGCCAAATCAGCTTCAACTCACAGTGACCTTATATGTAACAGAAAGAAATGTTTCTGGGTCTTGTGCCATCCTTACAATCACTGCTATGTTTGAGCCCACCATTGCAGCCACTGTGTTAATCCATCTTATTGAGAGTCTCCCCTTTTTCTGCTGACACTCTATTTTCTAGTTATTTCTTTGTTTTCTAGTTCATTAATATGTTATCTTTTTATTCTTTCTTTAGATCTTTTTTATTCTTTTATCATTTAATTTATTATTATGATGATGATTGAGTGAAAATGTACATTCCCATATAAATTTGCATGCTCACCTATATGCAGCTCCCACTGCTGTCCCTGCCAGGTGACAGCACACTCTTCCTCTCTGTTCTATACCTGTTAAATCTTCCTAACAATCTCCTATCCCCTCCTCTCCACCCACTCCCTTGCTCCCAGTAAGAGGTCAGCAGGACGATGTCCTATAAATGCATAGAACTATAAAGTGCAAGCATGATGTGGTCACTCTGGGCTGCCGAGTACAATCCATTCCAACCTGAAGAGTTGACCTCCATTATGATTTATGGACAGAGGTAGCATTAGAGCCAGGGGCCATGCTCCCGGGGGAACCCTGAGGCCTCGTATCATCAATTGTGGTCTTTTAGTGGAGATTTCAGGGTGCACTCCTTTTTATTCTTGTGTTGCCAGTGAGACTCAATTTAGTGAACTCCATCGTGGCTGTCACTGGTGGTGGCCGGGCACCATCCAGTTCTTCCCGTCCCAAGTTGACGTAGGCATCCACTCATGTGGGTCTCCCTATCTTCTGGGTTAGCTTTACCCCTTGAATTTTGGTCCTCAGTGAGCATCCGTTCTGACTGAGTTGGGACCATTTGCTGTGCCCTTGGGTGGCAGCTTGGCAGCTTTTAAGACGCCAGACGCCACTCACCAATGTGGGGTGCAGAGAGCCCTCTTAGCAAAATGCTAGTTGTGCCAATTGGCCTCGATTTTGCCTAAGAGCACAGTTTCCTGCCCCCTGCCCCAGCTACTCTATCCTTGCAATGCTGGGTTAAGATGGAAGGAGTATTGAAGTTACGCTGAAGTCCACTTAATATCGTTCTTGTTTCTCATGTGTGCTATCACTGATTTCACCCAACCAAATTTCTAGCAACTATCTAATCTACACCCTCCCTCCCTCACCCTCTCTCCCCTCCCTTGCAGCTGTCAGAGTCTTTTCTTCTATACAAAAGTCTATTTTGGGGATCTTATTGTAGAGGTCTCATACAATATTTGTCCTTTTGTTGCAGCTACTTTCACTCAACATAACGTCTTCCAGTTAAAACCAGGTCATGAGATGTTTCCTGGAGTCATCGTTATTCTTTATCATTGTGTAGTGCTCCATTGAGTATATATACCATAGTTTACCTATCCATTCTTCTGTTGTTGGGCTTCTGGGTTGATTCCATCTTTTTGCTATTGTGGACTGTGCTGCGATAAACATTCTTGTACATGTGTCCATTGAAAGGCCTTGATTCTGTAGGATATATTCCAAGTAGTGGAATGACTGGGTCAAATGGTATATCGATATCCATTTTTTTAAGGAAGCGCCAGATTGCTTTCCAAAGAGGCTGGATCATTTTGCAACCCCACCAACAGTGTAGGAGGGTTCCACTTTCTCCACAGCCTCTCCAGTATTTGTTGTTTCGTGTTTTTTGGATCATGGCCAGTCTTGTTGGGGTGAGATGGTATCTCATTGTCATCTTGATTTGAATTTCTTTAGTAACTAAAGATTGTGAACATGTCCGCATGTGTGTTTTGGCTGCCTGGATCTCCTATTTAGAGAAATGCCTGTCTATCTCCCTTGTCCATCTCTTAACTGGATGATTTATTTTCTTCTTCTTGATATTTTGTAGTATGTTATAGATTATGGAGATCAGGCATCAGTCTGACATAGAGTTGCCAAATATTTTTTTCCATTCTGTAGGTGTTCTTTTAACCCTATTAATAAAGTCTTTGGATGAGCAAAAGTGTTTGATTCTTAATAGTTCCCATTTATCTGTTTTCTCTTCTGATGATTGTTGTTTGTCTGACAGATTTTAGAATCTGTCCACATTGTGTATTAAGACTTCCATTTTTGTTCCTACCTTTTTTTGGACGAGCTTTATCATTTTAAGTTTGATATTTAGGTCTTTTATCCAGTTGGAGTTGGTTTCTGTATAAGGGGTAAGATATGGATCTTGTTTCAGTTTCTTGCAGATGGACATCCAATTTTGCCAGCACCATTTGTTGAAGATACTGTTTTTACACCAGTTTAATGTCTTAGGGCCTTTGACGAATATCAACTGTTCATAGGCAGATGGTGTCATCTCTGGGGTCTCAATTCTGTTCCAATGATCTATCTGTCTGTTCTTATACTAGTACCAGGCTGCTTTGACCACTGTGGCAGTGTAATATGTTCTAAGGTCGGGTAATGAGAGGCCTCCCAGTGTGTTCTTCTTTACTAGTACCTTACTTATCTGGGGCTTTTTCCCTTTCGAAACAAAATTGGTGATTTGTTTCTCCATCTGATTAAAAAAAGATGCTGGACCTTGTATTGGGATTGCATTATATAAGTAGATTGCTTTGGGTAAAATAGACATTTTCACAATGTTAAATCTTCCTATGCATGAGCACGGTAGGTTTTTCCATTTATCTAAGTCCTTCTTAGTTTCTTGTAGTAAGGGCTTGTAGTTCTCTTGGTAAAGCTCTGTTATTTTTCTGGTTAGATTAATTCCTAGGTACTTTATCTTCTTAGGGGCTATAGTAAATGGTATTGATTTGATGATTTCTTCATTAGCAATCTTGTTGTTGGTATAAAGGAATCCTACTGATTTACTTATGTTTATCTTGTATCCTCAGACTTTGCTGAACTCTTCTATTAGTTTGAGTAGATTCTTTGAGATTCTCTGCATATACAACCATATCATCTGCAAACAGGGAGATTTTGACTTCTTCTTTGCCAATGCATATGCCCTCTATTTCTTGGTCTTGTCTAATTGCTCTGGCTAGAACTTCTAGCACAATGTTGAATAGGAGAGGTGACAGTGGGCATCCTTGTCTAGTTCCTGATCTCAAGGGAAAGTCTTTCAGTCTCTCTCCATTCAGGATGATGTGGGCAATTGGCTTTGTATAAATGGCCCTTACTGTGTTGAGAAATTTGCCGTCTAGGCCTATTTTGCTAAGAGTTTTTAGCAAGAAGGGGTGTTGGACTTTATCAAATGCATTTTCTGCATCAATGGACAAAATCAGGTGATTCTTGTCTTTTGTGATATTTATGTGGTTAATCATATTAATTGTTTTTCTGATGTTGAACCAGCCTTGCATCCCTGGTATGAATCCCACTTGGTCATGATGGATTATTTTCTTGATATGTTGCTGTATTCTATTGGCAAGAATTTTGTTGAAGATTTTTGCATCTAGATTCATGAGTGATATCAGTCTGTAGTTCTCCTTCTTTGTTGGGTCCTTCCCTGGCTTAGGTATCAGGGTTATGCTGGCTTCATAGAATGAGTTTGGGAGTACTCCATCCTTTCCTATACTGTGAAATAGTCTCAGTAGTGTTGGAGATAACTCTTCTCTAAATGCTTGGTAGAATTCTGCAGTGAAGCCATCTGGGCCCAGGCTTTTGTTGGTTGGCATTGTTTTGATGACCTTTTCAACCTCTTCCTTTGTAATGGGTTTATTAAGTTGTTCTGCTTCACGTTGTGATAATTTCGGTAGGTGGTATGAATCAAGGAATTTGTCCATTTCCTCTGGGTTTTCAAATTTGTTAGAGTACAGTCTTTCATAGTATTTTGTTATGATATTTTTGATTTCTGTTGGATCTGTGGTGACAACTCCCTCTCATTTCTAATTTGGGTTATTTGTTTCCTTTCCTGCTTTTCTGTAGTAAGTTTACCCAGTGGTTTGTCAATTATTGTTGATCTTTTCAAAAAACCAGCTTTTGGTCTTTTCAATTTTTTCAATTGTGTTTCTGTTCTTTAATTCATTTAGCTCTGCTCTAATCTTTATGATCTGGTTTCTTCTGGTGCCCGAGGGGTTCCTCTGTTGGTCTCTCTCTGCTTGTTGAAGCTGTAGGGTTAGTTCCTTGATTTGGTTTCTTTCTTCCTTCCTTCCAGATGTATGCATTTATGGAGATAAACAGACCTCTGAGCACTGCTTTGGCTGTATCCCATAGGTCCTGGTAGGAAGTGTTTTCATTCTCATTGGAATCCATGAATTTCTTTATTTCATCCTTGATTTCTTCTATAACCCATGTTTTTTGAGCAAGACGTTCAGTTTCCAAGATTTTCACTTTCTATCTATGTTTTTTCTGTTATTGATTTCAACTTTTATGGCTTTATGATCTGAGAAGATGCTTTGCATTAATTCAATGGTATGGATTTTGTTGAGAATTGCATTATGTCCTAACACGTCAATTCTGGAGAATGTTCCATGTGCACTGGAGAAGAAGGTGTAGTTGTCTGCTGATGGGTCGGAAGTTCTGTATATATCAATGAGTTAATTGTGGCAATTAACAATTCTCTATATAATCAATGGTTAATTGTGGCAATGAGGTCTTCTGTATCTTTAATGAGCTTTTTCTTCTAGATGATCTGTCCATTATTGAGAGTGGAATGTTGAAGTCTCCCACTATTATTGTGGAGTCATCTAACTCTTTTTTGAATATAGTCAGTGTTTCTTCGATGTACTTAGGTGCTTTGATATTAGGTGCATAAATATTTAATCTAGTTAAGTCTTGTCTTTGTACTGAACCTTTCAGCAATAAATAGTGTCCATCTTTGTCCACAAAGGTGGTTTTTACATTAAAATTGATTTTGTTTGAGATTAGAATTGCCGCACCTGCTCTTCTTTGTTTATTATTGGCTTGATGTATATTCTTCCACCCTGTAATTTTCAGTTTGTTCCTATCTTTAGGTCTCAAGTGAGTTTCTTGCAGACAGCATATGGATGGGCCACGTCTTTTGACCCAAGATGTCACTCCATGTCTCTTTACTGGAGCATTCAGTCCATTCACATTCAATGTAATTATTGATAGGTATGTGTTCACTGCTGCCATTGTGATATGTTTATTTTTGTGTTGATGTTTTCTCTGTTGTTCTTATTAGTCTGTTCTGGGACATTCTTTTTTGTGAGTTGATTTTTCACCTTTTTCAGAGTTGGTTTTGTAGTTGTTGAGACTCCTGTGTTACATTTCTTGAAATGGTATGGTAAGTCTTCGTTGTGCTTCACAGCTGCCCTTAATAAACTATGTATAAACTCAATTTTAATTACTACCAGTCTTATCATCTTCCTCTCCATTTGGAAGGACTATAACAACTGTAGTATATCCCTCTTTTTAATATGATGGCACCATAGTTTTCATGATGATCACTGGATTGCTTCTTTCTGTATTAAAGCTGTGACTGGCTTTGGAGCCTTCCCTAACTGAGTAGAGTTTTGAGTAGTGTGTCATTCTAAAATATAAAGTTAGTGGTTTTGTTCTTCTAAGCCAGAGCCAAGAACTTCTTTCAGTATTTCTTGTAGGTTTGGTTTGGCTTTTACAAGGTCTCTGAGCTTCTGTTTATTTGGAAATGTCTTAATTTCATTTTCATATTTGAAAGATTGTTTTGCAGGATATATAATTCTTGGCTGGAAGTTCTTCTCCTTCAAGGTTTTGAATGTGTCATGTCACTATCTCCATGCCAGCATGGTTTCTGCTGAGAAGTCTGACGAGAGCCTACAGGGTTTCCCTCTGAATGTTAGCTTTACTTTGAGTCTTGTTGCCTTTAAGAGTTGCTGCTTATGTTTCATTTTGTTAAGCTTGATTATAATATGTCTTGGAGTCTTTCTTTTGAGATCTATATTGGGTGGCGTATGATATGCATCTGAGATGTCTATATTCTCTTCCTTCATGATTTCTGGGAAGTTTTCTGTCAGCAGCTCAGCAACAATACTCTCTGTGTTCTCAGATGTCTCCCCTGTTCAGGGACTCCAACTAATTGAAGATTGTTCCTCTTAATAGAGTCCTACATGCTTGTTAATGCTTCTTCATTTTTCTTGTTTCTTTTTTCTGATTTCTGCTCATAGACGCTGTCATCAGTAGCTCTGTCTTCCAAGTCAGAAATTCTTTTTTCCATTTGTTGCATTCTGTTTTCTTGGCTTTGCATTGAAGTTTCTATGTCTTTGATTTTGTTCTTGATCTGTTGGATTTCGGAGCTCGAATACCTTGTTTAAGTTTCCTTTTGTTCTGCTGCATTTTGTATAAGGTCTAGAAGGGCTCTGTATATAATCATTTTGTATTCTGATTGTATTTGTATTTCTGATGCTTTCATAAAAGTTTCTTCATCTGGAAAACTCCTTGGTTGGTTTGTTTGGGAGCCTTCTGAAGCCATGGCTGATTTCTTGTGTGCCACAAGTGTCTGTTGCTCTTTGGGTCCCATGTCAGTAAGTAGAGGCTGGAAGAGATACCGTGAAGATGGACTATAGATGTTTCTCTAGGCTGTCTTAAAATGTAGAGCAATAGGTATCTGACCACTTCCCAAGTCATTCAGGTTTTCAGGCGTAGAGGTCCCTCTTCCCAACTGGCAAAGTGAGCATTTCTATATCCAACCCCAGATGATACAAACTAGTTCAGAATACAGCAATGCTACTGCCCTGTGAGCTTCTGCTGACAGGGCCCAGCCTTAGGCAACACTATGTAGAGTACTGGTTCTGTGGTAGAAAAGCGCTCACCTGTGGGCAGGCTCTGTCTCCCAAGCTAAGAATTAGGTCCAGCTGTGGCCACCATATCCAAGATGGCACCCTCCACACAGGCAGCAGATAGAAGGGCTAAAGGTGCTGAAAAGTAGTGATTCTTCTGCTTCTGATGCAGGACCCCCACCGTAGCCAGCACTGTGAAAATTATTGCTTTTCTGTTGGAGAAGTGCTGTCATGTTTGCAGGTGCTGACTCCCAGGCTAAGAATTAGGTCCTGCTAAAATCTCTGTACCCAACATGGCGTCCCACACACTGGCAGTAGGAATCTGTACAGACCCCTCTGCGGCAGAGATAAAAAGACAGGCGCAAAGTGGCTAAATTAACAGAGTCCTAAGCCTGGCCTTCAAAATATGGCAATTTTGCCTGCCTATCCTGCCACCATCACATCTGAGTCTAGCTGCTAGGCAAGATCCAGCTCCGCTCGCTGGCCAAGACAGAGAAAAAAACTCAAAATGGTGCGTTTACCTTCAGTCTGTGAGAGCCAGGGCTAGCCAGGAGCAGAGTCGGCGAAAGAGAGGAGGTTTTTCACTCAGTGATATGAAGTCCAAATTAACAGCTCTGTGCCGTGTCCTGGGGCTGATTAGGTGATCAGAAGGCACCATTTGACTGTCGATTCAGGTCTTGATTTCCAGAGGGATATAAGGAGACGTGAGCTTAGTCTGCCACCTAGACTTCACTCCCCACAGTGTAATAGGTTCTAAAGTCAGGTAGTGAGAAGCCTCCCAGTGTGTTCTTCTTCTTCAGTAGTGCTTTACTTATCCAGGGCTTCTTTTCTTTCCAAACAAAGTTGGTGATTTGTTTCTCCATTTCATTAAAAAATGTCACAGGAACTTGTATTGGGATTGCATTATATAAGTAGATTGCTTTGGGTAAAACAGAGATTTTCACAATGTTAAGTCTTCCTATCCATGAGGAAAGTAGGTTTCTCCATTTATGTAAGTCTCTCTTAGTTTCTTGTAGTAAGATTTTGCAGTTGTCATTGTGAAGGTCTGTTATTTCTCTCGTTAGATTAATTCCTAGGTATTTTATCTTCTTGGAAGTTATAGAAAATGGTACTGATTTGGTGGTTTCTTCTTTAATAATCTCATTGTTGGTATAAAGGAACCCTACTGATTTACTGATGTTTATCTTGTATCCTGAGACTTTGCTGAACTCTTCTATCAGTTTGAGTAGTTTACTTATGAATTCTTTAGGATTCTCTGTAAAAACAAGCATATCATATGCAGATAGGGGGATTTTTACTTCCTCTTTGCTGATGCAGATGCCCTTTCTTTCTTTGTCTTGTCTAATTGCTCTGGCTAGAACTTCTAGTACAATGTTGAATAGGAGAGGTGAGAGTTGGTATCCTTGTCTAGTTCCCATTCTCAAGGGAAATTGTTTCAGTCTCTCTCTATTCAGGATGATGTAGGCAGTTGGCTTTGTATAAGTGGCCCTTATTGCACTGAGAAATTTGCCATCTATGCCTATTTTGCTGAGAATTTTTTAGCATGACTGGGTGTTGGACTTTATCAAATGCCTTTTCTGCATCAATGGACAAGATCAGATGATTCTTGTCTTTTGTGTTATTTATGTGGTTGATCACATTAATTGTTTTTCTGATGTTAAACCAGTCTTGCATCCCTGGTATGAATTCAACTTGGTTGTGATGAATTATGTTTTTAATATGTTGCTGTGTTCTGTTGGCGAGTATTTTGTTGAAGATTTTTTGATCTAGATTCATGAGTCTGTAGTTCTCTTTTTTTTGTTGGTTCTTTCCCTGGTTTGGTACCAGGATTAAGCTGACTTCATTCCCTTTCTATTCTGTTAGATAGTGTCAGTAGTATTGGAGGTAACTCTCCTATAAAAGCTTGGTAGAATTCTGTGGTGAAGCCATCTGAGCCAGGGCTTCTTTTAGTTGTTAGGTTTTTTAAATGACTTTTTCAACGTCTTACTTTGTGACGCATTTATTAAATTTTTCTGCTTTACCTTGTGATAATGTTGGTAGGTGATATGAATCTAGGAATTTGTCCATTTCCTCTAGGTTTTCAAATTTGTTAGAATACAGTCTTTCGTAGTATTCTGTTATGACACTTTTGATTTCTGTTGGATCTATTGTGACAACTCCCCTCTCATTTCTTGTTTGGGTTATTGGTTTCCTTTCTTGTTTTTCTTTAGTAAGTTCAGCCAGTGCTTTGTTGATTTTGCTGATCTTTTCAAAAAAACAGCTTGTGGTCTTTTCAGTTTTTCTTCTATTCTCTAATTCATTTAGTTCTGCTCGAATCTTTATGATCTATTTTCTTCTGGTGTCTGTGGGTTCCTCTATTGTTCTCTCTCTACTTGTTCAAGCTATAGGGTTAGTTCTTTGGTTTGAGTTCTTTCTTACTTCCAGATGTGTGCATTTAGGAGATTAAATGACCCCTGAGTACTGCTTTGGTTGTATCCCATAGGTTCTGGTAGGAAGTGTTTTCATTCTCATTGAAATCCATAAGATTCTTGATTTCATCCTTGATTTTTTATGTAACCCATGTTTCTTTGAGCAAGACCTTGTGCAGTTTCCTTGAGTTCCAATTTCTATCTATGTTTTTTCTGCTATTGATTTTGTCTTTTATGGCTTTCTGGTCTGAGAAGACGCTTTGCAATAATTTAAGGGTGTGCATTTTGTTGAGATTTGCTTTATGTTCTAAGACATGATCTATTCTGGAAAATGTTCCATGTGCACTGGAGAAAAAGGTGTAGTTGTCTGCTGATATATCAAAAGTTCTGTATGTGTTGATGAAGTCTAGTTGGTTAATTGTGGCAATGAGATCTTTTGTGTCTTTATTAAGCATTTTTCTAGACGATCTGTCCAATATTGAGAGTGGAATGTTGAAGTCTCCCACTATTATTGTGGAGTGATCTATCTCGTTTTTGAATGTAGTAAGTGTTTCTTTGATGTATTTAGATGCTCTAGTATTGAGTGCATGAATTTTTTTAAGTGAAATACCTATTAATAAATTTTCAGGTTTTTCCTTTTTATTTATTTTTTGATACTTGCCCTTAGACTATAAATAATTACTGTCTTTCTTACTTCCTACCAGGTTTATTCACTAGTGTTTTTATTCATAAAACAAAAACAAACAACAGGAAAAAAACTCCACGGCCATGGAATTGATTCTGACTCATAGAGACACTGTAGGACAGTGTAGAACTGCTCCACAGAGCTTCCAAGGAGTGCCTGGCAGGTTCAATCTGCTAAACTTTGGATAGCAGACATAGCTAACAAGATATTCAGTGTTTTCATTTCTCAGTGTAGATATTTGTAAACCTAGTGCCATTGAGTCAATTCCAACTTTTAGTGACCCTGTATGTCAGAGTAGAACTGCCCTATAGAGTTTCCAAGGAGTACCTGGCAGATGGAAACTGCTGACTTTTTGGTTAGCAGATGTAGCACTTAACCACACCACCACAGTTTCAGTGTAGACATTATCTATTTTTTACTGTTTTCTTTAATCCATGAATTGCTTGGAATTATTTTTATCATCAGAAAATGAAATTCATTCCTTTAGTTGTCTTTTTGCAACTAAATTCTGATCTTATGCATGGTGGTCAGAGCATATGACCTACCTAATGTTAATTTTTTGCATTCGTTATAGACTATAGACTTTTGTGAGTAGAACATAGTCAATTTTTATAAATATTTTGCTCAACTTTGATATATATATTTTAAATTTTGTAGCAATGAAATATAATAGCCAAGCCAAGTGCCGTCGAGTCGGATCCGACTCATGGCGAAATATAATAATAAAGTATAATAATAAATAGACACCAAGATTCCACTGGGTCAAGAAATAAGAAGTTTGCCTCTTAACGATGTTCAGGAACTTATGTTAGCTCTTCTGACCTCCATTTGCTCAGTCTGATGGAAGCTTTGTTACCCTTATTATGTGACTTATTTATTATAATTACTGATTGAATATTTTTGACTATGTTGTCATGTTTTCTGTTTTTGACAATTTTCCTCTGTTTAATTTTTTTCTTTTGATTTTATCAATTGGTAAAATTTATTTATTTATTTTTTAAGTTAATATCCTTTCTCCACTGGAAAGAGATTTAAGAATTTTGTTTCAAATATTTTAAAAATCACACGATGGAAGAATTTCCTGTGAATAAAGAAGAATAAACTTTGTGGCCCCTTGCTTGATCCTCTTTTAAGCTCTAGTAATGTGTTCACATAGTTGGCTGCTTTTGCCTTCATGTCCTACAACTGCCATAAAATACCATGAAGTTAGTGGATTTAAAGAACAAATTTATATTCTCCTGTTTCCCAGTTGTCTATCCCACGTGTGACTCAGTTGCTGTTTATGTCCTTGTCTTTTAAAAGACATTACTAAAAAAGGATTAAGATTAGAACTACTTCCCCAAACCAGGTCATAGCCACTGCCGAAAGGGTTAGGACTTCAATGTATATTTTGGGGGGGGGGGAGGGGATATAATTCAATCTATAGCAGTTTTTATAAAATTTGCAAAATTAAAGTGTTTTGTATTTTTTCTTTACAGAGGAAATAATGCCAGCTTCACAATTATAAAAACACCAAGCCCTAGAAACTGGATCAGCAATACTCTTACTTTTTCATCAATCATTTTTCATATAACATAGTCTAAGTTTAGTCAACATTTCTACCCTCTTCCTGAGGAACAGAATATTTCAGGGTTTAGTTTTCTGCCCTCTGATATTGTGGATCTAGTATTCTTATTCTTTGTTTTTAAGCTCTTTCAATTTATATGTATATATGGACGTATATATGTGTATATATAGATGAGTCAGATCTGACTCAATGGCACTTGGCTTGGCATACACATATGTGTGTATATGAGGACTGACAAGTTTGTGAGCTCATCCTTGAAAAAGTTTTACATACCTCATTGCTGATACCACTATGGTCACTTTCAAAGTAGTCCTTTTGGGAAGCTATGTGCCAATGCGAATGCATAGTCCACTCTTCAAAGAAAGTTTAGAACTCTTTTTCTAGAATGGCCATCAGAGTTGTCATCATGTTATCCTTGATTCCCTGATGTTATCAGATATCTTCCTTTCAATTCTTCCTTTATCTTTGGGTAAAGAAAAATCATCAGAGGACAGATCAGGTGAGTAGGGAGGCTATTCCAATTATGTTATTTGTTTGCTGGCTAAATATTTCAACATAGATAGCGCCATGTGAGCTGGTACATTGTGATACATGAGCCATGAGTTGTCAGAGAAAAGTTCAGGTCATTTTTGTCTCATTGTTTCACGTAACATTTTCAGCACTTCCAAATAGTAAACTTAGTTAACTGTTCGTCCAGTTGGTACAAATTCATAGTGAAAAATCCCTCTGATATCAAGAAAGGTTAGCAACATCATTTTGACTCCTGATGTGGACTGAAAGAGCTTTTTTGGTCACGGAGAATTGGCTGACTTCCATTGTGCACTTTGACAGTTTGTTCCAGGGACATATTGATACACCCATGTTTCCTCACCGCTAATAGCAAGGCCCAAAACAGAGAAGGAAAAGTAGGTCCAGAAATACCTAGGACTCCCCTACCTGTTCTGACAAGAATCAGTGTCCTACTGATGTATCATTGGCAGTGAGCTTGGTGAACAGAAGAATGGCTTTTGGAAAGCATCTTCCTTAGTGGCAGAGACTGAGATGTGGAGAACCTACTCATACCTCCAGAATCAATGAAAAATGGCATTTGATAATTAAAAGCTAAGCCCAGTAACAGCAATAACTATCTGGTGACAGGATGTTAAGAGTTGCAAAGGCACCAATAATCAAACTAGATCACATGACTAGCCTATTTGGCCATTTCAAAATAAAAGAACACAAAACCAGAAACTAGAACACAGTAAACAAACATAAAATAAATAAATAAAACAACTTATGGATGACTGGGAAAGAGTAGTGCATACTAAATCACATAAAGAGGCAGACCATGGTGGCTTCAGAAAGCACCCAAAACAAAGAATCAAGAAACTTTCCAGATGAAGAGAACATACTGGTATTATTGGAGGCAAAATACAAAAAATTAATATTTAGAACTTTTGAAGACATCAGGAAAGAGATTAGGGAAAATGCGGCAGAGCATAATGACAAATTGAATAGGCTGCAAGAAAGCATACAGAAGGAGCATGTAGAAAAGCAGAAGATTAACAATAAAATTACAAAATTATACAGCTCTATAGAAAATCAAAACCACTGCTGTCAAGTCAGGTTCTACTCATAGCAACCCTAGAGGTCAGAGAAGAACTTCCCCATAGAGTTTCCAAGGAGCACCTGGTGGATTTGAACTGCTGACCTTTTGGTTAGTAGACATGGCACTTAACCACTATGCCACCAGGGTTTCCATAGAAAGTCAAAGGAGATTTAAGACAGAAGAAGCCAGAATTAGTGAGAATTAAGACAAAACACTTGAAACCAATGTATTTGAGGACAAGTTAGATTAAAAAAAATTAAAAGAATGAAGAAATAATAAATTATGTGGGACTCTATCAAGACAACAATCTATGAGTGACTGGAAAATGAAGGGTGAGGGTGGGGGTGGGGCAGGTAACAGAAAATACACAAATTTTTGAAGACAACTTCTTTGAAAAGAAGATGAGAGGATATCTATCCAATATGCTTATCAAACTCCACACCAAGTAGATTCCAAGAGAAAGACTCAAGGACATATTATAATCAAACTTACTGAAACTAAAGATAGGGAGATAAAGGTAACTACAGATAAATGAAAAATAATCTACAAAGGAGCATCAGTAGACTAAACTGAGACTACTCAGTAGAAACAATGCAGGCAAGAAGGCAATGGCATAACATCTACAAAGGCCTAAAGGAAAAAAATGCCAGCTAGAAATTATATATCCAGCGAAACTGTCTCTCAAATATGAGGGTGAGATTAGGACACTTCCAGATAAACAGAAGATTAAAGAATTTCCAAAACCTAAGAACAAAACTAAACCAAAATTACAAGAAATTACTAAAGAGAGTCCAGTTACAAAATCAAAGACATCAGGTAACAATCCAAAGCTAGAACATAGGACACAGCAAGCAGATATCAACACAGAAAGGAAATTACAAAGTAAATCGCAGGCACAATATTGCAAACAGGGAAACAGAAATGTCATGTAAAAGATGACAATGTTGTAACAAAAACAGAGACTAAAAAATGTAGTCACGGATCTTTCATATGGAGAAGTCAAAACAGTACAAAGAAATTAAAACAGCTTTAAATTTACAAAAATCCCTATGTTGAAAGGATATGACAGTAATCACACAGGAAACTAACAATCCTACACATCAAAATAAAAAACAAGAAAAATATGAAGTCTCAGCAAGTACAAAACTAACAACAATGAAAAAGATGGGACAAAAATACATAAAGAAAAATGACTCAGCACAGAAAATTAAGTGGAACAAAGAAGTTGTCAACAATGCATTAACAGTCATTAAAATGACAATGCTAAACTCAACCCTATCAATAACTATGCTGAGTGTAAATGGATTAAATGGCATCAATAAAAAGAGAGGGGCAGAAAGGATAAAACATGATCCATGTATATGCTGCCTACAAGAGATAGACCTTAGACTTAAAGACTCAAACAAACTAAAACTCAAAGGATAGAAAAAAGCATATCAAGCAAACATTTAAAGAAGAGCGGGAGCAGCAACATTAATTTCTGATGAAATAAAATTTAAAGAAAATCCGCCACAATGAGTAAGGATAGACACTATATGATGATTAAAGGATCGATATTCTAGGAGGACATAACCATATTAATTATTTAGGTAGCCAAGATAGGGCTCCTCAAAACATAAAATGAACTCCAACAGTACTGAAAGGATAGGCAGACAGCTTCACCATAATAGGAGGAGACCTCAACACATCATTTTCAGAGAAAGACAGAAAGCAGGAGACCTCAACACATCATTTTCAGTGAAAGACAGAACATCCAGAAAGAAGCTCAAAAAAAAAAAAAAAAAAAAGAGGGAGATCTAAATACCCCAAGCAACCAACTCAATGTCATAGACATATATTGAAGCTCAAAAGAAAAGAGGGAGATCTAAATATCCCAAGCAACCAACTCAATGTCATAGACATACATTGCACACTTCACCTGACAGCTGCCAAGTATAATTTCTTTTCCAACACACGTGAAATATTCTTCAGAATAGATCTCATATTAGCCCATAAAGCAAGCCTTAACAAAATTCAAAGCACTGAAATACTATAAAGCATCTTTTCAGGCCATAAAGCCAGAAAAGCCCACCGCCGTCCAGTTGATTATGATTCATGGCAACCCTATAGAATGGAGCAGTACTGCACCATAGAGTTTCCAAGGAATGCCTGGTGCAATTGAAGCTGCCAACCTTCTGATTAGCAACCATAGCACTTAACTGCTAAGCCACCAGGTTTCCAAAGCCATAAAAATAGTAGTCAGTCACAGAAAAAGCAAGGAAAAAAGTCAAACACATGGAAACTGAACAACATGTTGCTCCAAAACTACTGGATTATAGAAGAAATCAAGGACAGCATAGAGAAATACACAGAATCAAGTAGGAATGAAAACACATTCTATCAGAACCTTTGGGACATGGCAAAGGCAGTGCTCAGAGGTCAATTTATTTCAATAAATGCACAAACCCAAGAAGAAGCAAGGGACCAAATCAAAGCATTAGCCCTACAACCTAAACAAGTAGAAAGAGAGCAAGGGAACTCCCCAGGCACCTGAATAACACAAATAATAAAAATTAGAGCAGAACTAAATGAATCTTTGAGAAGATCCACAAAATTGATAAACCATTGGTCAAACTACAATAAAAAAAAAGAGTGGAAGCAAATACTCAAATAAGAAATGAGATGGGCAATATCACAGTAGACTGTGAAATTAAAATGTAATTACAGAATACTATGAGAATTTGCACTCTAACAAACCAGAAAACCTAGAGGAAATGGACAAATTTTTAGAAACACATTACCTACTTAGACAGAGATAGAACAATTAAATAAACCCATAACAAAAGAAAATATTGAGGTGTAATTTAAAAACTCCTAATCAAAAAAAGCCTTGACCCTGATGGATTCACAAGAGAGTTCTATCAAAGTTTACAGGAAAAGTTAACACCACTATTTTTCGGATCCAACTCGACGGCACTTGGCTTGGCTATTATTAGAGTTATTTCAGAACATAAAAAATGAAGGATTACTACCAAACTCATTCTGTCAAGCTAGCATAATCCTGAAACAAAAACCAAGTGAAGACACCACAAAAAAAGAAAAATTAGAGTTCAGTATCTCTCATGAACTTAGCTGCAAAAAATCCTCAACAAAATTCTAGCCAATAAAATTCAACAACTTATCAAAAAAAGTAAGAATAACAATTCACTGTGATCAAATAGGATACATACTAGATATGCACAGGTGATTCAATATTAGAAAAACAATCAATGTAATCAACCACAAAAATAAAACAAAAAGCCAAGAACACTTCATTTTATCAATTGATGCAGAAAAGGTATTTGAAAAAGTGTAACAGCCATTCATGTTAAAAATCCTCAGAAAAATAGGAATCAAAAGAAAATTCCTCAACATAATAGAGGGCATTTATACAAAGCAAGCATCATTCTAAAAGGAGGGAGTCTAAAAGCATTCCCCCTGAGAATGGAAACCATAGAAGAATGTCCTTTATCATCACTCCCATTCAACATTGTCCTGGAGGTTATAGCCAGAGCAATCAGGCTAGAAAAAGAAACAAAGAGCATCCAAAGTAATAAGAAAGAAGTACAAGTATCTCTGTTTGTAGATGATATGATCTTATACACAGGAAACACTAAAGAATCTACAAAAAAATGACTGCAACTAATAGAAGACTTTAGCAAACTATCGGGAAACTAGATAAACAGACAAAAATCAGTCAGATTCCTCCACACCAAGAAAGAAAATGTCAAAGAGGAAAACACCAAATCAATGTCATTTACAATAGCCCTCAAGAAAATAACATATTTAGGATTAAATGTAACCAGAGACATAAAAGATCTGTACAAAGAAAACTACAAGACTCTACTGAAAGGAACCAAAAGAGACCTACACAAGGGGGGAAAATCTATGTTGCTCATGAATAGGAAGACTCAACATTGTAAAAATGACTGTTCTACTCAAAGCAATCTATAGACACAATGCAATCCCTATTCAAAGTCCAATGGCATTTTTTAATGAGGTGGAGAACCAAATCACTAATTTAATATGGAGAGGGGAAAAGCCTCAGATAAGCAAAGTATTACTGAAGAAGAATAAAGTGGGAGGTCTCAGGTTACCTGACTTTAGAATCTATTACATGGCCATTGTAGTCAAAATAGCCTGGTACTGGTACAGCAACAGAAGCATAGACCAGTGGAACACAATTGAGAATCTGGACATAAAATCATCCACCTACTAGCAACTGTTAGTTGACTGGGCCCAAACCCATAAAGTGTAGAAAAGAGAGTCTTGTTAACAAATAGTGTTGGCATAACTGATGTCCATCTGCAAAAAAATGACATAAGATCCATATCTCACACTATGTAAAGAAGCTAAGTCAAAATGGATCAAAGAAGTAAATATAAAATCCAAAAGGATAAAGCTCATGGAATAAAAAACAGGGGCAATGCTGCAAGCCCTAATACATGGCCTTAACAGAATGTGAAACATTGACAATAATGCACAAACTCTAAAAAAGAAAACAGATAACTGGGGACTCCTAAAAATCAAACACTTATAATCATCTAAAGATGTGTATCTAAAGAGTAAAAGAAAATAGATACACCATTTTACTCAGTAATCCTGCTGCTTGGAATATATACTACAGAAACAAGGGCAGTCATATGAACAGAAACATGCACATGAATATTTATTGCATTCCAGTCCAAAATAGCAAAAAGATGGAATTAATCCAGACGCCTAAAAACAGATGAATGGATAAATAAACTATGGTATATATGCTCAATGGAACACTATGCGATGATAAAGAACAATGATGATTTTAGGAAGCTATGAGATGATAAAGAACAATGATGATTTTAGGAAGCATCTCATAACTTGGTTTCAAATGGAAGACTTTATGTTGAATAAAATTAGTGGCACAAGGACAAATATTATATGAGACTCCTACTATAAGGACTTAAAAACAGACTCATGCACATAAGAAAAGACTCTTTGATGGCTGAAAGGGAGGGTAGGCTTGGTAGGGAGGGAGGGAGAGGGCTGGTTATAGAGTAGATAGTTGGCAGACATTTGGTTGGGTGAAATTAGTGACAGCACACATTAGAAAGATCAATTTAACTGGACTTCAACAAAATCTGAGAACTGTTCCAATCTTAACCAAATACTGCGAGGATTGAGTAGCAGGGGTGGGGGGTCCAAGGACCATGTTCTCAGGGGACACCAAGTCCAAGTGGCCTAACTAGCCTATTGCTAAGAGAGTCTTCTCCCATGTTGGTGAGTGGCATCGGGGGTCTTAAAAGCTATCAAACTGCCATCTGAGGCATACCAAATGGTCTCAACTCAGCAGGAATAGATGGTCATGAAGGACACAAATGTCATGGGGAAAGAGAACTCAGAAGACAGAAAGACCCACGTGAATGGGTGACTACATCAACATGTGAACAGAAGAACCAGATGGTGCCTGGCCACCACCAGTGACAGCCGTGATGGTGCTCACAAAGTTGAGTCCCAGTGGCAACATGAGAACAAAAAGGGGTGGCACCTTGAGAAGTCCACTAAAAGACTGCAATGGTCTGAAGACCTAGGGGTTCCCATGGGAATGACCTCAAGACTTGATGCTGCCCCTGTTCATAAATCTTTACTGAGGTCAACTCCTCAGGCAGGAATGGATTAGACTCGGTGACACAGATGTCCATATCGTTTGTGCACTTTATGGTTCTGTCCAGCTATAGGATGCTGTCCTACTGGCCTCTTACTAGAGGGGAATGGAGCGGGTGAAGAAGAGGGGACAGGAGATTGTTAAGAGGATATGACATGTGTAGAACAGAAAGGAGCAGTGTGCTGTCAGTGGGCAAGGAGAGCAGTAGGAGTTGCACATAGGCGGGCATGCAACTTTAAACTGGATTGTGCACTTTGACTCAGTCACAATAAATAAATAAATAAGGGTAAAAGACAAAGATTTGTGGCTACAACAAGTCTGCCAAGCCAACCAAGTGCCGTCGAGTCAGACCAGTATCTAGTCTCTAAAATCTTCTATATACTGTAAAACCTCAACAACAAAAAGACAAATAATTCATTTAAAAAATGGGCAAAGGATATGAACAGGCACTTAACTGATGAAGGCATTCAGATGGCTAGCACATATATGAGGAAATGCTTATGATAATTAGCCATTTAGAAACTCAAATCAAAACTACAGTGAGATACCATCTCACCTTAAGAAAGCTGGCATTAATAAAACAAACAAACAAAAGCAAAACAAAACTCAAAATAATAAATATTGGAGGGGCTGTGGAGAGACTAGAATACTTATAGCCTGCTGTGAGAATGTAAAATGTTACAACCACTTTGGAAATCGATTTGTCACTTTCTAAAGCTAGAAATAGAAATACCAAATGATCCAGCAATCTCACTTCTTAGAATATGTCCTAGAGAATAAGAGATACCACACAAATAGTTAAATGTGTACCAGTGTTTACTGTAGCTCTGTGACAACACCAAAAAGATGGAATCAATTTAGAGGCCTGCCACTGCTGAATGGATAAACAAGCTGTGGCATATTCTCACAATGGAATATTATCCAATGATTAAGAACAACAATGAATTTGAGAAATATTTCACAACATAGAGGAATCTGCTGGTATTAGTCAGTAGCAAAGAGACCACATTAGTCAGTGCATGAGACCACAATTACAAAGACTAAAGAAAAGATTTAAACACAGAAGAAAACTGTCTTTGATGATCACTAGGTTGGGGAGGCAGGGAGAATGGTATTTACTAATTTGATATTAGACAAGAATTATTTTAGGAGAAGGGAGGAACAGCACACAGTAGAGGAGAAGTCAGCACAACGGGACTAAACCAAAAGCTAACAAGTTTTCTAAATACAACCAAACACTTTCAGAGACAGAGAAGCAAAGACAGGGCCTGGGGACTGTTGTTTCAGGGGACTTCTAGATCAAGTGGAGTGGCAGATTTTATTAAGAAAATATTCTGCATCTGTTTTGGTCAGCTAGGTATGAAGTGTCACAGTGAGCCCATGCTCATAGAATTCACTGGCCTTACCATATCCTCCATCGTCCTAAAGCAGCTGGCTTCACAGAATGATGGAACGGCCTCCTGAAGACACAACAATGCCACCAGCTAGGTGGCAATACCTTGCTGGGTTAGGGAAATATTCTCCAGGAGGCTATGTATACTCTAATCCAGCATCCAATATATGGTGCAGTTTCTCCCATAGCAAAAATCAAGGGCTGGAAATGGGAATGACACCACTCACTATTACCCCTAACAAACCACTTGCAAGACTTTTGCTTCCTGTCCTACCACTGCTAACCACAAGGTCGTCAGTTCAAATCCACCAGGCGCTCCTTGAATACTATGGGGGTCGGTTCTACCCTGGCCCCTAGGGTTGCCATGAGTCGGATCCGACTCGATGGCACTTGGCTTTGGCCTCACAACCTTATGCTCTGCAGGTCTAGATATCTTAGTTTCAAAAGGAGGAATGCTGCTTTCTGGAGACATGTCACAGATTCCATTGAGCTGGAAGCTAAAAACTGCCACTAGGCCATTTGGGGATCCTTATGCCTCTGAATCAACAGGCAAAGAAAGTAATTACCGTATTGGCGGGTGTGATTGATCATGCCTGCCAAGATAAAATTGGACTGACATCACATAATGGAGGTAAAAAAGAATGTGTCTGGAATGCAGGAGATCCCTTACGAAACTTAATACTACCATGTCCTGTGATTAAAGTGAATGGAAAACTACAGCAACCCTATTTCAACATGACTGCTAATAGCCCAGACCCTTCAGGAATGAAGATTTGGGTCACCTCACCAGGCAAGGAACCATGACCAGCTGAGGTGCTTGCTGAGGGTAAATGGAATATGGAATGGATAGTTCTGAAAGCCAGTTACAGCCACTTGACCATTGCAGAAATGACCACTGTAATGTAGAATATTTCTGCTTTGTGTGTTTGTATCAGATATTTTTGTTTTCTTTACCTATAAAACATAAGATGTAAATAGGAGTATGCATTTTCAGTTTTACATGTGTTGACTATATCATGTTAGACATAAGTATGACTTTGTGTTTATCCATATTATGGATGATATGGGGAGGTGTGTACAGAAGCCAAGTTGACAGGGGGTGGACTGTGATGGTTAAGGCTGTGTATCAGCTTGGCTGGACCAATGTTTTGGCAGCTATATGAAGTGGCAGAGGTGGGGCCTGTGATGGCTCACCACTCACGCTCAGTGTTCATCGCCCTACCTGCCACCCTGTTTCCATCTGCTAACATTGCCAGCAGCTCCCATCTCTTGTTTTCTTACTTCTGGTTCTTGGGACTTGAACTAGAAACTCTTGAGACTCATCGGTCCTCACAGCCTGCAAGAGTCTTGTTCTCTGACCTGCTGCTCCTAGGTTCGCCAGCCCCTGCAGCTCCACGAATCAGCAGAAAACTTACAGTCTCGCCCATCATCTTGGTATTCACCGACCTACACAGCCTGTGATCCAAAACTCTAATCTCTGACCTGCTGACCTTAGGTTCACCACCTTCCATGGCTACATGAGGCTTGTACTCCAATCCAGGACTTGAGACATTTCAGCTTCTACAATTTCATGACAGTTTCCTTTATATAATTTCTTTTCTGTACATATCATATGTGTCACTGGTTTTGCTTACCTAGAGAACCGAGTCTAAGACAGCATCCTACTCTGGAGAGTGGCATCTGGGGTCTTAAAAGCTAGCAAGCAGCCATCTAGGAAGCATCAGTTGGTCTCAGTCCATGTGGAGCAAGGGAGAATGAAGAACATCAAAGACCTAAGAAAAATATGAGCCGAGACAGAACAAGCTACACAAATCTGAGACTACATCCACATGAGACTAGAAGAACCGGGTGGTGCCCACCAATGACTCCTCTTACAGAGTCCATGATGGAGTGGGAAAAATGTGGGGTGCAGAACTGGAACTCTAATGAAAACACCAGACTTGGTGGTTTGACAGACTAGAAGGTCCCCTGAAAATATGGCCCCTGGACTGTTAGCCCAGAACTGAAAACACTCCAGAAGCTAACGCCTCAAGCAATGACTCAGTTGGTCTATAAGACCTAAAATGATACTGATGAAGAGTGTGCTTCTTGGCTTAAGGGTCTTCAAATAAGTATGCCCTATTTTTGAACTTGAATAAAACAAGTTGTGTAAATGATACAGTTTTAATTTTTTCTTATTTTGAAGTACATTTGATGGTATCATGGTGGAAAAGAACTTCGGGGAAACGGCTGCTGCAGCACCTTATCAGTTATCATTGCCCGATATCTTTTGCCATTAACGGTTACAGTCTGTCCTCATTCGTCTTGGAAAAAATAAGGGCCAATGATTCCATCAGACCAAAATCCACAAAAAACAGTTCTTGGGGGATGAAGTGGATATTCTTGAATTTCTATTGGATTCTCATCACTCCAAGTGCAACAGTTAAAACCATTCATCCCAAAATGATTTTTCAGACAAAAGCAGGGTCAACTTCCAATTGTTGCAGCACGCAGTCAGCAAATCTACAGCACAATCTATGGTCACTGGACTTCAGTTCTTGAGTTAAAACAATTTTTTCAGGGTAAAGCTTCAAGTCCAGATGCAAAATCCACCAAACTGTGGTCGACGAAAAGTCCAGTTTCTGTGCTCGACAAGGAATTGATTGGGATGGGTTTTTGCATACACTGTCACAAACAGTGATTGTTTTCATTGGAATGTGTGGTTTGTTGCTGCACAGGCATTGTCTTACTGGCAACAGACCCAGTTTTCTCAATTTTTTCCCCTTTGAGACTTTTTTTGAATTATGACCAAATAAAAGTACACAATTCAAGTCAATTTTGCATGCTCACCTCTGCAACTCTATCTGCTCTCCTCACTCTGTAACACTACACTCCCCTTTTTCACAGTATCCACTTAACAAACACCTGTCCCCTCTTCTCCACCCTCTCCTCTCTCCTCTAGAAAGAAGCCAGTAGGAAGTCTCCTTTAATATATAAAACCATAAAGTACACATACCACATGCTCACTCTGTATCTCCAAGTCCAGTACATTCTTTGTCTGAAGTACTGACCTCAGTACTGGTTTCGGGTCTGGACTAGCAGCAAGTCTAGGGGCGATGTTCCCAGGGGACCCTCCAGGTTGTCGGACCATGAATTCTGGTCTTTTAGTATAGTTCTTTATCTGAACACCTCTTTTTCTTGTGCTACATCAAGGATTCTACATTGTGTTCCCTATCAAGGCTGTCTTTCATGGTAGACAGGCACCATCTGATTCTCATGCTGATGTAGTCTCCAAATCATATGGGTCTTTCTGTCTCCCGGGCTCATTTTTCCTCGTATCCTTGATGTTCTCAGTTTTCATCTGTTTCAGGTGGGTTGGGGCCAATTAATGTTCATCAGATGACAGCTTGCTGGTTTTAAGACCCAAGACACCACTCACCAATACAGGGTGTAGAAGACTCTCTTAGCAAAAGACAGTTATGTCAGTTAACCTTGATGTCCCCTGAAAACACAGTTCCCAGACCCCTGTCTCTGCCACTCTGTCCTTTGAAATGTTGAATTGAACTTAGAAAACCTTTTAGTTTATGATGTAGTCCAGTTATGCTGACCTGCCTTCTACTTAGTGCTGTCACACCTTTCACCTAACAGAATTCCTATCAACTGTCTAATCTATGAACAACTCTCTCCCTCCCTTCTCACCTTTGTTACCATCAAAAAGAGTCTTTCCTTATGTACATAAAGTCATTTTTTTAAGTCCTTAAATAGTGGTCTCATACAGTACTCACCCTTTTACATCTCATTGATTTTAATTTTTTGATCAAGTATTGTTCTCTCACTGGGACAATTATGAGCATCATAAGTTTCATGTAAGGCATGGAATGTTTGGCAAATGGAACACCCATTTTGATGACAAACTTTAATAATTTCTACATGTTGTGGAATCTTGTAACTTTTTATGGATATTTGTCAAGACTAATAAAAAAAATCGGATATGGCCGCTATAGCTCCACAAATACGGATGCTGTGAGCTGTCAAAAATAGGACATCCTTATTGGAAGACCTTTTAGATACAGCAGACTAACTGAGCAGTTCCTGTCTGGAGGTGAGATGAAAAGAAAGAAAGAAAGAGTTACGAGCTGGTTGGATGGATATGGCAAATTCAGGGTGTTGGGGAAGAGTGTACTTTTACAGCGTGGGGTCATATAACAAAGTGTGTAAGTTTTTGTATGAGAAATTGACTCTAATTATAAGCTTTCACTTAAAACACAGAAATACACAGAGCATAAATACAAAATTTAAAGAAAAGAAAACACCATGGCTTGGGTCAGGCGTACCTTAGCCCTTGAAGTAATATCTTTGCTTTCTCACAATTTAAGGAATTCTTTTGTATCAGATTTTCCCAGTACATCATCTGATTCCTTGCCTGCTGCTTCCATGGGCATTGGTTGTGGATCCAAACAAAATGAAATTCTTGACAACTTCAATGTTAGATTTTTTTAACTGATAGAATGTTTATTAGATGAATATTGGACATTATCTCAGTTATGCAACTCCTTTGTAATTTTACTTCTTATCTGTGCTGATTTTCAGTGAATTACCCTTTTTTTCAATTTATTAACTCTCTCATCAACTGAGTTTAGTCTGTTTTTTAACCCATCCATTCTCTTGAAACAAGTTAATGATTACAATTTTAATTTATAGGAGTTTTTGCAAATTTGTCACTATAAATATTATTTTTCGTGTATCTCTTGTTTTTTGGTTAAGATTTATGGCTTTTTAAAATTCTTTACTATTTTTTGGCATTCTAATTTTTTATTATTTTTCTCTTCAGTTATTGGCATCCTAATTTTGTACCTAAGGTAATACATTTTTCTTCTGTGCTTTGATGGAGGTCTTTGACTTTGGGGAGTCATATGCCTGCTAGGTAGGTATCCCTAAATAGCAGCTTTACTTTTTTTTAACAGAATCTCAGCATTTGATACTACTGGCATAAGTTTTGTTAGTTTACTATTTTGAGGCTTCAATACAACATTAAAATATAAATGTGGACCTCACATGCACTCTTGGCACAAGCTTAGAGTGTTACTTTATTACCAGAGATCTTCTTTCCTATAGTTTTAGGTAGACAGAAAATTGCATTCCTGTGTCCCCAGGTTGGTGAATGGCAGTTCCTACTCCTCCTTTAATGGCCTGGGAGGCTCTTGCAGACTCCAGATTTTATAAAAATGGCTTATTTCAGCTCTTAGTCCCGGTGAGAGATTTCTTCACCTGTCCCAGCGTAGGTCTTAAAGTCTTAGGCACAAACTTCAGACCCATATCTAGAAGGATACTACAGTAAACAGATGTGGGATCTCCTGTAGCTTTGCCTGAACTCCCAGATTCTAATACCTGGAGAGTTCCTTTAGTTTTTTTTGAATTTGCCTGTGCATTAAAACTTAGGTTTTTCAAATTTTCAGTGTTTATATATAGAAGGATCCTCTCTGTACCAGTTCAGCTGGCCATGTTGCTCAAGTCTCATGTAGCTATTTAGCATTATTTGTGGTTGCTGTGTGATAGTTCTTGACATATTTGATGTTAAAAAAGAATTCTTTTGGTAATTCTTTTGTGATGATTCACAAAACTTGAAAACCACAGCTACATGTGATGGAGAACTGTTACATGACTTCATGGAAGGCAGTGGCATAGGTACTAGTTTTTATTGACACAGCACTATGTCAGGCATTCACATTTGTCAGGCATTCCAAATGTTCCTCATATTGTCCTGAACACTTTACTGCAATATGTAATTGAATCTTCACCAAACAGGATGATGGAGACATCGTCATTCACTCATGTTGGTAAACCTTTCTCCTGATGAGAAAACCAAGTTAGAGTGTCGATAGCTTTGTGGATTCACACAATAGTTAAAACAACGGACTCAAATATGCTAACAGTCATGAAGATGGCACAAGACCAAGAAACATTTTGTGCTGTTATAAATAAGGTTGCCGTGAGTCAGAGCTGATTTGACAGCACTTAAAAAAACAACGTCAGCTTTCCCAAAGTAGCTTGATGAGAAAGTCTTAAAGTGATATTTAAATCCAAACAGTGTGACTCCATAGTCTTTATGTGTTGTTGTTGTTAGGTTCCGTCGAGTCAGTTCTGATTCAAAGCGACCTTACGAACAGCAGAACGAAACACTGCCTGGTCTTGCACCATGTCCTCAACCGTTTTTATGCTCAAGCCCATTGTTGCAGCCACTGTGTCAATCCATCCCATCAAGGGTCTTCATCTTTTTCGCTGACCCTCCACTCTACCAAGCATGATGTCTTTCTACAGGGACTGATCCTTCCTGACAACATGTCTAAAGTATGTAAGGCACAGTCTTGCCACCTTTGCTTCCAAGGAACATTCTGGTTGTACTTCTTCCAGAACAGATCTGTTTGTTCTTTTGGTGGTCCACGGTACATTCAGCATTCTTCTCCAACACCACAATTCAAAGGCATCAATTCTTCTTCTGTCTTCTTTATTCATTGTACAGCTTTCACATGCGTATGATGCCATTGAAAATACCATGGCTTGGGTCAGGTGCACTTTAGTCTTCAAGGTGAAATCTTTACTTCTATATACTTTAAAGAGGTTCTTTGCAGCAAATCTTCCCAATGCTATGTGTCTTTTGATTTCTTGACTGCTGCTTCCATGGGCATTGACTGTGGACCCAAGTAAAATGAAATCCTTGACAACTTCAAACTTTTCTCCATTTATGACAATGTTGCTTACTGGTCCAGTTTTGAGGATTTTTGTTTGCCTGATGTTGTGGTGCAATCCATACTGAAGGCTGTGGTCCTTGATCTTCATCACTAAGCGTCTCACATCTTCTTAATTTCCAGCAAATAAGGTGGTGTTGTCTGATTAACACAGGCTGTTAATGAGTTGTCCTCCAATCCTGATGCCTCATTCTTCGTATAATCCAGCTTCTTGGATTATTTGCTTGGCATGCACATTAAAAAGGTATGGTGAAAGAATACAACCCTACATGCACCTTTCCTGACTTTAAACTATGCAGTGTCCCCTTTTTCTGTTCACATGACTGCCTCTTGATCCATATACAGATTCCTGAAGAGCACAATTAGGTGTTTTGGAATTCCCATTCTCTGCAATGTTAGCCATAATTTAGTATGATACACACAGTTGAATACTTTTGCATAGCCAATGAAACATCTTGCTGATATTATGTGCTTTCAGCCAAGATCCATCTCACATTAGTGATGATATGCTGGGTTCCATGTCTTCTTCTGAATCCAGCTTGAATTTCTGGCAGTTCCTTGTCAATACACTGTTGTTGTCGCTTTTGAATAATCTTGAGCAAAATTTTACTTGTGTGTGATATCAACAATATTGTTTGGTAATTTCCACATTCGGGTGGATCACCTTTCTTTGGAATGGGCATAAATATGGATCTCTTCCAGTCAGTTGGCCAGGTAGCTGTCCTCCAAATTTCTTGGCATAGATGAGTGAGCACTTCCAGCACTGATCTGTTTATTGAGATATCTCAATTGATATTCCATCAATTCCTGGAACCTTGTTCTTTGCCACTGCCTTCAATGTGGCTTCAACTTATTCCTTCAGTACCATTGCTTCCTGATCATATGCTCTCTCTTGAAATGGCTGAACATAGACTAGTGCTTTCTGGTATAATGACTCTGTATTCCTTCCATCTTCTTTTGATGCTTCCTGAGTTGTTTAATTTTTTTCCCTGTAGCATCCTTTATCATTATAGAAATAATGATGATGATTAATAGCAATAATGATAACAGAAATTAATGCATTGAGTGAATACTATATTTCAGGCAATTTTCTGAAACTGTTTCACAAATTAACTAATTTATATCATCACAATGATCCAATGAGGCAGTTATTATTATTATTCCCAATTTATGTGTGAAAAAACTGAGACAGAGTTTTCAAGTCACATAGCTGCTTAATGGTAGAATTGTTTTGACCCTAAGCAGTCAGACCCTTGCTCTTACCCCTAACTTTTCCTCAATGTTGAGGAAAGATGAAAGAATAGTCACATGTGTGCTTTGGTGGTCCAGGAAGGAAATAGCTATGGTTTGCATGAAAGCGATGGTAATGGTAATGGGAGGTGGGGGTAATGGGGTGGGAGCAGATAAGAGAATCATAATAGCCAGCCAAGCCAAGTGCTGTTGTGCCTTTGTCTGGGCTTGGGAGTGAACTTTATGGGACAGGAGAACTTGAAATCATTTCCTAATCTCTGGCTAGTGTTAAATCCTAACAGCCTTACCTAAAATAGGGGAAGTGAGGAAGACCAAATTGGAGCAAATATATATGTGCTTTTCTATGCAAGATATGGAAACCATGGCCGCATAGTGGTTAAGCGCTGCAGCTGCCAGCCAAAAGGTTGGCAGTTCAAATCTCCCAGGTGCTTTTTCAAATTCTATGGGGCAGTTCTGTCTTGTACGTAGAGTCACTACGAGTCAGAATGGATTCAATGGCAGTGGGTTTTTTGGTTTATACAAGATAGATGAGACTGAAAAATTTTGTTGAGTTTTACTATCCTTTCAGTTATACTTAAGGGCAAGCTTGCTGATTAAATAATGAACATCTGTGGTTGCTGTTTGCAAAATAAGGAATTTTCTGTAAAGTGAATGCTCACCCTCTGTATGTTAGTAAATATTTGTATTTAACTTACTTAAAGTGGGGACCCCCTTACTGCTGTTTTCGCCAGTGTGTTCTCATTCAATTATGCATTATTGGGATGGAAAATTTAGTAACAATTTAAAAGTCTATTCACAAAATCTGCTCCACTGAGACCATGCATGTCTTGACTATTATTTTTGCTCTCCTTTTTAAATGAATGTGAGTTTCCTTATCCACCATCAGGAACTCTTAAATTGATTTCCCAGAAGTCACAATAAATTTGTAGTCATCTATCCAAACCTTTTTACATGACTCCTCCCTCTGTCTATAGACATGCATTTTCAAGACAGGTGGCCTGTGTTGGGAGTAGTCTGGCGACATGAATGAGACAAAGCTAAGTGGCCCACATGGGCACTGAACCCCTAACCTTCACCTCGTTAGAACAGTCCTCTGACCATCTGAGCTTATCCCCTACAGACTAATGATGTATGCATGGAGGCACAGCCACATCAATCACATTTTCTGAAGCAGAACTCACTATGCTGAAAGTAACTGAAAGAAACATCCATATAGATCTGATCTATATGGAACTGAGGGAACACAGGCTATCCTAATGGATGGCTGAAGTGCTTCTTTTCTACAAGCCATTCATTCATCATCCCTAAATCCTGAAATGATTTCATGGTTTTAGGAATTCACTTTAGTAAATTGATACTTTTAAGAATGTACCTATTCTTCAGTGTTGGGTCCTCTATCCAACATGGATAGAACTTAAGATTCTGATACATCTAATGATATCTCTAGTTGTAAAGACAGGAGTGTTCATGGCTCAATCATTGCTAACTAAAAGGTCAGCATTTTTAACTCACCAGCAGTTGTGAGGGAGAAAAGACCAGGTAATCTGCTCCTATGAAGATTCACCAAATCAAAAAAAACCCAAACCCACTGCTATTGAGTTGCTTCTGACTTACAGTAACTTACAGTAGAATTGCCCCATAGGATTTTCAAGGAGCAGCTGGTGGATTTCAACTGCCAACCTTTTGTTTAACAACCAGATGCTTAACCACTGCACTGCCAGGGGCCTCTGTAAAGATTACAGCCTATTGGACAGTTCTACTCTGTCTTATAGGGTCACAGTGAGTTAGAAACACACACACACAAAACCACAGCAACAATCATTGTAAAGCCTTGAACTTCCCTCAGGTAGGAATCTGAATCTCTGTTTATAGAGATATCATTAATGGGTCTCCAATTGTTCCTCTTCCCTCAGAGGATCTGTAAGCTCCTGAAATTTTATATTAAGATGTGTGTGTGTGTCTTTGAACAAGTGCCCTTTTGCCCTGTTGTTGACTATCCAGTTTTCTTTAGAAACTCACAGGTGTCTGTGACTTGAAGTTTAAAGATTGTTTTCTTAAATCCGGAAAGAAGTTAAAAGAAAACAAACGTGTTTATCATAAAGCCCAAGCTGGGTTAGATAGTGCTTGCCATAGTATTTTTTATGATGAACAGAAGAGAAGGTTGGTATCATCACAAACACAGAAGACACTGGATTTCCTGAATTCAAAGATGTACAAACGTTCTAGAAACAACTGTATTACCTGTAGAGTGTGTGAGTTATCATACATTTTAATACAAGTAATGAGAAAATTTTATGAGAATTTCTATCTTAATACTAAAATTTCCATCCTGTGTGGGTGATCCACTAGAGTTAGAACAAACTGTTTGCTCACTACATTCTGCTTTATTGAAACCTATTGCTGGTGAGTCAGTTCTGACTCATAGCTACCCTAGAGGACATAATTGAATTGCCCCACAGGGTTTCTAGGGAGCACCTGGTGAATTCAAACTGCAAAAGTTTTAATTAGCAGTCAAACTCTTAACCCCCATGCCACCAGGGCTCTACTTTACTGAAAGCCATCACTAACATATATTTTGTAAGGTTTTCAGGGGAAGGGAAAGTTGGCATCAGGACAAAGAAGAAGAGTATGCAGGAGAAAAATAAGAATAAAAAGGTAGATGATTCTGTTTTAGTAAGTCTGTTCCTGGAGGGTGCTAGGCTGCTAGGCTCTTTCTAGATACGATAGCATTTAATTCTGAGAATATCCCTGTGTTATGTTATTATTCCAGTTTTACATGTGTAGGCAGGAAACATTCAGAGGAATGTATGTAAATGACCCAGAGTCATGCAGCTATAGATCCTGGTACTGGGATTTCAACTTTAGGCTGATTTCATACTCCATAGTCTGGGCTCTAAGCAAACTATTGTCCATAGTCCAAATTTAGTCTTCTGTCTACTTTTGTAAATAAAGTTTCATTGGAACACATGTACTCCTGTTTGTTTAAAAGTTACCACTACACCAAAAACTCATTGCTGTCAAGTCAATTCTGACTCATAGTGACCCTATAGAACAGAGCAGTGCTGCCCCACAGAGCTCCCAAGAAGCACCTGGTAGGTTTGAACAGGTGATTTTTTGGTTAGCAGCCACAGCACTTAACCAGTATGCCACCAGGATTTTCACAAGTTGCCTACAGGAGCAGTGATTGTGAAATAGACTGTATGATCTACATAAGATGGAGATCCAGGGTAAAATAAAAATATAGGGCTCCATGTTCATAATTACTGAGGAGCTTGAAACAGTTACAGCAAAGCATTAAGCCAAACACAGTGTCCTTCTAAGTGTAGGTGCTGTGCACCACAGCTCACAAGACTCTGGACTTACACATACTACTCTATGGCACTGTACAAAACTTTTCAGTTGATCCTTAATGGCTTCCCAAATTCCAGCCTTTGATAAAGCTTCAAAGGTTCACAGACGTGAGCAATGGGTGAGTTTTTTATGAATCCAGATGATCTGGATGTACTCAACATAAAAGTTTTTCTTCAGCTTGAGTTTCTGTTCTTTCTAATATTTGCTGTTAAGATATCCTTTTTTTGGGTAATGATAGATAGTAGACATTTGTTGGTCTTATCTCCTTAACTGGCAAAATAAAAAAGTGTATTGCCTTATATCAGGTTAAAAAACAGTTAAAAAATAATCACTAGCGCAATAGTCACCAGAGGCACAAAATGTGAAATGCCTATGTTGAAGAAAACATGGAGTTGAATAAAACACCAAGTGAGATACAAACCACCATATCATTTACATATAAATACCTGAATCCCTAAATAAATATACCAAAGTTATGGGACGAAGGAGAGAGGATGAGAATGAGGTTAAACGTACAAATTATTTAATAAGAGAAGGACCATGCACCAACTGATGTACATACCATGCCTTGAACTGGAAATCTAATTACTGGCTCAGCACTGGAGGTCCAAAGACATAAATCACCACCCTCTGATGCTTGAAATTCTAAAATGAAAACCACTGAATTAATGGACAGCTGCCCTTATGGATATCAGTTCTCAAATAACCACAAAGCCAGGATTCTAATACAACTCTATGGTTTCCAAAGCAACTTCTCATTTATTATCTCTTTGTAACCTACCAGCATCCTGGCATTGTCCATATGATTATCCCCATTTTCACAGAGGAGACACCTGAAACTCAGAAAGGTTAAGATAAGTGAGCTATAAGCAAAAATGTGGCAGAATCTAGACTGATTGCACCAACCTATTGGTGCTATCTGTGAATGCCCTTAGAATTAAAGAAAGCATCCTCTGCTTTGGATCTCTTCCTTTAAACCCTTGTTTCTGCCATCCTTATATCTGACTTTAGAGAATTATAGAGACAAAAACCAAAAAAAAAAAAAAAAAAGTCAAAAGAAACAATCACTACTGTCAAGTCGATTCTGACTCATACCAACCTTACAGCTCAGAGTAGAACTGCCCCATAAAGCTTCCAAGGAATGCCTGGCAGATTTGAACTGTCAGCTTTTTGGGTATCAGATGTAGCACTTAACCACTATGTCACCAGGGTTTCCACAGAGTCAAAAGTAACCCTCAAAGCTGATTCTGATTTTCCTCTAGAGCAGAACAAAAGTCAAATAATTATGAAAAGGTAGCAAGTTATGCTTTGTATGATCTAATTCTCCTTCTCTAAGACTCCAGAGTATACATGTTATGTCTCCCACCTTGTAGATGAGCTATTCTTGCTCATGGCTAACTTGACTGTCCCCTGGTACTCTGTCACCCTTTTCCTTTCCTTAGAAAAACAGCTGCACATATTCCACTATATGCTTGAAGACTGTTATAAGTTCTCTTTCCACTGCCCTTCTTTAGGCTAATTAAATGAAGATCTTTCTTCATTTTCTCATAAAGACTACTCACAAGTTAATCTCTTATTCCCCCTTCATTTCTCACTTTAGACTCTCTTGTCTCCCACTTTTTTTAAAGACATCACATGGCATCTCTAGATGCCTATGTGATCATTTCAATCAATGATTCTCAAAGTGTAGTCCCTCAACCAGCAGCATCAGCATCACCAGGGGATTTGTCAGAAATGCAAATTATTAGGTCCTACACAAAACCTACTGAATCAGAAACTCTAGGGGGTAGGGGCCCAACAGTCTGGTTTAACAAGCTCTCCAGGGGATTTTCTTGCATCTTAAAATTTGAGAATTATTTTTTAGCACTTGTGCCATTCACATTGTCAGCTGAAAAGCTTTTCAGCCCCATGAATGTTGGTCTTGGCCACAGTACACAAATCACAGTGGATGGTAGAATGTTAGTGAACGTGACACAAGCAGAAACTGTAAGAGTGCTTGTCTGGCTTGGTTTTCACCTTGCACTCCTGTGATGACTCTCCAAGTGGAACATGCCCCAGATCCAAGGAGAGTGTGGAGTAACAGGGAACAGAGCATCTCACTTTGTTTCAGAAAGAACTGGATGCAGAAGCTTTAGATGCCTATTGCCCTTACAGTCTAGAATCTCCATGACAGATAGTCTGTGACACATTAAACCAAACCCACTGCCGTGGAGTCGATTCCAACTCATAGCAACCCTATAGAATGGAGTAGAACTGCTCCATACAGTTTCCAAAGAGCACCTAGCAGATCTGAACGGCTGACCTTCTGGCTAACAGATGTAGCACTTATCCATTACACCACCAGTTTCCTGTGACACATTAAAAAAACAAACCCACTGCTGTTGAGTCAATTCCAACTCCTAGAGACCTTAAGGGACAGAGTAGAATAGCCCCATAGAGTTTCCAAGGACTGCCTGGCAGATTTGAAATGTTCACCTTTTGGTTAGCAGACATAGCATCTAACCACTACACAACCAAGGTTTCCTGTGACGCATTAGGAAGCAAATATTAGTTAAGTAGATAAACAGGAAGAGGCTAGTCTATCAGGTACATTGCTAGAATAAAAATAAATAAATGGAGAGAAGTGATTAAGTGAAGTGCAGTACTCATTTTCGCCTAACTTCATTTAGACAAAGTTTATTTTGATCCTTTAGAGGTATCCAGAAGATGAAGGGAATAACGTTACATTTTTTTCCCTCCTTTGATAACATATCTGATGCTGTAATTCATTCAGCAGGACAATGAAGTCAGTGGAGTTGATTCTAACTCATATTATATAAGACAGAGTAACACTGTTCCATAGGGTTTCCAAGAAGTGGCCGCTGGATTTGAACTGCCAACCTTTTGGTTATCAGCTGAGCTCTTAACCAGTGCACCATCAGAGCACTCAGAAATATTTTGTGAAAACATTTATTGATTAATCTAATTGTAGTAAAATACTATCTTGACTTATGTGGGACAAAGAACAAATCTCTGGTTTCTGAAAATAGAAACCAAAGTGCTCTTTATTTTACGGAACAACCAGGCTACACTGAAATACATGGAAATAAGTTGGCAGCACCCGCGTATGTTGGCAATAAACCTCAGGAAGGGAGGGGCATGATGAGACCCCCACTGCTCCCTATATTCTGAAGTCTGATGTTTGCCCTTGTAGCACACCATGTGTGCTTTGGAGTATACAAATGGCTGGGGAAGGGATTTTGTCGGTCCCTCAATTATGGTGTTTGTAGGAAGTATGTGTAGCACATGTATTGTTGATGTTGTTAGGTGCTGTCTCATAGTAACCCTGTGTACAACAGTACAAAACGCTACCTGGTCCTACACCATCCTCACAGTTGTTACTGTTTGAACCCGTTGATGCAGCCATTGTGTCCAATCATCTAATTGAGGGTCTTCCCCTTTTTTATTGACCCTTCACTTTCCTAAGCATGATGTGTGTCTCAGTCATCTAGTGCTACTATGACAGAAATAACGAAACTGGAAATTTATTCTTGTAGTTTAGTAGGCTAGAAATTTGAGTTCAGAGGACCAGTTCTAAGGGAAGTCTTCCTTTCCCTGATGGCTTTAGTGGAAATTCTTCGTTATCAATCTTCTATTGGTCTACGAGCTTCTCCAAGCAAAAATCTTAGATCCAAAGAAGGTGCTCTACTCCTGGCACTGCTTTCTTGGTCACAGGACGTCCTCCTTTCTCCTTGCTTGCTTCTGTCTTTTACATCTCAACAGAGATAGATTTAAGAGCAATCTAATCTTGTGTTTTAAATCAATCTCTGTTGAGATGTAAAAGATTTTATCAACTTAATCCAACTCATTAACATGATAGTGATAGGATTTACAAAACCCAGGAAAATCACATCCTACCACAAAACGGAGGGCAGTCACACAATACAGGCTATCATAGGCTAGCCAAGTTGATACACATAATTTGGAGGAGCACAGTTCAGTCCATGACAATATCCTTCTTCAGGGATTGGTCCCTCTTGATAACATGTGCAAAGAATGTGAGACAAAATCTTGCCATCCTTGCTTCTAAAGTGCATTCTGGTTGTACTTATTCCAAGACAGATTGGTTCATTCTCCTGGTGGCCCATGAATGAGCACAAGTATTAGCCCACTCAAATAAATCTACCTGGCTGAGGGGACCAGCCGAAGGTAGACCCTTGTGTTTAAGTCTCTTGTTTTAGCACTAAGTGTGAGCTGCAAGTGGAAGACTTATCATCTAAGCCTGCACAGTCTTTGAGCAAGGGGAGGGGAGCTGACGGGGGTGGGGAGGGATTATTGCCTGTTGTGTGCTTGCTGGCTTGCTCGCTGCCCTCGAGGCGTGTCTGACTCATAACAACCTTATGGTTGGTCCTCTTTTTTGAGTAATAAAAACCACTTTCCATGTGTGAATACATGTTCCGGCTCTGATCAGAAGGATGTGATGTTCCCAGAACAATCACATTCAGGGATTGGTCCCCTTTTCCTAATGGCTCCCTGGCTATTTAGAAATCAGGGATGACCTGTGAGTACCTTGAGGGCTTGGTGGTTGTTTTGCAATGTCTATAACTCAGTTTATTTCTCTTTCTTTTTCCTCACCACCTGCTCTTCCCTGCTATTAAGATGATGTCAATGAACCCTCAGAATGGTTTGAAATAAGGTCTGAATCATACTTGGTTGTGTTTCTTTTCCTAAACAGCACTGTAGTTTTATATCCTTTGCTTTAAGATCTATGAAGCTATATTCGGGGTTTCTCTCTGGCATGTCTGGTCTTGAAGAATTAGACTTGTACACATGTACCCCTTTTTTGTAGACTTCACTAAAGAGAACATTAACAGCAATACTACCTTCTCCCCTGTCTTCTGTGCCACCCTCTTTGACATACTGTTCTCTCCTGATTCTGTCTTTTTTTAATGTACTGTTTATGTAGTCATGCTAATAAAATCTCATATTTGCATACATCATAGTTTGCTGATCACTTTCACATACAAAATTTACATTATTTCATTTGGTATTTGCTTTCAAAATAACCTTTGCAGTAGATTGAGAATATATATATGTATATTTATCTCATTTATAGATGAGGAGACTAAGACTCATTTAAAGATTAAATGGTTTACAAAAATTATTCACCCATTTGAGACAGATCCAGTACTGGGATTCTCATGCCTTGAATTCAATCTCAGAGCATTTTTCAAAATTCTACATTGACCAGCATATGGTAAACAAGTGGCAGTTAAGAATAACCACTAGAAGAGAAGATTCTAGGGTTGGATGATTTGGTTCAAATCTCATCTATAGTGCCATTTTCTATGTGGTCCTTTTAACCTACCTGAACCTTAGTTTCTCATTTGTAAAATGAGATAATAATAGCATCTCCCATATAGGATTAATGAGGATTTAATGGGAAAAGCTATATAAAACCAGTAAAAAAACACTGCCAGGTATGTCAGTGAATCAGAGAGCCTCCTTAATAAAAGCACTCTTACTTTATGAAGGTGGCATGTGTGTTATCTATAGGAAGTGTAAGGGGGTTGAATAAACTCTTTGCCATTGAGTCTATTCTGACTCACAGTGGCCCTATATAGGACAGAGTAGAATAGCTCAGCAGAGTTTCTGAGGAGCACCTGGTGTGTTAGAACTGCTGACCTTTAGATTAGCAGCCATAGCTCTTAACTACTCTGCCACCGGGGTTTCCAGGAGTTAAAAAGAATCCAATTAATAAAGTTGGCAAAGCCCAAAACCAAACACATTGCTGTTGAGTTGATTCTGACTCAGAGTGACCCTATAGGACACAGCAGAACTGCGCCATAGAGTTCCAAGGAGCCTCGTGGGTTTGAACTACCAACCTTCCAGTTAGCACAGGTAGTACTTAATTGTTGTGCCACCAGGGTTTCCAACACAGTTGAAGCCCTTCTATTACCTTTTTCCTAAATCTGAGGAATCACAATCATTAAGAATTTTCTTTCCAAAAGGCTAAATGTTTGGTAGGAATTTTGGTTTACAAACCCTTACAAGGAAGTCCTGAAGGAAGTGAACAATTCTTATGCAAAGTAGTCTTATTTGCAAAGCAGATAAAGAAGGTTTTGTGAAAAATTGTTCAGTACAGTCCTGTTAAATTTGAATTAACATCTATTGAGTGTATGGAGACATAAATAGAGTCAAAAAATTGGATGCCTTGGAAGAGGTCAGGTATAGAAACAGAACTCTGAAAGTTACAAACAGGATTAAATTTATGAAATCCTTAAGACAAGTGACTCTCAAGTAGGGTGGAATAAGTACTTCTATAGAGAGGAAGAGCTATGTATTCAATTTTCTCGACAGAGTGAGAAAACACAGGGACCAAAAAAAAAAAGAGAACTCATGTTTTATGAAGGCATTCTATAAAAGAGTAGAATTAGGAGAATATAGAGGACTATTCATAAACAGAATAAAATGCTGTTTCCTATGGAGATACTGAAAAATTGGGATAAAAACAAGATACTATAAAAACTGAGGATCAGAAAAATCTCAAGTGAGACAGAGAAATTATTCAGGAGACATTTATTTATTCTTTTACAAAGTATACTTGAAACACTCTCTGTGATAGATTATACATTCCACAGATGGATCAATAATTTTTCTTCAGCCCCAAATGCTCTTCTAGAATCTTGCTCCATCCCCATTAGGAAGCAGAGTCTAATTCTTCTCTCCTTGAATCTGGCTAAGCTTGGTACTGGCACAAAACGTAGTGGAAATAATGTTGAGTGACTTTTTGAAACCAAGTCAGAAAAGAGTTGTAATTTCACCTTGCTGCGGGAATACTCAATCTTGGAGATTCATTTGTCAGGTAAGCAGTTCTCCTGCCCTGAGACCACTACTCCATGAGGAAGTCCAAACAGGCTGATAGGAGAGGCCACGTTGAAAGGACCAGAGACTACCCTAGAAAGAGATAGCTTTTCCGAAAATCCTTAGCTATTGCGTCTCCTCAACTGCATGGGAGAACTGGAGCCCAAATCACAGAAACTGGGGGTCAGGAATTAGGCTTTTCTATGGCTATGGAAACATGATAGCTTTAAACTGCAATATCTGGGGATGATTTGTACACATCTTGGTTTCGTTTGGAAAACCAGAGCACTGCTTTTGGACCAGGTACTATGTGATGCACAGAAGTACAGTAATTTGAAAATAGAACTATTCTTGACTTTGTAAGCAGCCCTGGTTGTGCAGCGGTTAGTAACATGCTAACCCAAAGGTCAGCAGTTCGAACTCACCAGCTACTCCTTGAAAACCCCGTGGAACTGTTCCATTTTCTCCTGCATGATCGTTACGTCAGAACTGAGTTGATGGCAAGGTTTGGTTTTTCCTTCATGAGATTTACAGACTACTTAGAAACAGAGAATGAGCACAATTTAGATGAAGTTTCATAGAGATATGATGTTGAACAAGAAAGATCAAAGAAGAATCGACACCTTTGAAGTCTGCTGCTGGTGATGAGTTTTGAATGGACTGCCAAAAGAAGGAACAAAGCTGTCTTGGAAGAAGTTCAACCAGAATGCTCCTTAGAACAAGAATGGTGAGACCATGTCTTATATAATTTGAAACATGTTACCATGAGCGATCAGTCACTGAAGAGTAATATCATGCTTGGTAAAGTAGAGGGTGGGCAAAAACAAGGAAGACCCTCAGTGAGATGGACTGACACAGTGGCTGCAACAATGGGCTCAAGCATAACAATTGTGAGGATGGCATAAGACCAGGCATTATTTTGTTCTGTTGTCTATATGTAAAGTCTCTGTTAGCCAGAACCAATCTGCTGGCCCCTAATAAGAACAGAGATAGGACTGGGTGACCAAGAATTAAGGTATGGAAAAATGTCTCTGGACGTGTATGGATAGAGCTTTCTTGTCACTTGGGTGGAAATGAAAAAGGAAATCACCTTATGTGTATGTAAAATGAGCACTGTTCCCTAATTGGCTGGGCTGCTGCTACATAAAGAATTAAAGAGGAGGAGGACCAAGAAGGTGGAGCTGAAGAGGAGAGAAGAAAATGGAGAAATTTCATGTCTCATCTGGGTAAGCAAACTTGAGTGACACAAAGGTGTTTTTTAACCTGCTCTTAAAGATCAGATTAATGCTGTTACAGTAATCTTCCTTTTGGGGGCACTCAGGGGTCATAGTTTTTGTCAGGTACTTCCTATTAAGCAGGGGACAGAGTCATACCTAGCTGTGGATGTTTTGTCGCCAGAACAAAGGACAAAATAAGTGTAGACTCCCTTCGCCCCCACCCACGTGATTTATAGCATTTTAATCCTTGTACCTGTCTCTGCTTATGACTTTCTTATGGAATTATTTAATGATGTGAGTTCAATGGGCGATTTCAAAATCTACTTAATTTACCATTTCTTTTCCCAGTGATGCAGAGGTGATGCGCTGCACACCACAGTGCCGAAGTAGCAGCCTGAATGCAGTAGTGAGAAAAATCAACCACCACCAGACAATTAATACTGAAGCAGCCTCCCACACTCCAGCACTGAACCCCAACAGCCATTACACAAGGCTAGCGAGTTTCACAGATCAAAGAAATAAGTGAATCATGCCAAAGAAACAGCATCAAATACATCTTAAGTCCAGTCTTGGAATGTCTCACATGTTCCTACATGTCCTATAATGTGAAGGGAAGAAGTTTTACAGTGAGACTACAATAAAAGCAAAGGAACAAGGGATGTATTCTTAAATTGAGTCCGTAGTCTGGAAAGGCAGACATGAAGAATATGCCTAGTAGCACTGGAGAAGACTTGTTACTGTAATAAGTCCAGGACCTACAGGTATAAATTTCTGACACTGGTGAATATATATTAGCAAATTAGAATGATTATGAATATTCAAAATACTTCTGAATGGACCAACCACAATGACTTACCAAAGGTCAAATGTAAGGCAATGGAGAGCGTGGGTGGGAATGAGGGATGGAACCAGCGGTTCTGGTTTAGCTGAGGTCTCTGGTTTACTTTCATTACCAGCTGCCCTCTCATGATATAGCCCTAGAAAAGCATTGGCAAGGGTTATAGACAGCAAAGTGGGTCTTGTCCACAGGTGAAATGGTCTACCTGCCCCCACCCTTCAGCCCCCAGCAAGTTACAGCAGCTCATCGTATCTTACGGCAAATCAATTTCAGAGCATTTCTTCTTTTCCTCAGGTAAACTAGTAGGTCACAGTTCCAAATCTGGCTCTGCAATAACTGACAGGCATCTCTTCACCTGGGTGAGACTTCGGACAACCCCTGGACTGCCTCCTGTGAGATGAGCCTTTAGTCTCGGCTCCCTTTTTGATAGAATAATGCCCTCAGCACTCAGCTGTTGCTAACACTTGACAGAAGGCAAAGGTAGACGCACACCAGGAGTCCCTTTCCTCCTCTCAGTATTGTAGATGGAGGGATGGGAAGATGTCTGGTCACATGGATGGAAAGCTGCAGACATCCAAATCATCAACTGAGCCCTTCCACAAGCATACAATTCAAGCAGGAGAGAGAGGAAGAGCGAGAGAGCTCAAATTAGTAACCAAACATGCCTCTGTTTCCTAATGCTCATTCAGACAGAGGTTCAATGGCTGGAAATTATTGAAATGAGGCAGATGTCAAGGGGATGCTGCACATGCCGCTACTTCCCAGCAGCAGTGATTTTGTGCCTGCAGTTTTGGGATCCTTGTTAAAATCTCTATATTGTGAACAGTTCTAATGTACCTGCTGGTGAAACTTTCTTCTTTGTTGCCAAGTTGAACAAACGAATATGGTTGAAAACTTTGGATCATTGACGCTGAATCTGAGCAACATTTTTTCAATAGTTAGATTTAAGACAGCCATCCCTCCACCAGGACCATGAACATGATTTCAGAGTGTGATTCATTTTCCCCTTCCTGTCACTGCGTTGGCTCTGCTCCTATTACTTCAAACTGATCAGCTCCGATTTACATTGCATGCACAGAGAGAGCCCTGAAATACCAGGTTTCCTCTTGGGTTCTCAGCTCAGTACCATCAGGGCTACCTTTTTTTTTGTCTTTTTCCCAAGTTATTGAAGTACCTAAGAGGTGAGAAAATACTCAGATTTATATTGGAATTGTTGTTTCTGACAAGGCAGCCCAAACAGAGGCATTCTGGGTTCTGAGAGACTGAATGGAGTAAGACTTAAATACACGCCTTTTTTCAAATCTGTAACCACACTGTGCTTTGCTACATTTCACTAAGTCAGAGACCGGTAGCGTGTGCTAGTAAAAAAGCTGAGCAATTTAAATTCTACTTCAAGAGAGGGCAGAAGGACCTTCCTGAACTGGTTGCCTGAGATAGATAGTAAAACTAGGGATTTCCTGAGTGGAAAAGTGTCGATTTCAGCAGGATATATGACCAGACGTAGCTATAAGTTTACCTGGGAGCCCTTGGTGTTCTGAAATGCTACTGACAAAATAGCATTTCCTATTTCAGTACAGCATTCCGAACTCAGGTTTCCTCTGTCATTCACTGTTTTTCCCTTGACCCAAGTCACTGGGGACAATCTGCACAGACTTCCTCCCAAAGAAAAAAGTGACTTGGAAACATCACCCCAACAAAATTTGAAGATAATGCACATAAAGTTTTATGCTAACTACTGAAGTTATGTTAAATATTGAAAACATGAAAGAAAAAAACTTACCCAATTTGTCTTCACCTCCCTTTAAAGAAAGATTATAAAAGAGGACAAAGTGGTTATCTTAAAACTTATGCTGACTTTAATCACTCCATAGAGAATACTGCTTACAATATGTGGCTTTTTCTCTTCTCTGTGTTCACCATCACCTCTCCCTCAAAAAAGAAGAAGAAGAAAAATAAACTTCATTATATTACTTTATATTCACTTCAAGAGCACAGGTCTTTTTAAACACAAACATTTTAAGTGCAATATAAAAAATGTAGTTGAAAGATATAAATATGCTTTTGATTTAAAAAAAGAAACTTCATAATTTACAGTATCCATTCTTGAGGAAAGAATAACTTCCCTGTTTATGAATTACTGGTTTCTTCTACATGATTAAGTGTCCTGTCTATATGTCTCGTTCATGATTTTTAGAATTTACATTTCATAATCTTAGAAATAAAAAACATACATTTGAAATTCAATGGACAAAGAATTTTATTGAAACATGACAAATTAGCAATATTCAAAACTGATGCGTTAACTTCTACAAATCAAAGGAAGAAGGTACGTTGTTTAGCCCAAGATAATGCGTATGAATATTCCATGGTTAATCTACCAGAATCACTTCAGTAAAAAATAGTTGTATCCATTCAACTTTTTTCAAGAGAACACACTTAGAAGTTTTTAACTGTATAATCCTGATAGTATTCAAGTATCTGACTTTTTTAAAAATTATCATCAGTGTCCGGGTGGTGCAGTGGTTAAGAGCTATGACTATTAACCAAAAAGTTGGCCATTCAAATCTACCAGTAGCTTCTTGGAAACCCTATGGGGAAATTCTACTCTGTCCTAGAAAGTCATACTTTGTTCATTCTTGTCTTGTTCAGTTGAATAAATTTCATATATAATAGAAACTATGAAAATCTTTAGAAGAGCTTGCCTATGGAACAGATTGGAGTTTGGTTTTAGCCATCAAAGATGTGATAAACAACACTGGGCATTAATGCAGAAAACAGATTGAGATTTTTAATGGGACATCAAATAAGACTTTATTAGCATCTATTAGGTTCAACCCAAAGCTGAGGAAACAGCATTAATGAGCATCATATATCAGTGTGTCTGTTATTAGATGGCAGTATCCCTTAAAACTAGCAAGCCATATAGTACTTTATACTCCCCCCCCCTTTTTTTTTTACCTTTATCTTTAGAATTAGCTGACATTCTATCTTGCTACACTGGCCTTACTATTAGTAATAGTGAACCAATTTATAAACCCATTAGTGACACTTTTTCCAGAAGATAAAAACAGTCAAAATTATCTGGCAGCAATTAATCTTAATGGCTGTATGCAGTAAACAGCAATGGGCTAATTCCAGCTCTGTCAGCCCCATCAAACAATCCCGCATTAGGCAGCTTTTCAGTGATCCATTAAGCATATTCAGAACAACAACAAATTCAATGCTGAAGGCATATGCACTAAACATTACAACAGTGATCTTCTGAAGCCATCATTATCTCTTAAATAGTACTTCCCCCATGTATTATCATTATGCTGTACATTAGAAATACTTTGATTAAACTCCCTTAATTCATAACAGACAGCTGCAGATCATTTATGCAGTTAATCTCAACACAACAGCTATTGAGGAAATATAACAAATGAAGGCTGTAAACTGGAAGTCATTACTATGAAAGATACTGGTTTTCTAGTCCTCTTAGAGCAGAGTGCATCATAAGAATGGGCTTTGGGCCTACAATAATGGGATGAAAGCATTCATGACCTTCCGCTTTCCCTGAAACATCTGTACCTGGGGAGTTGTGGCCAGTTTAGACCTGTTCTTGTTTCTTATGCATCAACTAATCCAAGGGTCACGTGATCAAGAAGGACCTAAGCTATGGCTAAATTCTATTTTCCAGCTTTCATATGAATAAGTCAAGGTTTTGGCTGAATGTTAAAAAAAAAAAAAAAACTTACAGGTTTCACTGAATCCTTACTGTAAAGCATTGAAAACTGTTCTGGTTCCATGTCACCATTAGCAACAGCTTTTGGGTTATTTTTCTACAAGTAGTAACTTTTTAAGTTTAATTCATAGTACTTCATTTTACATATTTCAATATATGTGTATATATAACAAAACCAAAGAACCCACTGTTGTTGCATCGTTTTCAACTCACGGCCTATCTGCAGCTCCTTTTGCTTTATAGACAGACTAGAACTGCCCTAAAGTTTCCAAGGAGTATCTGGCGGATTGGAACTGCCTTTCTTATGGTGAGCAGCCACAGTACTTAATTCCCACACCACCAGGGTTTCCATATGTATATATATCACAAGTAAATTTCCTCTGTAGCCTTAGTTTCCTATGCAATATTTTCATTTAACAATCCAGAAAAGTTCTGCATGCGAAGGCATGACTGCACTCCCAACTTTAAGAAGTCAGTCTCTGCGTTCGTGTCTAGCTGAGTAAAATATGCATGGGCTTATTAATTTGACTAACAAGAAATCTGTTTCAATTTCCCCCATAATACACCTTCACAAAATCTTTCCTCTTCACAGGTAGAGAAACCGTAAACATGTTTGTGAATGGCCTCTGTGTGTCTTAGGTTTTCCCCCCTCATATAGGGTTGATTTCAAAGTCCTAAACCACAGACACCGCGTCTACTTTCTTGATGAAATGGTCAACTAATTAAAACATAAATTTAGAGCCCCCTAGCCAACTCTGACAGTACTTTCAGCTCTTGAGGTTAGCAAAAATGAATCAAATATTGATTTGAAATGTAAACCACAGTCACTGTGGAGTGATAAGAGCCTAGCTTTCAGAGATAAAGGCCAATCTCTGGGGAAGCTTACATTAAATGTCTCAGAGAATTTCCACAATTGTGACTAAATTGAACCACACCCTCAAGATACGCATGAACCTAGAAATAATACTGCTTGCTGCCATTTGTAGAGAGTTAATTTTCAGTACATTAGATGACTAGAGGTGACCCCATTACTTGGATTCCACCCTGCCCAAGTTACCTCTGATGCTGTAAAGACCCTGCCCTGTTCTTTCTCAAACTCCCACCAGTCTCCTCCTATAACACAATGGGTTTTTAAAAACTAGCAGCTCTGGGGAACAAAGTAAGTCCCTGTGTGGCACAAGCAGTTTGCAGTGGGCTGCTAACCTAAAGGCTGACGGTTTGAACCCATCCTCCAGTGCTATGAAAGAAAGAGCTAATGAATAGCTCCCATAAAGATTAAAACTCAGAAAATTCTATGGAGCAGTTGTACCATATAATGCATAGAAATCTCTCCATTGACCACCATCCTACTCCTCCCCCCCCAAAAAAAAATTGCCATTGAGTTGATTTCAACTCACAGTATATAGGGTCTCCATGAATCAGAACTGACTCAAATGCAATGGGTTTGGAGCAAAGAGTGTCCCTTTTATTAAATGTGTTGAAAAGGCATGTATGTAAAGCTGGATGAATACGGAAGACCAAAGAAGAATTGACATCTGTGAATTATGGTATTGGACAAGAATATTGAATACACTATGGACTTCCAGAAGAATGAACAAATCTGTCTTAGAAAAAGTACAGCCAGAATGCTCCTTAGAAGTAAGGGTGGTGAGACTTATATATTTTGGCCATGCTACCAGGAGGGACTGGTCCCTGGAGAAGGACTTCATGCTTGGTAGAGGACCAGTGAAAAAGAGGAAGACCCTCAATGTGATGGACCGACACAGTCGCTGCAGCAATGGGCTCAAGAATTGCCATGATTGGGAGGATGGCGCAGGACCAGACAGGGTTTCACGCCATTGTACACAGGGTTGCTGGAAGTGGGAACAGACTCAGAGTTATCTACCAACAATGACATTTGCTCTGTGCTTTGTCTCTCAGAACTTATATTGGGTAGAAAGCTGGGATGAGTCAATACTATTTTATCATTTTAAAATCAAGATACCAATTTTAGGCTCATGGTGCTGTCTGAAATATCCAGGATTTTCTCCCAGTTTGGAAAGTTGTCCTAGTGTTAATGCTAGCTTTCTGCCATGAGAGTTAGAAAGCTCTGCTACCAATTGCCCAGGGTCAAATAAGTTTGAAAAATAATGCCCCTTCTTAGAAACTCTTAACAATACTAGTATATTAAAGCCTCTAAAATATTCTACAGAAGAGAAACAGTTTAGCTGTAATTAACTCAACATGCCCAAATCTACCTAATTTTGTTTAAAAAATAGCACCACTGTTAACATTTTAAAGGGCACTAATTTTCTACAGAATATATTTTGGGATGTGCATTTATAAGCTCCTGCTTGTAATATTTATGCTTCAAGATGAATCTGGCAGGAAAGAACAAGTTTGCAAATAGATTAATTATGTTTTCTTCTAATTTTTATTTATTTATAGATTTGGTTTAGCTTAAAGATACTCCATTGTTGGCAAGTAGGCATCAACAAATGAAATTATGTTTGCAGTTCACAAGCTTGTTTGACTTTGATAGATTTTGCTGTTCATACAATACTCTAAGTTCAGTATACAATGTTCATATAGAAATTTTTCTGATTGAGAAATATGGTTTTCCTCAACTAATGATTACATTTCTGCAACTGATGTTAAACAAACAGACGATTCTCAAATGTGCTAATTTTGCCTGCTGCAGAGTATTATCTTTATCTGCAACACATATATATCTTACATCTAGATTTCTGTCTAGATATATTTACATATATCTGTATCTGTTCTCCATTAAGGAAATCTCAGATTATGAATGGATAACTTCTAATCTTATGTACACTGCTTGAGAACTCAAGATACATTTTCCCATAGGAATGTTTTACAAATAGTGATTAGGTTCTAGATCTAACCTGTGAAATTTTGTGTACTGCACTACACCTTCAGGGCCAAAATGCAAAAGCAGCACTGTTGACATGCTTGTGAATTAATAGTAAGGAACAACGATATGGTGACAAAAGTGACTAAGAGATCCTTTCAAAAACTTGATCTAATATGATGTTACTTGATAAAAAGTATGTTTAATTTACAAAGATGAGACATTAGACCAAGGTTTGGGTGTGTGTGCTTGATAGAGATTTCCAATTGTCTACTATTTCTAACTATCTTTCCAAACTTATGTTCTCCTCTAGCCTCCATATACAGACATATGACAGTGGATCTCTTTCCAGGGAAAGAGTAAGGAGACTTCTTTATAGAACATAACTGACACAAAGAACAAGTTGGAATAGGAAAAAGATAAGAGTTTTCTAAGAAATACAGGCAAGACTTGGCAGTGATAGGGCAAGGAGAAAGGGGCTGTGAGAGTGTGCGTGCGTGCCTATAAGAGGTCTGTCAGTTAAGTTCGTGAACTTATCCTACAAAAAGCACCACATACCTCACTGCTGAATGTCACTATGGTCACCTTTGAAGTATTCCCCTTGGGAAGTTACGCACCAGTGCCAGTGCCTAGACCACCCTTCAAAGTGATTTTGGAACTCTTTTTCTACAATGGCCATCAGAGCTGTTGTTGTATTGCCGTTGATGTCCTGAATGTTATCAAAATGTCTTCCTTTCAATATTGCTTTTATCTTCAGGTAAAGAAAAAAGCTATCGGGGGCCAAATCAGGTGAGTAGGGATGGTGTTCCAATACAGTTATTTGTTTACTGTCTAAAAATTCCCTCACAGACAACTACACAATTATGTTTAAGAACTTACCACTGTACCACTGTGCACAATGGTTAATCCAGAAAAGAGTTCCAAAACTGCTTTGAAGGGTGAACTAGGTGCTGGTGTCAGTGCACAGCTTCCCAAGGGGAGTATTTTGAAGGTGATATAGTGATGTTGAGCAATGAAGTATGTAGCACTTAGAACAATTAAGTTCATGGACTTAATGGTCAGACCACATATGTATGTGTGTATGTGAGAGTTAGAGAGACAGAGAAGCATTGGGTGAAGAAAGACAGAGAGAAAGAGAAATACAGGAGAGAGAAGGAATGAGTCCTCTGGTTGGAGTTTGGTGAGATGTGAGTAGTGAAATACAGAAAGATTTGGAGGAATAGCGTACAAGCTCATAGGTGCAGTAATGTTCTAAAGCAGACATTTGGTGAAAGAAGTCAAGAGGGGGGAGTACAGTATTGATACAATATGCCTGGTGTCCCGTTTGTCTGCATTGTGCCTCAAGTAACTATGTAGCCACCAAGTCCCATTTTTTCCCCCTAATTCCTATTTCAGAGCATTATCTTACTTTGTGTGACTAATTTCTGCCTTTCTTTCCTTTGTGGTCTGCTTCCCCACTGAACCTGGTGCTCCAGCATGCTGAGTCTCATCAACCCCTTCCCTCTGAAGGCTGGCTCCTGTCCTGTCCTCTACGCACTGCTGCTCTGCTCTGTCTACTGCCTTGAGCCCTGACAGTGATACCTCTCTAGACCACTCTGTCATGTTTCTCCTTGTCTTCATGGGTCAGGGTGGCTCCCAGCCTGCATAACTCTGTTCTGTGAAAAGTGTCCACCACTGGGTTCTCCAGGAATTTCTTTACCACCTGGGCTCACGTAAGTCCTTCAGTGGCCTCTGTACTTCCACTTTCCCCCTTCTGTTCCTTTTACTGTACCTAGCCACGGCCAGCCAGCCAAGTGCCACTGAGTCGGATCCGACTCATGGCGACCTAGAGTAGTCTTAATAGATGCCCATGCAGTCTTGTCAGAGTCCTCTTGAGTGAGCTCCTTGTCACACTCCTTATGAAATCCATGTCGGTTAGCGAGATCCATCTTTTTCCTATCTCCTCTGCTTGATTCCGTTACCTCCTGTGTTCTACTCATTCTGTTCTCCTGGCTGTTTCTCAAATGCTTCATTTTTACTCTCAATTCCATGTCTGTGTACTCGTCTCCTCCCTGTAACTTGTTCCCATTAACTGACTCCTACTCATCAATACTAAGTTCATTTATCGTGCCTTTGGAAACTCTTTGTCTCTGGCTAAGCAAGATGCTCCTACTTACTGAATTATAATTCACTGAAATATAATTGCTTTCTTTCCTCACTGTTGTGTTGAACTGCTTGAGGACACAGGCAATGTTTTTTAATTTGCATCAACAGCTTATAACAGAGTTTTTGCCATATAGTTGGGGATTTAAAAAATAATAATCCATTGAATGAACAAACCAAAGAATCTACAGAAATTCCAAGTAGAATGACCAGCTGGTCTTCTTTGGCAGTGTGTCTCAAAGTTGAGTGTAAGGGATGTTAAACAATGCTAAAGGTTTCACTTCTCCCGGCATTACTGGGGGATGGATTACTATAAGCACTTATTGTAGGAGAGGAGAATTGGGGTGAGCCATTTATTTGCTTCAAGACACACTGTACCAATTTCTCCTAAGGAGGCAGAGTGGCTGGTTTACCAAACTAAACTAAAGGAACGGTGCCAACCTCCCCACATACCCCATATGTGGGAGGCCCTCTGACAGCCAAGTGTGGCCTGAGCGTTCCTCTGGATCATTACTAACACCACCTCTGCCCACTGCTGGGCCAAGCTCAGAGTCCACCCCATAAATGTTGTTGACCGACTAGCCCTCCTGAGTTTCACTGAATGGGTCTTTCATTCCTATGAGAGTTAGCAAATTCTCTTAAATAGCATTGCAATATTTAATGCTTTTTCCAACCATACATGTACAAATGTATTGAGAAAAATTTGTGCATTCATCTAATGCTATTAAAGATGATTAAGGAAAAATGTAAAGACTCTTGAAATATACTAGCCTCCTGCACTTATAATAGAGCATCACGTGATAGAAATCGACCTTCTCTTAGTCATGGGACTTATTGATGTGTTAAATCAATTAAATTCATGAAACATTTGGTGTGTGCCTACTATGTATAAGGTACAGTGAAAAGACTCTGGGAGAGTCCCAAACAAGAATGAAGCATGATTCCTGTCCTCAAGGAATTTATAAAACGGTGCCTATAAATAATTTGGCATGTAAATTTTTTTCTTTCATTATAACTCAGTGGAATAAGCATTTTATTTCCATTTATTGGATGACTTTCCATTAGTTAAGAACTACTCTCATTCATTCCTTGAAATTTTTAATCACTTAAAAACTATCCATATCTTTCTAACAAACTTCTATTTGTTCATTGATTCATTCACTTATGCACTCACTCAGAGATTTATAGAATGCTACTACGTGCCAAAAACTGTCCTAAGACCTTAGCAATACAGTGGTGAATGAAAGTCCAGTACTCTTACTAGAGGCTTGAGTGTTGCTATAATTCTAAACAAGTTTTAGTGGAGCTTCTAGACTAAAATGCACCAGGAAAAAGACTTGGTGATTTGATTCTGAAAATAAGACAGTGAAAGCCCAGTGGATCACAACTGTCTTATCTACAACTGATCGTGGGAATTGTGCAGAACCATGCAGCACTTTGTTCTGCGTTACATGAGGTGGCCATGAGTCAGGGGCCAGCCTGAAATCAGTAACAACAGCAGCAAACAAAGAGAAAATAACAAGCAAGAAAGTCTAGAGGGGGAGGACTCCCCTTAGACAACATGGATTAGGAAAACTTTCTGAGAAGATGGCCTTTGAGTGGAAGCTTGGGAAAGTCTTGGGGAAGGACATGTATGGCAGACATCGTAGCAAGCACAAAGGCATGATGCTAAATGAGACGGCAGTGTTTGAAGAACAGGAAATAGACCAGTGTGGCTGCAACACCACGACTGAGGAGAGAAGGGAGAGGTGAGGGCTGAGAATTCTTTAGGTGTCAGAGGGCTCATAGGCTAGGGCAAGGAGTGCGAGCCCTATTCCAAGTGTGATGAAGAGGGAAGGGGGGAGGGGCTTTGATGATAGATGAGACATACTCTGGCCTTCATTGACAAAAGCCCATTCCGGCTGCTCTGCAGAATAGCTTGTAGAATAAGTTGAAGAAAATGAATAAATATCTACCTTAGTTACTTCTGTCCTGCTTGAAGAAACACATTACTTTTTCCCAGTTTCAGGTATGCCCTAGTAATTTGTTGATGCAATCACTACTATCAAAGAGAAAATCTAAGTGGAAACTTAGGGACCAATACAAGGATAGACCATGTAAGAATGAGAGTTACCCAGTGGTGAGCCCCTCTTCCTGGAAGTATCCAAATGGAAGCAGGATGGTTCACTTGTGGGATATCGTTGGATGATTCCTACGCTGAGTGAACATTAACCTGGGGAACTTCTGAGAGCTGGTCCTTCTCGGGATTCATTTAGTTGTCAGTAAGGCACACTGCACAGGAGTTTGTGTAAGATAACACACTGACAGTAAGATGGATACTGTTGGGTAAGTCCCACATACTTTTAGGTCCAACCAAAAGTCTTATTCACCATTTGTTGCACACGGTGGAAGCAGACAGCTCTCAGCTCTCAGCCTTTCCAGAAATTGTCCTAGCTGGAAAGAGGTGCCTTGTCCAAGGTGATGCCTTTTCCCAGTGGTAGCCCCTATCGATGACCAGTTGATATAGGAGTCAAATACCTGACACCTTACCTGAACGTGGGACAACTGGGAAGTCTATTTTTGCTTCAGTGTTCCCGAGGAGGGTCAGCTGGGACTTCGCTGAGACTGCATGGTAGCCCAGCTTCTCTCTTTGCCTATTCCTGCTTTAGTTCCTTCCCTTCTACAATGTTGGTGCTTATTAAACTGCCCACACAGTAATCCATGACTCTATGTCTGCTTCTTGGGGGAATCAAACAGAAGGCACTATTATATAAGAAAATAAAATGGCCTTGATATTGTTTATACAACTGAAGCCCATGGCTCTTGTTTATGTATTTAGGAGACTCATCTTTATAGAAGGCTTAGAGAAACTAATACACTGTGTTCAGGAAAGAAATGTGGTTTGGGGACTCTCCATGGATGTTCCATGGAGGAACATGGAATGTTGTTTGAGGTATGCACAGTGTTGGGCACACAGTGGTAGCTCAGTAAATATGTATTAAAAATACATACTACAAACCTTTACTCAGGTCATATAAAGAAATAGTGGTTTCCAGTGAGGAGGGTTTTCTAGAGCGTGCTGATCAGCAGAGTGCATTGTTGGAGTCAGCGATGAAGCCAGCTACCAAAGGCAAGATCTCCACTCTGAGTCTGAGTGCTCTCTGTGGGAAGGATACACAAGAGGATTATTATTCTTCGTTTGTGTTGAAGGAGGAAGAATGCTATTACATGCCCTTGCCCTGGAAGCGTAAAGGCAAAACATGGTCACCTACCAGTGTCTACTGAGAAAATAGAGTCGCACTTCAAGAGAAATTCATAAATTCATCTCAAGATGAGAAAATTTTCTTTCTCAAATGTTTTGAGCAAGTACAGGAATTGATTTGCTTCACTCAGAAGAACTTTACATCTTTCTCTGATATCTTATTTTAATACTTTGTGTCTTTTCCTAATGTACTTAGAAAATAATTTTGTTTTGCTTGTTGGCTTCAGAAAGTTAATGAATTTAACTACAATATAGAAAATCATTAAACACCATATGTATAATAATAGATATCATGAAAAATTTATATTTTATTTTATTTCAGTCTGTGGTTTGGGAGCATATTTTTGAACATTAATTTATGACATAATGAGGGAAAAAAAGTCCAAGTATTCTGTTGTAAGAGAAAACAAAAAAAGCTTCCTCTCATTCACAGTAGGGTATTAATCAACGTTTATTACCTCCATTCTGCCTGGGGTCTGGGGTGAGTCACTGTGAAGGTCAAGTCTATTACAGAAAGTAGGATAACTCAATGTTCTAGACTCAGGGGATCCATCCCAAGTTCAGACCACGCCTTGTCTCCTTCAGCTGCATGGCCCAAGCCTTGGTTTTCTTATCTATAAAATAACAACAAAACTAATAATACCTATTTTGTAGGATTGGTTTGAGAAGTTAACATGAATAAAACACTTAGAACAGTGCCTGGTATATAATACACTGCAAATAATTAGCTATTGTTATTCAAAAAGATTCTACCCTTTAAAAAAACTGTTCAAGATGTTTTGCTGCAATGTGTGTGGTGTATGCTAGACATGATTCCTCCTATTTGAGGATATCACTTAGATGATCATGAGCAAGCAGAAAACCCATGAAGCATATTTGAGAATCAAGCATTATAACGATAGAAGGCACAGAACCACTATTCCTAACGGGATTGTTCATGGGCTTTCTGTCACTTCCAGCTCTATGCAATTAATTTATCATCTTTAGGGAGTAATTTGATTATAAGCTTTTTATTCCCCTTCTCTGTTAAATAGGAAACCCTGGTGGCATAGCAGTTAACTGCTACCACTGCTAACCAAAAGGCTGTCAGTTCGGATCTTCCAGGCACTCTTTGGAAACCCTACGGGGGCAGTTCAACGCTGTACTATGGAGTCATTGTTAGTCGGAATCCACTCGATGGCAGCTTGTTAAACGGGCACAAAATATGCAATACTTGTTGAACAATTAGACTGGTTGTTGAGCTGATCACGTAGCTCGTACAGCTTAAATAAGACAGTAGATTTGTTGCCATCCGTTTATTGCATTACTGCGTTCTCTAGTCACCTAAAACAGTTGGTTGAGGTTCTATAATTACATTTAGATTTCACTGTTCACAGGTCCGCTTCGTGCTCTCAATGATACCTGTGATGCGGCCAAGTCTTGCTGTGGGGTCTGGGAAACCTGGATTGGAGTTGATCTCTGAGAAAGTGAGAAGCCTGTTCAGTCTTGCTGTGAGATCCGACACTTACCTTACACCTATCTTGAACAGAAGGAAACGCCCAATAAGGTAGTGTCTGGCGGAAACTTCTGTGGCTATAGTGATTTAGAGCTATTGCTGCTAACCAAATAGCCCGTCTTTGCAGTCCACCAGGAGCTCCTTGGAAACTCTATGGGTCAGTTCTACTCAGTTCTATAGCAACACTGTGAATTGGAATGGTCTCCACAGCAAAGGGATTGGTGTTTTGTTGGTGATTTTGGTGTAGTTTGAAGCAGCACCTGGTACTCTTCTTCCTGCCCATGCTCAGTGTTGGCAATCTGGTGGCAAAGCTAGGTGCTTGGCAAATCGTTAGGTGCTTAATCCGTGTTTGTTGAATTTGAATTTGTGATGGTTATTTTAAAAGTCAGACCTAGGAACGATAACACAGTGTCTTTCCACATGTCTTGCCGATCCCAATTGTAACCTACTTTTCTCCAAATTTGTCCATTGCATAAATATCAGATGAAGAGGCAAGAGATTTGTTCATTTCAACTCCTGCAACCTGCTTAATTTAATAGGAGATTTTAGAGGTGTTTTCTGGCTTGTGGTATCTTACTTTTCTGTTCCGTGAAACGGGTACAATGCTAAATAGAGTTTAGTGCAAAGTATTTTCTTAATGCTGGTCCATTTTATTTACATTTGTGAATTTCATCTGAATCGCCCAGATTCATATTTATTAACATTGACAACAGAAATGAATGACCTTCTAAGATCTAGTCTATATTGCTATGAAGAGATACTAGGACAGGCTATGGTGAAAGTAAGTCATTATAATAACCTTCAAGAGCAGCCAAGAAAATTTATAGTCCCTGGGCTAATTGCCCTTTCCATGTTATCTCTTTTTCTCAAGTTTACATCACTGTGAAAAAAACCTTCCTTTAAAGTTAGCAGCCATTGAGAATCTAAATTAGTTATTAGGTATGTTTATTACAGTGGCCCTCCTTTGGGGTCTCAATCCAAAGTATACACATGTATGTTCTGAATTCCATAAATTCTGAAGAAATGAAATGTACCATTCTCCAATTTTTACTTCGTGCTTCTATGCAAGAAAGATACCGTAACATGAATCTACATTTTATTCACTGTTGCTTCAAATTTCTTTTTTTTAGTAACGGATTTTCTCCACTGCAGTCATGTACACCCCCACTGCCAACCCCACTTTGGGGGGCTATCTTTCTGTACTCCACTTACACTAGGCAAGTCAACAAAGAAAAAACCTCTAGGAAGGTTGTGTTCTGCAATTCCAGTTTTCCTTCTCAAGTGTGTTTCTTTTTCTTCCTCTTCTTTTTATTTTAAAGCTACAAAACTACAACAGTGTATATATTCATATGAAATGTTTCAGCAATTCATAGCCAATTTATCAATGACCAAGCAGCTGCAGTGACTGCAGTTTAAAAAAATATACCAGCTGACTTGCTGTTTACATAGACTCTGAAAGCCCTGCTCATGGCAGGGGACTGGAAGTCACCGTAGTCATTAGGAAGGTAACATTGTAGCATCTGTATGGTAGAAGGATGTTTGCATTATAGCCCAACACATCATTAAGGGCCCAATTGTTATTTAATGTGGCGCAGTCATCTTTCTACTCTTCATGAAATCCACTTAAGTAATTACCTTCTTAGCTCATTGGCTCTGCAGCGCTGCCTGGTTAGAGAGGGTTATATCTAAGGAAATACTAAAAACCAGCTTGAAGGGGGCAGTTGTGTGAGCTGGTTTTTAGTATACTAAAATACTAAAAATATCCTAAATACTAAAAACCAGCTCACACAACTGCCCCCTTCAAGCTGGTTTTTATTTATTAACATACTCCAAGAGAAGATCTTTTTTCCCTGCCCTGCAATGGTAAGGAAACTCCAAGATAAATAAAGACTCTGGAGAATTAGCAGGATTTGAAGACAGTAACAACACATTAGCCCAAAGTCGCCTCTCCTGTCAGTTCCTCTTACAAAACAGCTGATACCTGCATTATGCCTTGCACTTTGTACTTGCAGTTTGACATCTGTTTTAGCCAATCAATTTTTCATTAAAGCCAAAATGCTGTTTTAAAAGCTGCCTTGGCTTTCTATTTTTAAGACAGGAACAAATTTATGACGAAAATATTCCTTTAGAAAAAGCTTGATGTGCTAGCTTACCAAGCTGTGTGGATGTTAATAAGCAACATACTTTTGAAGACTCACTTTGAATAGACTAGATATTAAGATGGGAGATTTAAAGAATCCACAGAACTTATTTTCAGAGCACATTTAAATGTCTTTCAAGCTGATTTTTTTTTTTTATTCTGACGTGGACAAGACGAGCGTGCAGAGATTTAGCATCGTTTAAGAAGAGCAGCACCGAAGTACAGAATTGCAATGACTTGAAAACACACATCTGCATTTTCAACTTTAAGCTCGCTTTCAAAATAGACTGTGCAATCCATGTTTACTATAAATACAGTGAGGTAAGTCTGAAATACCTTTATCTTATTTGGTAGCTCTGCGTTTGAGCCTCTTTGTTTGAACAGAAGTGTCAGCTGTATTTTACTTTATTATATAAAAAAGTTTCAGAATTTAATTAAGGGTCAAGTACCAGCAGTAGATAAATGCAACAGCTAAAGCATATTTCTGATCACTGTGAAGTCTGCAATCATGAAAATTATTATCATTGAGTAAAACTGGTCTCAATGATGGTGACTGGGAGATGGAATCTGTTACTCAGCCATCATTTACATAATAATGGGTTCCAGTTTTCATCAGCACCTTTTGTTTGTACAGTGCTTACTGCTACAGTAAATTGTCAAAATGTCATTCCTCTCCAATCAGCCAGAAAATATCAACAGTAAACAAGGCACAGGAAGAAATTCTCTGATTAGAAGTATGACAGAGGAAGAGTAAAGCTTAAGTCTCCTCAATAGCTTGAAACATGTTATTCTGGCATTCCCAATAATGCAGTCCTACAGTTTATGAAAATTACTTCTCTCGTTTCCTCCCCCTCCACCCAGCCCCTTTAATGAAGAAATACCACTCTGCCACTGAGGTCACTGGGAAACCTCAAGACTATCACTGGGGATTAATAGATTTACATATGCATTTGTCATTGCCACTCTGTTCCCTCTTCCTGGGGATGCGCCTGTCTCTGTGTCTCTGTCTCTCTGTTTATCTCTCTGTCTCTCTGTTTATCTCTCTGTCTCTCTGTTTATCTCTCTGTCTCTCTCTTTGATTATCTCTCTGTCTCTCTGTATCTCTCTCTTTCTCTCAGCAGAGTACCCTGGATTAAATGGGGCCAGATTCTCCTACATTTGTCTTGTCCCTGCTTGGATTTCTGACTGTTTGCTACAAAGGAGCTGTGGTGGAGAACAAGAAGTTGTGCCATACCAAGTGTCATTTCATTGGGCCATTAAGAGAGGCTCATGCCAGCTGACTAACCAGTACTCTTCTTGTTTCAGACTAAAGAAAGAGGCTGAAAGGTGACTCCCAGGGCCTGTGAGGATTCAGGTGCTGAAGGAAGAGTCTCAGGTGGTAGGTAAGTCGTTCATTCCCTTCTCTGCCACCGTCTCCCTTTTTGGCTTGGCCATCGCTTGAACTCAGACACGAGGGACCTTGAAAGATGATGCACCAAAGCTCACACCAGCAGTGAAAGTGTTGAGACCCGAGTGCTCAGTGCCCAATTTCCTCTTTCTCTTCCCATCCCACTCTTTCACACAGTTTAAAATATGTAAAATACATGAAATCCATGTGCATTTCTGCTCCTCAATGAAATCTCTATAGAATAAGAGAAGGCTAAGGATGAATCAGTAGAGTGTATGCCTCATAACCGTTATAGTTACAAAGTATATTAAAATTAAAGACTTCACATTGTGTTTGAAATAAAAATGAATATAGTGGCATGCTGCCAAGGAGTCCTAGAAACCACTCTTGTGTGGAATTGAAACATTTGGCTCATATAATACTTAATTTATTTTTATGAAATGACAACTTATATAAATGTATGTTTAAAACAGAGGGACACAATACTTTTTTTTTTTTGGTAAGTTCCTTTGTCTTCTGGCTTTTGTAGCCACACAGATTTAGTGGTTTCTATCAAAACAGAACAAAAAAACAATAAACTTTCAGAAAGTAAATTTTGTTTTCAAAGCTACGTGTTCCCCAAATATTTCAAAATGTGATCACGTAGCTAAGGCACCCCAGTAAGGGCTCACAGTCCATTCTTCTGGAAATGAATAGGAGTTTTTAAGTCTATTGAAATGAAGCGTTGACATCAGGAAATATTTTGTAGAGCTTTCAGGTTTCTTTATCCTGCACTTGATTTTGCTTGGCTACTTTTAATTTTTTCTTTCCCTCCACTTCTTCTCTTTGAAAATCCAACATTGTCCAAACCCTTTCGATTAAGAAGCTTGCCTGAATAAAAAAAGCCCCGTGAGCTTGTGGCAAGAGTGCATCAATAAACAAGACGGCCCGCAAAGCCGGGCAGCACGCGGAGAAGGGAAGCTGATGAGCGGTAATTACTCTGACACCTCATGCAGTACAGGGAATTAACTCCGAGGACTTTGGGCCGAATGAAGAAGTTGATGCTTCGCGTTGTGAATGCATCGGTGCCTGAACCCATTACCAGTTTAAACGGAGATGGGAATTTACTGTGCACTATCTATTTGTTTATTTATTTTTGGTTGGGATTGTAAAGCAAGTGTGCAGCAAATGAGAACGGAATTCAGGAGGCTGAGGAACAGCAAATTTGTGTTTTCATTCAGGTCTTTACCTTCCGGTTCTGTATCATATCCCTCAGCCCTATGTAAAAGAGGAGGTCCGCAGTAACCATTCCTCTTGAAAAGACAGAGCCTCATTGTCTTAAAGGAGAGGGTAGGGTGTCACCAGTGAGGTGAAGATATTCCAAGAGACACCTATAGCAAAGACAGTGCTGGGGAAAAAAAGAAAAAAAAAAAAAAAAAAAAAAACGAGCAGGAGGGGAAACAGCTCAAAAGGCAACTAGTTAGCAGCTGCCGCTCTGACCTTTAACTGCATCCATGGTAACTAGGCTAAAGATGGAGTTTCATTTTATTATTCTCACACCCACAATGTTAAGCCTGTGAATCCCATAGCAATTTAATGGCTGAAATCAGAAGGCAGATCTGTGTTCATTGGACCAGTGCCGATACCCTCTTAGCTAATGAGTGCAATAAACATTTTCATGCCAGGAAACCAGTGCAAGTGGAAATATTATGCCATACAGAAATATATACCCAAACACAAAGAAATGGTCAGTAAAGTCAGTCTTTTATGTGTATTTGCATATTCTCACATTCAAAGCCAACTCTCTATAAAGAAGAGAATAGAAAAAGCTGCTAGACAATTAAAAACTGTGGCATACCACAAAGCCCATTGTGAATGAGAAATCTGAAGAGTTATGAATTCTGGAGTTAATGACTATTACTCCTTCTTCTATTATTTCTCCTAATGAATCTTATTATTTGTAAATGTATGCCCTCTTTTATGTGGCTGTAATACATTTTGTACCTTTTCCCTGACTACATACTGTACCTCCAGCCGAGTGAAAAAACATTGTAATAACATCCCACTTTTGGGGTAGCAAGGGAGAGGATTCTAACTTTGCTTTCACAGCCATTTAATCCATAATTCCTTAAGAGTTAGTGTCAACATGGCATATTGTTGCAACAAACTATGAAATATGTAAGAATACATAGATCAGCCCTGTCTGGCTTAAAGCAAGCTGAAGGGAGAAAAGTCATAGGAGCTTACCTAGAGATCTCCTGGATGACCTCTGGACACACACAACTTCTGTCAACTAACACTGGAAGCATTTGTAATGAAAACACAGAGATTTAGGTTAGAATCAAAGAGTAACTGAATTTGAATGCTGAGGAATAAGAAATAGCCAGTATCAGTGGTTTCAACATGATTAACATATTATACAAATTTTTAAAATTGTAATTTATTCCCAATCTCCTGATAATTCTTCTCACAAAACTTATTTTCAATACATTAAGTTTTAGCTGTGTAAATGAATGGTTTGTATCAAAAGGCCACCAGGGATTATCCTGGAACTCATAGGTAAATCTATTTTGTTTTAATAAGGAGTAATCAAAATTATAAAACTGATTAGTACTTTTAGATACTGTAACATATGGGTTTTTTTTTTCAGTCTTTCTATTCAAATTTTTTGTCAAATTACTCCCAAGGTTAAACAATTGTCTGAGTAAATCCAGAGGCTTAATAATTTTTGTTATTAGGAACTGTATACATACATATATACACTTGTGTATAAGGAATATATATATATACACCTGCATACATATATCTGTGTATAAGAAATATCTGTACATACATGTGTATAAGGAATATATATATATTTCTTATGGAGTAATACCAGATATCCTTTGAAAGAAGAAGCTTGAACTATTTTTGCTACAGTAGTTATTTGCAAAGGAAACTTAAAGGCCAAAATAACTTTGGTGCTTCTTATCTTTTAAAACAATGTCACTTTTATCATTAGAGAGCTTTAGGAAGGTTAATAAAAAGATAAAAAAAAGACTAGACAAAGGAAGTAAGAACTCAGAGCCCTGAATAATCATACGTGTTTACTTGACTTATAAAAGGGCAGGATGTGCCTCAATCAGTTTAATAAAAGATGTTCTATCAATTTAGACAATTACACCAAAGATTATGAATGTCATGAGGCTGATGAAATCTCCTAGGTAACATTAAAAAATAATATGCTTTTAGATCACATCATATATTAAATGACAACTGCCAATTTTTTTAAAGAGTACTCAAATTCTTTCCTGAATGACAATTTGAAGTTAAAGTACTTTGTTCTTAACATTTAACTTCAATGACATGAAGCTTCTGCTTCTTGACTAATGAAACTTGGCTAATAAAAGATTTTTGTTTATACCAGTAAAAGTGGACTGAAAGATGTAGCCTGTTATGGCCACCGTAGTCTTTGGTTAATTAACAAACACACAAGCAATGTTTTGCTACCACATTACTTGGTTTAAAATATCTAAACATGACTTGCATTTAAATATTTACCATCTTCTTAAGTTGGCTTTTTTTATTTTATTGGCTCCTGAACAATTACTTTTCTTATAGTGAGTCTAATAAAAATTACCGCAAACTTTAATTAAAGAAGAGACAGTAGTCTCTAAGGGAAAGATCAGAAGATGGGCCTGCAGTGACCTGGCTCCAGACCCAGCTCTGTGGAGGACTAATGGCAGGACCAGAGTCTAGTGGTTTCATGTAGCTGTACCTCATGTCCTCTGCTTATTGTGCATAATAACATCTGCTCCTTCTTGAGGACTGTTACATAGACAAAAGACATTCATAGTAATCTGATATGCCCTCCACACGGGCACTATGCTCATACCTGGCATCACTGAATCACCTTTAAATAATGCTGTATTTGTAATGAGTTGTAGGGTTTGTATGTAACTGGGTAGAAGGCTCCACAGTGCTCTCATCCTCTGTTACCTGAGGGCCCGCCCTTGTAAAAGCTTCCCCCTCCCTTGTCAAAACCTTCCTCCTGCTCCGCCTCCTGCACTTCCCCCTTTACCTCCTGGCTCCCAGCCCAGTTTTATGACTTGAACTTCTGCCCTGCCAATGCTTCTGTGTGCTTTTGACAAGATGTAAAAAGTTCATTTTATCCTGTGCTGTTCAACTTTTGGGCACCTACACACGATTCCTGTACCTGTGTGGAAGATATAACATTACCATCGTTATCATCAGCAGCAAGCTCTTACTTTGTGGCTGCCAAAAGCATTATCTCATTTAATCTTTAAAGCAACCATAGGGGAAAACCAAGTCTGGGAATTTCAGTTTATTACCCAAAGTCACAGAGATAGTAGGCCATTTAGTTGGGCCATAATTCCCCAAAAGACCAACTCTGATGATAGAAATATGAGATATGTTTACCTTTTTTTGGTACAGATACTAAGGTGTAAGTACCTTGAATTAATGCTGCTATTTGGGAAATGAGAGGATGAGGGATTTGTTTCAAGTTGATTTTCATCAAAATATCATAGAATTTTCATCAACCAGGCTGCTTAGAGTTATAGAAAAGAGGCTACATATCAGTAGACACCTTCTGTAGGGCAAATCACCTGTGCTTCGAGAACTTGAACACCTGATCCGTTGGCTCTTACCTCACAGTGTTGAAAGTGAATTTTTGACTCCAGTACTCTCCTGTTGCCACCTGAGAATAACTTCATGCCCGTATGGTGTTTTATCTTCATGGTCTGGCTCACAATGGGGATTCCAAAGCATGTTCCACTGGGTTAGCTAATAAATTATAGGGGCCTCTTTCAACAAAATTATGTTGCTGGATGACTAAAAAAGGAACAATGGAAAAGAAATGATCAGTTTTTCAGTTGAGGTAGGGTGTTCTCTCTTTCTCCACATATATATATGTGTGTGTGTGTGTGTATGTATATGTATATATATTATTCCTCACTCCTCAATATCTAAAGAACAGGATACATAAGATAATAAATCAAAGCTCATTTGGGGTTCTCAAAAAAAATTTTTTAAACAGGTATACGGTATTTGATTCTGTAAAAACATTCTACACAGTTCAAAAGCAACTTCAGCATCCACTCTCACACGGAACTTTGTTATCCCATGTATGTGTGCAAGAGTGCTGGCTGTGATATGCTCCAAGAAACAACTCCTAGTAGTTTCTAATGGCTGCTGAAACAAAGTATTACAAAGTAGGTGGCCTTATGCAACAGAAATTTCCTGTCAGACAATTTAAGTGGCTAGAAGTCCAAATGACAAGTGATAGGTCTAGGGAAAGCCTTTCTTTGTCTGTTGGGTTTGGAGGAAGGTCACTGTGTCTTCAGCTTCCGCTTCCTAGTTCCTTAGCGATCTTCATTTGTCTTGGTATCTACCTTCCCCATCTCTGCCTGCTGGCTTGTTTGATCTTTTATACCTCACAAGTGATTGATTGAACATATACCGTACATTAATCCTGCCTTATTAACGTAAAAAAGACAGTTAATTCCCAAATGGAATTATAACTACAGGCATGGAGTTTAGGATTTATAACACCTATTGGGAGGGAGGGAGCATAATTCAGTTCATCGTACAATTTCATCAGTAAAACAAACCATGTGAGGTGATTGAGACCATGACTGCTAACGAAAAGGTCCGCAGTTCAAATCCATTAGAAGCTCCTTAGAAACACCATGGAGCAGTTCTACTCTGTCCTGTAAGGTTGCTGTGAGTTAGAATTGACTTGATGGCAATAGGTTTGCCTTTTTTTTTTCTTTCTAATATGCATACAGCTAGGCTACTGAACAGGAAAACTCTGTAGAGATGATCAGTGAGTAGAAGAGTTCTGATCTCAGAGAGGTCTTCTCAGATGATTCGCTGTATTCCATGGTAGGGGGCACTGAGTCATATTGCAGAAGACTTATAGAAAAGAATGACAATAAACAGTGGAAAGCAATTTTCTAAACATATCAGTTCTTAGACTATGAGAGATAACAAGAAATGAAAGTAACATATTTCAAATGTGGCACTATGGCAATCTAACACTATAGGATATAGAAAAACAAAATGTCTAATAGGAAAGAAAGGAGAGTTGGCAGTCCCAAAACAGCTTCATAAGGATAAGTCAATAAAATTGAGTGAGTGGCGAAAGTCTGCATGCTATAGGACTCTGATCTTTCAGTAATAACTACGGCAGTCTGCGTGTACAGGTGGCTCAAAATTGGAACTGTATGGAAAGGCAACCAAGGAATAATTTGAAATGAGAAATCATCCCATTTTGGGAAAAAATAATATATAGCAAATAAGAGAATCCACAAAGTTATAGTCAATGTAAACAAATAGTTTGGGCAAAAAGTTCAATTTGAGATTCCAGAAGACTCCTACATGGAGGGTAAAGATTGTTTTCTGAAGGTCGAAACCTTGATCTTACATATATAAAAATTGGTACTGTTAGTATTATCACTGTAAGTTCCATGATGAAAAACTGAAAGACTAAATAGGTCAAAGGGAGAAAAGTCAATCTTATAAGGCTTTAAAAAAAAAAAATCACATGCTGCTTTTTAAAATGGATTAAAGCCATCTATCCACTGGTTGGCTGGTAACAGTGAGATTTCTGTTATAACAAGCACTAGATAACTAAGTCACATCTGCAATTGGTTCTGTTTCTGTGGAAAACCCTGACTGATTCAGACTGGAAAAGAAAATACTTTATCTGTAAGTTCATTACATTTAACAAACAGAAAATTATCTTCCCACAGTTTAGGAGGCTAAAAGTCCAAATTCAGAGTGCCTTCTCCAGGGAAAGGCACTCTGGAGGAAGGTCATTACTTTTCAGCTGGTACTTCCTGTTCCTTGGAGATCTTTATGTGTGTTGGTATCTATCTTACCCCCTCTCTGCTTCTCTCACTTTGCTGTTTAATCTCTTTCATATTTCAAGTGAGGACTCAACATACATACTACACAAATCCTATCTCATTAAAATAACTAAGATGATGCATTCCTAAATGGATCTATAACCATATGCATAGAGGTTAAGTATACAAAACATATTTTGGGAGGATAAAGTTCAATCTCAGAGCTACACACACACACACACACACACACACACACACATACACGGAGCTCTGGTGGCATAGTGATTAATAGTTCAGCTGCTAATCAAAAGGTCGGCGGTTTGAACTCATCAGCTGCATCTTAGAAGTCTTATAGGGAAGTTCTCTTCTGTCCTATAGAGCTGCTATAAGTTGCAATCAACTTGATGGTCATGGGTTTGATATATATAAAACTGTGATGTATATATGTATGTGTATACACTCATACACACACATACACCCTACTATGGGGCAGTTCTAATCTGACCTTTAGGGTTACTACGAGTCAGACCCGACTTGATGGCAGTGGATAATGGAGCATGTGTATATGTTAGTAACATATCACATGTTTTTTGTCGGTTGATTCTTGTTGTAAAAATGTAATTCAGAAAAAGCAACAGTAGAAATAGTGTGTAATGTTTTGGAGAAGTCCTGGTAGTGAAGTAGTTAGGTATTTGGCTGATATTCAAAAGGGAGGCAGTTTGAATCACCAGCTACTCCTTGGAAATCTGTGGGACAGGTCTCCTCTGTTGTATAGGGTAGCTATGAAGTGCTATTTTGAAGAATGATTAAATATCATTTTTACATCAGGAAGTCACTAAGTTATTTATTCAAGAAACATTAAAATAAGCTCCACTATTTCATCAAAAATGCCTTCTATCTGCTGTTGATTTCAATATTTTGTTTATTTCATATGCACTGTATTTGTGTTAAATACAGCAGATATATTTCACATCTGGCTATTTAAATTTAAGTGTAGATTATTTAAAATAAGGTAAAATAAAACTTCAATGACTTATTAGCATTAGCCACCTTTCAAGTGCTCGGTGGTGATATGCATCTACTGACTACCATCTAAGAGCATAGACATAGAATCTGTCACTCTTACTGAAATTTATACTCGTTCAAAGTGCACTAGAATCTTCATGTGAAAAATGGAGAAAGTTCAAATCTCAGTTCAAGTATCAAGCTATTATTTTTTTTCTTTTCAGGATGAAATAGACTTCCTAGTTTATTTCTATAATCACGGGCAGAAATATGAAGCACATAATTTTTGATAATGTTATTCCTCGGGTTTCATTTTTACTCTTTTGCTCTTACTATTATTTTCATTGTTTATAATCTAAAGATTTACTGATGCTTAAGCTATTTGGAAAGGTTAGAATTTGAAATTGTGGATAGTTTGAATTTTACAAAGATATCTATGACTTGTAGAAATAAAGTACCTAAAATAACTGGGCTATTTCTGGTTGCTACTAATGGTAAAAGAGTTTGGTAGACTTAACTCACCCTTCTGTGGATAGAAATGATAAAATATAGACATAAATCCCCCTCAGAAAACAACAAATAATTTGCAGTTACATTTGAGAACTGGAAAATAGAGCAAAACTTAGTTGGAGTGGTATGGTCATCTGTACTATAGTAGGTAAAGTTTAAAAACTTGTGACTTTTTGCTTAACTGAAAACTTGCAGTTCAAATCTATGAGCCATTCCTTGGAAACCTTATAGAGGCAATTCTACTCTGTATAGGGTCACTATTGATTGGAACGGACTCAATGACACCTAACAGCAACAACTTTCCAATCTGAAAGGTTCTGGTGGCACAAACTCATATCCTTTTTAGCTTGAAGTTTTGGAGACTTCAAGAACAACAAGAAAATTAGTATTAAATCCTGGAAGGATAAGATTTATAAAGGAAATGAGTCCCCAAGTCTTCATTACAAACTTTGTATAAATTCTTAGATTTCCATCAAATAGCATGTAATAGAAAACTTGGGGGAATACAGCCAAAGAAATAAATAAACAAACAGATAAATAATGAAATAATCTAGCAGAGATTTCAACTACTACCTATTACTAGGAAAACTGAGTTTGGAGTTGAAATGCAGGGAAATTAAGCACCTGCTTTTCAAAGAACCACTCTTTAGAGAAATGTAATAGAATTTCTAGACTCTAAAACATACTGTTCAAAATGTCCATTTCCTAATTAAAAAATCACGGTGTCAAAAAAGATAAAAACCGACATTGAAAGAAATCAATCAGTGTAAATTTATCTTGAGGTGATTCAGATATTATAATTAACAGACAATGGCTTTAACATACATATTATGAATATGTTTAAGGACTTAAAGTCAAATATATACACGATGAATTAATATATGTGGAATCTTAGCAGAGAAATAGAAACTCTGTAAAGAACTACCCAGAAACTGTAAAACTGTAACTGGATAGATTTAATAGATGATTAAATATTGTTGTATAAAAAGTCAATTTTGAGATACATCAGTAGAAATTATATGACATGAATAAGAGAGAGAAACAATATTGAGGAAAAGTTACACATTCTTACAGACTTGTAGAAGAATATTGAGAATTCTAACATGGAAAGAGAGAATAGAAAGAAGAGAGTAGAAGCTGTATTTGGAAAAAAAAAATACAATGACCGAGATCTTCCTATATTGGTTCAATATCCAAGAATCTAGTGAATTCCAAGAAAAAATAAACAGAAAATTACCACTAGCCACATTATAGGTAAATGGTACAATTCAAAAGTAAAGAAGGAGTTAATCAACATCAAGACATCACATACAAGGGAAAAATGATACAAATAATGACTAACTTCTCATCAAGAAAAATGAAGAACCAGAAACTCAAAGAAAAGCAAAACCAAACAAACCAACCAAGGTAGGAGGAAAAATCAAACCATGACATTGTTAAAATGAAAAAAAAAAAAAAAAAAAGAAGGCATTTCAGAATTCTATATCCAGTAGAGGTAGTAGCCTTTTAAAATGACATAAAATACGACATTTTAAAATACACTGTAAAAAGTCTTTGCCAATAGACTGCATTACAAAGACTGCTAATGGGTATTCTTTAGGCCAAAGGGAAATGACACCTTAAGGAATAAAGATCAGTGGAAAAGTAAGTATGTGGGCAAATATAAAACTATATAAGTATATTTACTACTTCTCAATTCAGTTAAGAGTGTCAGGATGATATAAAGTGAAAACTGTAACTCTGTATTGTGGGCTTCTAAAAAATGGTGAGATGGCAGCATTTGACTTCCTCTGACTTTAAGACGAGGAAGAATCATCGTCAACATCAACAGCCCAAGTCTGATACCTGTGAACTGAAGGTCAGACATACCTCCACCATTCAACCTTTTTACCAATTCAGACACTAGCTATCCATCCCACAGCACTCTGTGCTTCTCTTTTGAAACCCAAAGCTAGTTGCAATAGTCACACCGAGTTCACAGATGATACTTACAATTATGGAATTTATTAGGGAAGTTGTCGTTGTGTGCTATCTAGTTGATTCCAATTCATAATAGTGAGGCTACAGGTCAGTGTAGAAGTGCCCTAAGGAGCAGCTGGTAAATTCCAATTGCCAAGTCCTTTATTAGCAGCTTGAACTTTTAGTCACTTTGCTACCAGGATTCCAACAGATTACAATTCTAGATCAGAAAAACCCAGACCACAGTTATTCAGTCAGGGCAGCTTCTCAACAAGGAACTCAGGTCCAAAGGACATACTCTGTTCCCATCTCTTTTACTGGGAGTTTGTAAGGTCCCCTTCTGCTCTGGGATTGGCTTTTTTTTTTTTTTTTTCCGTGCCAAGCCAAGCCAAGTGCCATAGAAGGATATATTATGGAAACACACTGTTATCTAGATCAAGGCTGGAAAGTGATGATAGCAAAGAAGATTAAGGAAAAATAATATTCTAATCACTCTGCTAGGCTCTATGTGTTTTAGAGAATAATACTATCAGGTCTTTATGCATGGCTTTCTCTTTATCAGACCTTGTGCTGAATGGCTTACAGACATGAACTCACCTATTCTAAGGCCTATGAAACCAAAACCCACTGTCACTGAGTCAATTCTGACTCATAGTGATCCTTATAGGACAGAGTAGAACTGTGGGAATTGGACTCTTTTTTAAGCCTAGCAGGATGGCAAAGCTGATCAATTCCTTTATTAGGGTTCTATATACCGTATTTACATGGCCTCACCCACACTGTTGTTCCGTATGCCTTATTTACATTATTAGCAAGCTGTTTAACTCCTTTATTGGGCCACAAGCACCTTATTTGCATAGCTCCACCCAATCCTTTGGTGGAAGTCACCAGACAATGACAAGTAAATCGTATATTTGTTTATGTAAATGACATGATAATAACAGCTAAGAGAGGGAAATGGAGCCATCCTTTTGTAAGATTATCATATTTTATATTAGTTATACAACATTAACTCAAGGTGAATTACATTAAGCCAAAAACAAGCTTCGAAATTCCTAAAGAATTCACTAAAAACTGCAAAGAAGTATTACCAAAAAGGTAATAGAAGTGTCATAATGGAATGCTAAAAGTAATTGTTCATTTCAAAACAAAGGAAGAAGAGAGAAACCAAAAAAATGTGAGAACTAGAAAACAAATGGAAAAACAGAACCAAATGCAAGCCTATCAATGATTGTATCAAATGTAAATGGCTGTAACACTACAGTCAAAACCTAGGAATTATAAAATTGGATAGAAAAGCTATACTCAATTCTATGTTGTCTACAAGTGAACTACATTAAATATAAAGACACAAATAAGTTTAAACAGAAAAAGATATGCTGTATAAACACAAGACAGCTGGCATGGCTATGTTAATACCAGATAGTGTAGACTTTAAGAAGTATTACTAGAGATAAAAGGCACATTTCATAATGAGAAGAGGGTCAATATATTAAGATGACACAATTTATACTATACATGTAATTATTGTGTACATGATTATTGTACATGTTAATAATATATTAATAATGTAATAAAATATGATGCAGTTAATAGAATTTCAAAATAAAAATTCTCACAATTAAAGGGAGAAATAAACAATCAAGATTGAAATAAAAAAGTATAATATCCTCTTAAGTAATTAACAGAACAGCTAGGAAAATAATGTTCCTAGAATTAGAAAAATCAGTAGCACTTTAGAAGATGTGAATTACACCGTCAGCAACCTTGACCTAACATTTTTTTTTTAACATTACATTCAACAACTGCTGAATATAATGTTTTCAAATATACACAGAATGTTCAGCAAGGTAGGTCATATGCTGAGACATAAAAAAACCCTCAAATTTCAAAAATATGGCATCTAACAGAATATATTATCAGAAAAAATTTAAATTAAAATACATGATGCAAATTCTGAAAATTAGGGTTTGCATTTTACAGAGTATAATTTTATATTCAGATTGAAGCATTTAAAATATCAATATAAATAAAATTATGATGGTTGGAAATTTCAATATGTAAGTCTTAAAAGCAGGAGATCACTTAAATACTGTGTGCTAGAGTTAAAATCTAAGTTGTCAATAGAACAAGAGAGCTCAACATAGATCTACTGGATAGAGAACTAAGATTGATATAGCTCTAAAATGTTATCAACTACTGTCAATTAGATCTTTCTACATAAAAAATATATGTATTTTGATAGAAATATAAGTCAAAAACTTGGTATTTTTGTAAATACAAGTATGTTTCATAACTCAGATCAAACAATGCTCTATCACTTTTTAGAAGAGTATTACCTAATGTATTCTAAGTTATGTGATAAAGTGTTGTACACAGTGTTAATGATAATAATGAACGTGGTTACTCTATAGAATATTGTTATACATTGCTAAGCAAGACAATAACATTATAAGAAGTATTTATAGGATATCATTTTATTAAATTTTTTATATGCAATAGAAAAAGAATGAAACAATATATGAGTACATATGAGAATATTCATAGTTGTTTGCTCTAGTATTTTTTTCTTTTGTGCTTTCCTTAACAAACATTTATTTAAAAAATTGGTAAAATAATTCTGTATCAAGACATGGTCTAATTTTGTTCTTAGTATCACAAGAAGCATGTAATGACCACTCAATGATTTTAATGCTTTGTATATCATCTCATTTATCTTTGTAACCACAATTACATTCATTTCAGAGATGAAGGAAGTGAAAAAAAGATTAAATGGTTTATCCAAGTCCATGAAAGTGATTTGTCATTAAGTTAAGATGTCAACCCAAGCAGTCTAACTCCACAGTCACTGCTTTTAACTCCATGCCACCAAAGGTACCCAAACAGTTCCTATCAGTGACAGGGAAAAAACAAACAAAGGAAATCACAAAAGGAAATCACTCAAAATCAAGGTAAGCCTCTCAACTGAGCAGCAAAAAAAGGTAATGCAAAGTGTTTCAGGTCTGGAAACAAATGAACAAAATTTGGCTACTATGGCTGACAGAGTCCAGTGAAGATGCTTCAGCAAGTTGAGGGAAGGCAACCAAAATTACTACTTACAAGCAGGTATGGAGAGAAGCTCAGTGCTGGTGAGAGAAGGCTAGGAAAACCAGTCACTTAATGCCCACAGGAGATGTGGTCTGTGTGAACCATGAGCACAGAAGAATGACAAGATAGAGATACAGCTCTAACATCAGGAACTAAGACCAGCCATTTCCTGACTACTGTGTTCCAAATATCACTGCAAGGGAAAATGCCCCTGTGACCACTATACTATCTGCTTCAGCAGTCAAGTCCATAGGGATGTCCAGCAGAAGCTAGAGCACAGACAGGGGTAAGTGGATGAAAACCACAAACATTCCATGGAAGAGGAGTCTATAAATAAAAATGTCAGAATATGCTGAAGAATACTGGTGCTGAGAAAGAAGTCAAAACATTAACAATTATAGGTTTGCAATAGAAGTAATCAAAACAATGGAAACATTCTGAAAAAAACTTTAAACATGTTTATGAATCCTCACAATAAATGATGTAACTACAGGTGTAAAATGAAAAGTAGATCATAAGAGGCAGAAATTAAACAAAAGTATTTAATAAAAGAACAAGTTGGGAATCTGGGAAATAAATATAGTAATTCATACAAAAAACACAGCAGATGAATTAAATTCTAGACTGGACATGTTCACAAAAGAATTAGAAAATTGAGAAATAATACTGAAGATTCCACCCAATACCTATATGTCTGTTTAGACATATGAATATGTACAAATGTATATACACATGTGTGTATATTCATATATATATTTTCTCTATATTTATATTCTGTATATAGTGAAAAAATATACACACAAATGTAAACTGGTAAACTTAGAAACTTCTGAGGTAAATAGAAAGACTCTGATACAGAGCTTACAGAAAGATAAAAAATAGAAGGAATAGTGAAGTAATACTAGAAGAGATAATGGCTAAAATTTTTTCAGCATTAATTACAGGTGAGTCCTTAAATTGAAAATTCTCTCCAGATAAGGAGTCAAAAAGCAGAAAAAAAGAAATCTAGATTTCAGTGTATCATAGTGAAACAGCATAATTTAAAAGAGAAGAAGTGCACCAGAAAGAAAATATACTTTATTCACACATTTTTGACAGTAGAATTCTCACTGGCAATAAATGACACCAGAAGGCAATGGAGAAATATCTGCAGAGCTACTGACTTTGAATTCTATACCCAGCTAAATTATTATTCAATAGAGATGGAAGTTTTTTAAAAAATTCAGAAATACAAACACAGAATTTGCTACTTAAAGACTTTATTGGGAAAAAATATTAAATAATGTGCTTCAGCAGGAAGAAAACTAAATATGGAGGGGACAGGGATAAAAACTATAATAACACTGACAATGTAATTCAATGTAGAACCAAACACTTGTTTCTAAAGATAAAACTAAATCTCTATTCAGCCATAGTAATAAGAAAGAGTAAGTGGACGCTGTTCAGCATGTAGTTCTTGTGAGTAAGGCCTCTTTCTTCTTCAGAAAGAGAATAGACACATTAAAGACCCTTTATCCTGTTAGAAACATTTATAGCTAATTTTAAACATCTAAGTATAGTCTGCATCAACTCGACAGCATTGGGTTACTAGCTTTTAAAAGGAGACTTGGTACACAGCAGTTAAGTGCTCAACTGTTAACCAAAACATCAGTGATTCAGTGGCTTGTTGGGAGAAAGATGTGGCAATTAATTATGTAAAGATTACAGCATTGGAAACCCTACAGGACAGTTCTACCCTGTCCTACAGGGCTGGTATGAGTTGTATTTCACTTGATAGCACACAGCAACTAGCTCTTATAAGAGCCCTGGTGATGTAGTGCTGAAGTGCTCAACTGCTAACCAAAAGGTTGGCAGTTCTAACCCACCAGCTCTCTGTGGGAGGGAGATGTGTCAGGTTGCTTCTGTAAAGATTCACAGCCTTGGAAACACTATGGGGCAATTCTACTCTAACCTATAATAGGGTCCCCATAAGTTGGAATCAAATCTAAGGCAATAGGTGAAGTTTTTTTGTTTGTTTGTTTTTGATGGAACAATGGTAGCATTTGCTAATCAAAAGGATGATGATTTGAACCAAACCATCAGCTCCAAAGGAGAAAACCCAGCTATCTGGTCCCATAAAGATTACAGCCTATAAAACCCCATGGGGCTATTTAAAGACATGAATTATAAGATTGGCACTAGTAAAGTAACATTTCTGAAAACAGTATAGGTATGTTTGCTTATGAGATATACCTGAAACAAAACCACCCAGACATACTGAAAATAAGAAGTGGAAATAGATGTAATAACCCTTAAAAGCTGGTATACTGATACTAATTTCAGACAAAATAGAATTGACAGCAGACATTCTTAATATAGTTAAATAGGAACACTACATAATTTTAATACTTAAAGAAATCATCTGTTGAGGTGGGTATGTATGTATGTATTCCACGCCAAGCCAAGTGCTGTCATATATATATAGGGAATACATGGAAGTATACAATCCAAGTTAAATTTGCAAGCCCACCTATCTGCAGCTCCTTCTGTTCTCCTTGCCCGGTGACAGTACACTCCTCCTTTTCATTCTTTATATGTCATATCCTCTTAACAATCGCCTGTCTTTTCCTCTCCCCTCTAGTAAGAGGCCAGTAGGACAGCACCCTATAGATGCATAGAACCATAAAGTACGCATGCCACATGGTCACATTGTGTCCCTGAGTCCAGTCCATTCCTGTCTGAAGAGTTGACCTCAGTAATGTTTTCTGGTCAGGGGCAGCAGCAGGTCTAGGGACTATGCTCTCAGGGGAACCCCCAGGCTGCTGGACCATCGATTGCAACCTTTAATGGAGTTCCTGAGGTTTACCTCTTTTGTTCTCACGTTGCCACTTGAACTCAACATTCTGTGCCCCATCATGGTTGTCTTTTGTGGTGGGGCACCATCTGGTTCTTCTGGTCACCTGTCGATACAGCCACCCATTCACATGGGTCCTTTTGTCTCCTGGGCACATTTTCTGTTGTGCCTTTGTTGTTGGTGATCACCTGTTCTGGATGAGTTGGGACCATTTGGTGTACCTCAGATGGTAGCTTGCTAGCTTTTAAGACACCAGACGACATTCACCAATACGGGGTGCAGGAGACTCTCTTAGCAGTAGGCTAGTTGTGTCAATTGGCCTCGATGTCCCTTGAGAGCATGGTCCTCTGGCCCTGCCTCTGCTACTTTATCCTTGTACTATTGGGCTAAGATTAGAAGAGTTTTCAGGTTATGTTGAAGTCCAGTTAAAGTGTTCTTTCTACTGTGTGCTGTCACTGCTTTCACCTAACCAAATTTCTATCAACTATGGAGTTCCTGAGGTTTTTTTTGTTCTCATGTTGCCACTCCCTCCCACTCCCTCATGACCCTTGCAGACGTCAAGGAAACTTTTCTTCTGTACATAAGTCTGTTTTTAAGTCCTTATGGCAGGTGTCTCATACAATATTTGTCCTTTTACTGCCGATTGACTTCACTCAGCTTAATGTCTTCCGGTTGAAACCAGGTTATGAGATACTTCCTAAAATTATCACTGTTCTTTATCATTGCTTAGTGTTCTATTGAGCATATGTACCATAGTTTGTTTATCTTTTCAGCTGTTGTTAGGCATCTGTGTTGATTGCATCTTTTTGCCATTGTGGAATGTGCTGCAATAAACATTCATGTGCATGTATCTGTTCTTGTGACTACCCTTGATTCTGTAGTACATATTCTGAGCAGTGTGGTTACTGGATCAAATGGTATATCTATTTCCAGCTTTCTAAGAAAGTGCCAAATTCCTTTCTGAAGAGCTTGTACCATTTTGCAACCCCACAGCAGTGTAGGACAGTTCCAGTCCCTCCACAGCCTCTCTAGCATTGGTTGTTTTATGCTTTTTGAATCATGGCCAACCTTGTTGGGGTGAGATGGTATCTCATTGTAGTTTTGATTTGGATCTCGCTAATAGCTACTGATCGCGAGCATTTCCTTGCGTGTCTTTTGGCTGCTTGGATGTCCTCTTTGGTGAAGTGTCTGTCTATCTCTTTTGCCCATCACTTAGTGGGATTATTTACCTTTTTCTTGCTGATATTTTGCAGTAGCTTGTAGATTCTGGAGATCAAGTGTCAGTCCAACATGTAGTTGCCAATTATTCTTTTCCCATTCTGTAGGTGGCTTTTTAACTCTTTTGATAAAGTCTTTGGATGGTCAAAAGTGTTTGATTCTTAGTAGTTCCCGTTTATCTATTTTCTGTTGATAATACTTTGTCAGATTTTGAAGTCTATCTAAGCTGTGTATGAAAGCTTCCACTGTTGATCCTATTTTTTCTTGCATGATCTTTATCGTTTTAGGTTTGATATTTAGGTTTTTGATCCAATTTGAGTTAGTTTTTGTGTAAGGCATGAGATATGGGTCTTGTTTCAGTTTTTTGCAGGTGGATATCCAACTTTGCCAGCACTGTTTGTTAGAGAGACTGTTTTTACCCCAGTTTACAATCTTTGGGTCTTTGTTGAATTATCGGTTGTTCATAAGAGGATGGTGGCACCTCTGGGGTCCCAACTCTGTTACATTGGTCTGTCTTATCTCTTTTGCTATCAGTACCTGGCTGTTTTGATTACTGTGGTAGTATAGTAGGTTCTAAGGTCGGGTAGTGTGAGGGCTCCCGCTCTGTTCCTGTTTTTCAGTAATGCTTTGCCTATCTGGGGTTTCTTCCCTGTCCAGAAAAAGTTGGTGATTTGTTTCTCCGTCTCATTAAAAAATGTCACTGGCATTTGTACTGGAATTGCATTGTATATGTAGATCACTTTGGGTAAAATAGACGTTTTCACAATGTTAAGTCTTTCTATCCATGAGCAAGGAAGGTTTCTCCATTTATGTAAGTCTGTCTTGGTTTCTTGTAGTAAGTTCTTGTAATTCTCTTTGTGTAGGTCTCTTATTTCTCTAGTTAGATTTATTCCTAGGTATTTTATCTTCTTGGGGGCTACAGTAAATGGTATTGATTTGGTGATTTCTTCTTTGATGATCTCTTTGTTGATATAAAGGAATCCTACTGATTTACTTATGTTTGTCTTATATCCTGATACTTTGCTGAACTCTTCTATTAGTTCCAGTAGTTTAATTATGGATTCTTTAGGAGTCTCCCTATCTGTGGATAGGGAGATTTTTACTTTTCTGCTGATGCAGATGCCATTTATTTTTTTGTCTTGTCTAATTGCTCCAGCCAGAACTTATAGTACAATGTTGAATAGAAGTGATGAGAGTGGAAATCCTTGTCTACTTCCCATTCTCAAGGGGAATTCTTTCAGTGTCTCTGTATTCAGTATGATGTAGGTGCTTGGCTTTGCGTAGACGTCCCTTATTGCGTTGAGCAATTTGCTTTCTATTCCTAGTTTGCAGAGTTTTTAGCATGAAAGATGTTGGACTTTATCAAATGCCTTTTCTGCATCAGTAGACAAAATCAGGGGATTCATACCTTCTATGTTATTTATGTGATTGATCACATTAATTGCTTTTCTGATGTTGAACCAGCCTTGCATCCCTGGTATGAATCCAACTTGGTCATGATGAATTATTTTTTTGATATGTTGTTGAAATCTATTGGCAAAGATTTTGTTGAAGATTTTTGCATCTAGGTTCATGAGTGATATTAGTCTCTAATTTTCTTTTGTTGTGTGATCTTTCCCTGGCTTTGGTGTCAGGGTTATGCTGGCTTCATAGAATGAATTTGAGAGTATTCCATCCCTTATTATGCTGTGAAATAGTCTCAATAGTAGTGGAGTTAACTCTTCTCTAAAAACTTGGTAGAATTCTCCAGTGAAATCTTCTGGGCCAGGACTTTTATGGTTGGTAGCTTTTTGATGACCTTTTCAATGTCTTCCTTTGTGATATGTTTATTAAGTAGTTCTACTTCTCCATGTGATAACTTTGGTTGGTTGGTTATATGAATCTAGAAATTTGTTCATTCCCTCTAGGTTTTCAAATCTGTTAGAATACAGTCTTGTAGTATTCTGTTGTATTTTTTATTTCAGTTGGGTCTGTTGTGACATCTCCCATCTCATTTCTTACTTGGCTTCTTTGTTTCCTCTCCTGTTTTTTTTTTTTTATAAGTTTATCCAATGGTTTGTCAATTTTGTTGATCTTTTCAAAAAAAAGCAGCTTTTGGTTTTGTCAGTTTTTTCAATTGTTCTTCTATTCTCTAATTCATTTAGTTTTGCTTTAATCTTTATTATCTGTTTTCTTCTGGTGCCTGAGGGGTTCTCTGTTGCTCTCTTTCTACTTGTTCAAGCTGTAGGGTTAATTCTTTGGTTTGATTCCTTTCTTCCTTCAGGATCTGTACATTTATAGAGATAAACTGGCCTCGGAGTACTGCTTTTGCTGTGTCCCATAGGTTCTGGTAGGATGTGTTTTCATTCTCATTGATTCCATAAAGTTCTTTATTTCATTCTTGATGTCTTCTATAACCCATGGCTTTTTGAAGAAGGTGTTGTTCAGTTCCCCTGAGATCCAGTTTCTAACCATGTTTTTTCTGCTATTGATTTCAACTTTTATGGCTTTAAGTTCCTAGAAAGGCTTTGCAATAATTCAGTGGTTTGGATTTTGTTGAGGTTTACTTCATATCCTAACACATCGTCTATTCTGGAAAATGTTCCATGTGCATTGGAGAAGTGTTCCATGCACATTGAGAAAATGTTCATTGTCCATTTTTATCTGTTGATGGATAAAAAGTTCTATATATGTCACCTATGTCTAGTCGGTTAATAGTCGCAGTAAGGCTTTCTGTGTCTTTCCTCAACTTTTTACTGAATGATCTGTCCATTACTGAATGTGGAACGCTGAGGTCTCCAACTGTTACTGTGGCGTGATCTATCTTACTTTTCAGTGTAGTCAGTATTTCCTCAGTGTATTTAGATGCTCTGGTATTGGGGCATAAATATTTCATATTGTTTAGTCTTGTTTGTGTATTGAACCTGTCAATAATAAGTAATGACCCTCCTTGTCCACGATGGTGGATTTCACATTAAAATCTGTTTTACTTGAGATTAGTATTGCCATGCCTGCTCTTCTTTGTATATCGTTACCTTGGTATATATTATTCCATCCTTTAATTTTCAGTTTGTTCGTATCTTTAAGTCTAAGGTGTGTTTACTGTAAGCAACATTTAGATGAGTCATGTCTTTTGATCCAGACAGGTATATATTTTTAAAATTTATGATAACTGTGATCTTAAATGAAGCCCTGGTGGCAGAGTGGTTAAAAGTTGTGCTGCTAACTGAAAGGTCAGCAGTTTAAATCCACTGGACAGCCCTTGGAAACCCAGTGAGGCGGTTCTACTCACTGAGTCAGATCTGACCCAAGGGCACCTAACAACACCATGAACTTAGAAATCACACATACTGGGAATTTACCACCCTCACCTCTCCATTACACAGCCCTCACACAAAGACTTTTTATGAGGTCAAACTTTTTTCCTCCAAAAATTCCTACCTTTAGAATGCTGAATTTGTATGAGTTGGAAGAAATAATTCTCTAATTTTATTTTTTATTTAATTCTTTTTGCTTAGTTGTAGGCACAGTAGGAAAGTTAAGAAAGAGGATGTATGTATAGGGAAATGAACAAAACACAAACAGTTACTTTCTAAGCCTAGAACAAAAGACCATTCGTGTCCAAAGATGAGACAACTAACCAGACATGGTGCATGGTATGCAGAAACAAAGAATCACAGTGGTGAGGAGTCAAGTAAGAGACACTCATTTGACTGCTGAGAAATCATACTTGGAAAGAGTCTGAAAACTAAAGCCAATATCTTCCTTACAGGTACCAGTGACACTGAAAGAAAATTACGTCTATTTTAAGACATCAGGATGGAAAAGAAAACCAAATACAGGTTTTAAAATGCCTTCATTTCAAAATTTGAAAATATAGGGTCAAAGTTCTCTAGAAAAGGGTTACAGAGAGTCTCTGAAATATCATAAGAAAGATAGATATGAATGAGAGTCCTTCACTGAACTTGGGAGGACTCTGGGCATCACACAGAAGAGGCAGGGTTTGCTTGCAAGATATTATTAAATAAATGGAAAAGATACTTGGCTGTGACTTAATAAATACCTTTTAAGCAATCTCTAGATTCAATCAAAAGCATTTCACTGAACTGTAGTAAGTAGGGGATAATTATTAATATATTTATGAGATTCTTCCTCATGATTGCTTAAAGATCAGAACACAGTTATGTTTTGAGCATAAGGAACCCATTGTCTTTTGTAAGGATGAAGAGGAAGATTAGAGGTTCTATGTATTCTGCTACGTTCCTGAAATTTACAAAGACTTGATGTTATAGGCTGAATTGTGTTCCACTTAAAGATATGCTCAAATCCTAAATTTTATTTGGAAATAGGGTCTTTGCAGTTGTAAACAAGTTTGAAGGAAGTTGTAGTAGTGTCCTTAGGTGGACACAGGATGATGGTCATGTGGATAGAGATAAAAGTCGGAGCTATGCTGTCAGAAACCAAGAAAAGACAAAGGTTGCTGTCAATACTAGAAGCTAAAAGTAAGGTATGGCTAGATGCTGTCCTCTCTTTCAGGGAGAACATGGCCCTGTCAGTCCCTTGATTTCAGATTTCTAGCGTCCGGAAACATAAGCTAATAAATTTCTGTTGTTTTATGTCACTCATTTTGCCATGGCTGCCCTAGGGAATTGTTATGGTTTGAACTGTGTCCCCACATACAATGTGCTGAAAATCCTAACTTCTATACCTGTGAAGGATCCCTGGTAGTTCAGTGGCTATAAAAGCCTGACTGCTAACCAAAAGGTTGGCAGTTCAATTCTCCTGGTTACTCCTTAGGAAAACCTGTGGGGTGGTTCTACTCTGTTACATAGGATCACTATGAGATGATATTGACTCAACAGATTTTCTTTCGATTGTTTTATACCAGTGGTTACAATCCCATTTGGGAATAGATTTTCCTTGTTATGTTAATGAAGCAGTATTAGTGTAGGTTGTGTCTTGAGTCAATGTCTTTGATACGTTAAAGTAGCGTATTAAGCAAGGAAACAAGAAAGTAGAGATGGAAGAAGATAGATGCCATACCACATGAAGAGCACGGTGGTACCAAGGAACAAGAACTTTCTCCCATAACGTGACAGAAAGCGACAACCATTCCTTAGAGCCAGTGCCCTGAATTCAGACTTCTGGACTTTTAAACTGTGGCAGAATAAATTTTTGTAAGTGGATGGCATTAACAAACTAAAATCTCTCACAGTTTAGGAGTCAGAAAGTCTAATTTCTGGGTACTGGTTCCAGGGAAAGGGTTTCTGTCTCTCTCAACAGGGGAAGAATGCCCTTGTCATCAATTTTCTCCTGGTCTAGGAGCGTCTCCACGTAGGGAATCTTGGTCTAGAGGACTACATGATTCCCTGCTGTGTTTTCTTGGTAACATATCACCCTATCACCTTGCTGACTTCTCTCTTTTGTATTTCAGAAGCAAGTGGCTCAAAATACAATTTAATGTTGTGGATTGAGTCCTGCTGCATTAATGTAACTACCTCTAATCCTAACTCATTAAAATTGTAGAGGTGGGATTTACAACACACAGGAAAATCACAGTAGGTGACAAAATGTTGGAAAATGACATAATTCTGAGAATTATGGCCTAAACAAATTGACACGCAGTTTTGAGCGACATGATTCAGTCCATAACAATAACCAACACAGAAAGAAAAATTGCAAGTGATATGAACTGGCATTTCTCCAGTTGTTTTAGGGCTTCATTTAAATCATATTTAAATAAGAAGATAAAATCTAACTAGGGAGAAAGTCTGAGGGGGAGGATTTTGAATTTCCACCTTCATTGAAGTTTATATTTTAAATGTTTTCTTGTATATTAATATAAACCTCTATTTTGTGTTTTCTTCTTCCACATGTTCCTTTTCAGACCTTTCCAGGAGAGCTACAGACACTTGGGATGCTTCGGAGCTGCGCTTGTGAGCAAGAGGTAACGGCGGCGCCCTCGCCTCCTTGTAAACACCATCCGTGTAACGGCAGGCCCCGCAGGGACCGTTAGCCAGACCACCACCTCCCAAAGCTCAGATAAAATTATTTCCTTTACCGAGACAACCTGAGAGAAAGACGAGAAAAACAAAACACAACCAGCTTTCCACACAGCCATTTTATTTGAAGTAACCCGTTTTATATTACTGCCAAGCCGTTAAGGTGTTTTCGATTGTGTCTCTTTCAATTACCGTACACCGAACATAGAAGAAAAAGTGCTCCTAAAAAAAGCCTTGCTATAGATGAAAATACATATGTTTTTTAACCCACGTTCTTATATTCGCAACCATTATTGACTCATTTGGTTGGCCATTTGATGGAGTTTAATGTAACTTGTGTACGATAATGACACGCATATTTTTTGAAGTCTTATTTTTTGGAGGAATGGGAAGAGCCTGGAGCAAAATGAGGCAATGCAAATATTTGCTCTAAAATAAGTTAATGTGATTTAGGTGACTTGAGTTTTGGGATCGCTGAGAAATTCTTTTTTTTTTTTTTTTAATGAATCCAGTGCAAGAATATGTGGAAAACTTTAGGTGGAGTGTATTTGTATTTTGACCTTGTGGCCAATTCCCAAATTTTGCCAGCTATTTCGGTTTTACCTTTTTTTCAAGGCAGCCACTGAAAGTAACCTTTTTAAAAATTAAAAAAAAAATTCTTTCAGGCACTGCAGCACCTATAAATAGCTTTGTAGCTTTACTTTACGTAAGAACCGAATCCCATTGCATGAACAATGTGGAATTCTTAATTTTGAATAAAAAGTAATTTAAATGGCACTGTGGATTTCAGTGGTGAAATTAAAAGCCAGAAACAAATCACAGAGAGGCCAAACAGATGTTTCCCCTGATAGTTGGATTCCGTAGAAAATTGACTATAAATTTCATGAAGATAATCATTAACTCTGGATTATAATCAGCATGATTTGGCTAGTTATCTACAAAGTCATTAAAAAGTGTCAGATGAATCAAATGTATATTGTATACCAAATAGGGGCTGCTGTTGGTCTTCATTGAAATCTCAACATATCTTTTTCTATAACTTAATTAGCAAAGTCAAAATTAAGATGAGACTCCAGTGTGTTAGATGAAACAATTTCTATGAGAGGATATTTCATTAAAACATTTAATAATGTGGTAAACACTCAGTTATCAAAGGAATCTCATAAAAATTATTTTTTCCAGTGCATAAAATGATTTAACTTAGAATATTTATATTGTTCAGTAAAAATCAAAATAGCCCTCCTATCACACACGTGGCAGACGTAGGTTACATACTTTGTTTACAATCACTGCTTTCCATCTTTATAACAATGCTATAACTGTATTCAGCACATGTTTACTGGGCTCCTAGTTTATGCCAAAGGAGCCCTGGTAGCACAGAGGCTAAGCCCTTGGCTGCTAAGGTTGACAATGTGAACCCACCAGCTGCTCCTCAGCAGAAAGATGTGGCAGCATGCTTCTGTAAAGATGACACTTTGAAAACCCTACGGGGCAGTTGTACTCTGTTTTATAGGCGTAATAGAGGTCAGAATTGACTTTACAGTAATTGGTAGCACGTGCCAGGAATCCTTGGGTGGTGCAAAAGTTAATGCATCCAGCTGCTAGCTGAAAAGTTGGGGGTTTGAGTCCATCTAGCAGCGTCTTGAGTGAAAGGGTCTGGTGATCTATTTCCAAAATAGGTAAGGCACTGAAAATCTTGTGGAGCTCAGTTCTACTCCGATACCCATGGGGTCTCTGTGAATCAGAAATGACTAAGCAGCAACTAGTAGCATGTGCCAGGCACTAGTTCAGGCTTTATGGGACAGCAGGGAAATGAATGAAGCTCTTATTCTCATGAGGCTTACTGTCTGAAAAATATAAGCAGTGAACAAGGAAACCAGCACATAATTTCAGATGAAAGTGTTAGGAAAATCATAGCAGAAAAAGTTTTAAGAGTGGTGATTTATTCATTTTTTTTAAGTTGGTTCCCTGACACTTGATGTTTTCTGAACAGCGTTTTAAAAAACAGAAGCGTAACAAAACGAACAAAAAATATAACCATTGCTGTCCAGTCGAGCTTGACTCATAGTGGCTCCACTGGACAGAATATAGGGTTTTCTAGGTTGTAATCTTTATGGAAATAGACTGCCACATCTTCTCTCTCATGAGGTAGGTGCTGGGTTCGAATCACCTATCTTTGGTTAGCAGCTGAGCTCTTAACCACTAAGCTACTAGGTCTCCTTAAAAAAAAAAAAAACTTCTGCTATTCTGTCGATTCTGACTCACAGTGACCTTATCGGACAGAGTAGAAACTGCCCCCTAGAGTTTCCAAGGAGTGCTTGGTGGATTTGAACTGCTGACCTTTTGGCTAACAACTGTAGCTGTTAGTTACTATGACACCAGATCTCTTAGTGAGATGTAATTCATGTACCGTACAATTTATCCAGTTAATGTGCACAATCAAATGGTTTTTGTGTGTTCGCAGAATTGCACAACTATAGTAATAGTTGATTTTATAATACTTTGATCACCAAAAAGAAACCTCATATTTATTGGTTTCTAGTCCCTCATCCCTCCCAGCCCAAGGCAACCTCAAATCTACTTCCATCTCTATAGATTTGCCTACCTTACTTTTTATTAATACAGCACCATACAATATGTAATCTTTCATGACATTTCTATCACTTAGAATAATGTTTCCATGGGGCATTCATGTTGTAGTGTATCCGTACTTTGTTTTATTTCCTGAGTAATATTTAATTAGATGAATTTTACTTATCTACTGATCAGTTGGAAACCCTAGTAGCACAGTAGTTAAGCCGTAACTCTGCTAAACAAAAGGGCAACAGTCTCAATCTACCGGGTACTCCTTGGAAAATTTACAGAGCAGTTCTACTCTGCCCTATAGGATCCTTATGGGTTGGAATCAACTCAATGATAGTAGGTTTTTGGCTGGTATTTGTCTTAGGCTGGGTTTTCTAGGGAAGTAAAACCAGTAACACATACAAGGAAAGATTTATAATATACATATAGATAGATATAGATATAGGAAACCGCTCACACAATCACAGAAGCTGAATGTCCCAAGTTCTGGCACAAGCCTCACGTGGCCACGGAAGTTGAGGAACCCAAAGTGAGCAGGTCAGAGACCAGAGTTCTAGATCACCAGTTGTGTAGGTCAGTGGGTCCCAAGCTGGTGGTGAGACGAAGCAGCAGAGGCTGGTGAACCCAGAATCGGCAGGTTAGGGAGCAGGACTCTCAAGTGCCACCTGTAAGGATTGATGAATCCAGAGCTGCTAATTCAAGTCCAGGAACCAGACACCAAAAGAAGAGAGCAGGAGCTCCTGGCTACGTGGAGCAGACCAGCAGTAGTAGTGGAAGGTCGAGGGATGAGAGAGCTGAGGGGTGGGAAGCCACCACACACCCCGTCCTGTCACTTAATACAGCAGCCAAATATGGAGTAGCCAAGTTGACATAGTCCTGACCACCACAGTGTTGATCAGTTAATAGACATTTGTGTTGTTTCTACTTTGTAGCTATTATAAGTAATGTAAGAAATACTATATACAAAGTTTTGAGTGAAGGTATGTTTTCATTTCTTCTGGGTATATATTTATGTATGATATTTCTGGGGGGGCTCTGGTTAGAAGTACAGCTGTGAAGCAAGTAGATGCTCAAATCCACCAGCAACTCTTTGGAAATCCTATGGGTCAGTTATACTGTGCCTTCTAGGGTTGCTATGAGTCACAATGGACTTGATTATAACAGGTTTGTTTTGGTCTGGCTTTGGTATTGCTGGTTATATGGTAATTCTATGATTAATCTTTTGGGAAATTGACAAAGTTGCTGCACCATTTTAATTTCTCACCAGCAGTTATGAAGGTTCTGATTCTTCCACATCTCCAACATTTGTTACTGTCGTTTTTTATTCTATGTTTGATTTTTTTCCCTTTTTTACTGTGATTGATTTCTACTTTTATGACTTTATGGTCTGAAAAGATGCTTTGTAATATTTTTGTGCTTTGAATTTTGTTAAGAATTGCTTTGTGTATACATGGTCTATTCTGGAGAATGCTCCACATGCACTGGAAAAGAAAGTATACTGCACTGCTGTTGGATGGGGTGTTCTGTATGTGTCTATAAGGTCAGGTTGGTTGATTGTGGCATTTAGATCTTCCAGTCTTTATTAAACATTTTTCTAGATGTTCTGACCTTCACTGAAAGTGATGTGTTGAAGTGTTTTATTAATATTGCAGAGCTGTCTATTTCCATTTTCCACACAGTTAGTGTTTGTTTTATGTATTTTGGAGCCCTATTGTTGGGTGCATAGATATTTAACATGGTTAGGTCCTCCTGGAGAATTGATCCATCAATCATTATACAAGATCCTTCCTTATCCAATATGGTGGGTTTTGCTTTAATGTCTATTTTATCAGAGATTAACGTTGCCACTCTAGCTCTTCTTTGAATGTTGTTAGCTTTGAGTTGTAGTATGTCCTTGTCTTTGAGTCTAAGCTGTGTCTTCTGTAGGGCAGCATACAGCGGTCATGTTTTTTCAATCTAATCTGCAACTCTCCATCTCTTTGTTATTGCATTCTTCTAGTTATATTCAGTGTGATTATTGATAGGTATGAGCTTAGTGCTGTCATTTTCATGTCTTGTGTGTGTGTGTGTGTGTTGTAGACAGCTCTTTTGTCCCATTTAACTTTCTGTGCTGTCTTTTTATGTGTTTTCATCTTTTTAAATGTTCTTGTTATGGCTTTGTATTGATTGAGACTTCATGTTTTTCATTTTTACGCACAGGAATGATAGTTTCCTTTGTTGTTACTTTAATATTTACCCCTATTTTTCTAAATTTAAACCACTCTTTAATTTCTTTACGTCACTTTGACTTCCTCTCCATATGAAAGGGATATTACTACATTTTGTTTTGAGATCCCTCTGTTTTGTTGTAGTGTTTACATAATGACATCTCTGCTTCCCTATTTTCAGTGTTTTGGCTGTGATTGTTTTTCTGATTACCCTATTTGGTTTGACATTCAATTGTTCTGCTCTGTGTTCTAGTCTTGGGTTGTTTTTTGGTATTATTAATTTTCTAATCAAAGGATGCTAGTATTGTTTACAATTTTGTTTTGGTTTTTGCAAATTCCCTAAATTTCTATTTATCTGGAAATGTCCTAATTTCATCATTGTATTTCGGGGACAGTTTCACTGGATATATAATTTTTGGCTAGCAATTATTTTCCTTCAAGCCTTTGTATACTCGTATGACATCCCATTGCCTTCATGCCAGCATGGTCTTTGTCGAGTAATATGAGCTTGTTTTTACTGATTCTCCTTTGTAGGATATTTTTCGTTCATCCCTGACTACTTTTAAAAGTGTCTTATCTTTAATTTTGGCAAATTTGAGTGTAAAAAGCAGAGGTAATCTTTCTTTTGGGATCTACCTTGTGTGGAATTAGATGAGTGTCTTGGATAGGTATCTTCTCATCTTTCATAATATCAGGGAAGTTTTTTGTGAGAAAATTTTTGACAATTCTCTTTGAAGTCTCTGTTATCCTCCTGTGTTTTGGTACTTTAATCACTCATAGATTATTCCTCTTCATAGGGTCTCACATAATTCTTAGTGTTTTTCTTGATTTTTTTTTTAATTCTTTTATGTTGATGTCATGTGCTTATCTTCAGTTTCAGTAATTTGGGCTTTCATTGCCTCAGTTCTCCTTCTTTGACTTTTTTACTGAGTTGTCTAATTCTGTAATTTCATTATTTATTTTCTGAATTTCTAATTCTTGCCACTCTGTGCTTTCTTGCAGCCTGTTCAATTTGTCATTATGCTCTGCAGCATTTTGCGTCATCTCATGAAGAGTTCTAAATATTATTCTTTGCATTCTACCTCTGATAATTCCAAGAAGTTCTCTTCCTCTGGAAAATTTGATTCTTTGTTTTGGGAATATTCTGAAGAAATCATGGTCTGCTTTTTTAAGTGATTGGAAATAGAGTGTTGTTTCTGAGCCATCAGTAAATTGTATTTATTTACTTAGTTTGACTACTGTCAAACTACTCTGTGCTAGCTTCTTGTTTTGAAATGTCCAAATAGGCTGGTTGTATGTGATAGTTTGGTTATTGTTGTCTTTGAAGTTCTAATGTCCTGTCACCAGGTGATTAGTGCTGCTATTAGACCTGGGAGCTCAAGAGTCAAATTATTCTTTTCATATGGATTCAGCTCAGGTGCCCAGGTAGTCAGTCACCAAGTGTGTGATTAAGGCTCTCACCTACTGTCCTAGATGTGCAGGATTGACTGGTACAGGCACTGGTGTCTGGCTGTAGCCACTGATAAACACAGCAGTCTAACAGCTGTCCCTGAGTGTCTGTGAGGATGGCATATCCCCTAATGTTTGAATCTAGGTCAGGGAACACTTTCTGCTATGATTTTCTGGCTTAGAGTTGCTGGGTGAATTTTCCCCCTCCACCCTCAAACCCCATGCAGTCTGTTGAATTGTTCCCCGTCTGAGTTTCAGAGAATGGCTCAGGACAGGCTTAAGGAATTCTACTACTGGTTCAGTTAATGGCATCAGACTCCAGAGCCAGGCACAGTGCAGAGAAGGGAGGCAGGAGCACTGGGAGGAGAGAGAGAGGCCTAAGCCAAAGGAAAGAGTTAGATCTGCACATGATAGATTATATGCAAAAACTTAGCTTTTGATGATCTGATGCTGTTTCCCATCAGTTTAGAGGTGTGACTTGACCCTCCAGGCAATTTCTCCCACTGAGGAAGATTCACGGCTTGGCTCACCACAGTGGTTACATCTGTTTCCTGGCAGGTCAGGTCCATGGAATTCTATATACTTCTAGTGCTACTCTTTCTTCTTCATTGTTCAGTCCAATTTCTCACCTTTCCCTTTGATGTTCAGGGCTCCTAGGATGTCGTGCAAGGTCTGACAGTTACGTTCATGAACTCATCCTAGAGAAAATGCTACATTCTTCTTTGTTGAATATCACTATGGTCACCTTTGAAGTACTCCCATTGGGTAGATATGCACTGATGCCGGTATCTAGTCCACCCTTCAAAGGAATTTTGGAACCCTTTTTCTGCAGTGGCCATCAGAGCTGCCATTGAATTACACTTGATGTCCTGAATGTTGATGAAATGTCTTTCTTTCAGTATTTCCTTTATCTTTGGGTAAATGAAAAGTCATTAGGGTCCAGATCAGGTGAGTAGGTAGGGGTATTCCAATACAGTTTTTTTGTTTGTTTGTTTAGTGGCTAATATCTCCCTCACAGATGGTGTCTTGTGCAATGATGCGTTGTTGTGATACAAGAGCTGTGAGCTGTTTATGAAAAGTCCAGGCTATTTTTGTCTGACTTTTTCATGCAGCCTTTTCAGCATTTCCTAATAGCAAGTTTCGTTAGCTGTTTGCTCAGTTGGTAATAATTTTTGCAATGTTTTTGTTAGGTTTCTTCATTACGGTGGCCCTGACCTGTCTTTATCAGTGATGCTTTGTCTCCCCTCAGAAAATCCGTTTGTACACTGTCATTTTCTTCATGGCATTATCCCTATAAATTTGACTAACATGTCCCTGATTTGATTTCCACTTTTGCCAAGTTTAACAAGGAATTTAATATTTGTTCATTGCTCTAATTCAAGCTCCAACATTCTTATGATGGCCCACGAAAACCCACCACAACAATAATGAACATTGCTCAGGAAGATGCTGACACATATCAACAAAAACACAGCTGTGAGACACTGATATACTGAGATTATGAAACCTTACTAAATTTTTTGTACAGTGCTAGCAATATAAGCACACAGTGGTAAGTTCATCAACTTAATTGTCAGAATTCATATATACCTGCTTCTTTTGTTCTTTTAGTTCTTTGTTTTTAGAGGGGTCTTGGTAAATATCCATGTACTCCACTGTCTTGGCCCCACCTCCTAATCAGTTACTATTTTTAAAATACTGAAATAATGAATTTTCTGTGAATTTCTGTTTAGCCAAATATATTTAGTACAAATAGTCTAGTGAACCTAATATCATTTTTTAATGTATCTTAAGGCCCTTCAAAATTCTACGATATTAATGTTAATTTGGTATTGTCTAAACCTCATAAAAAATGAAGACGTTAACTCTTTTTAGAGATTTTCAGCATGGATTGTGAATAAATAGGCATCTACTGACCACCCCATCTGTCAGTTTGTGGTACCATGGTGGCCCATGTGATGCTGTGATTCTGGAAGCTATACCACTGGTACTTCAAACAGTGTCAAGTATCACTCATGGTAGACAGGTTTCAGGGTGCTTCCAGATTAAGACAGAAAGACTAGGTAATCTATTTCCAAAAAGTAGTCAGTGAAAACCTATGGAGTGCAGCAGAATATTATCTGACTCGCTTGCTTTGGCTATATCTTCAGGAGGGCTCAGTCACTGGAGGAGGACATTGTGTTTGGTGAAGCAGAGGGCTAATGAGGGCCAAGGGGACCCTTGGAGAGAAGTATTGGCACAATGGCTACAATAATGACCATCAATACGGCAGTAGTACTCCTGCTGGGCAGGTATGCACAGATCCCAGTATCTAGTTCACCCTTCAAAGCAATTTTGGAGCTCTTTTTCTGCAATGGCCATCAACATTGAATTACACTTGGTGACCTGAATGTCAATGAAATGTCTTTCTTTCTGTATTTCTTTTATCTCCAGGTAAAGAAAAAAGTCATCAGGGGCCAGATAAGGTGAGTAGGTATGGGTGTTCCAATACAGTAGGATGACTCAGGACTGGGAATCATTTCTTTTTGTTGTATGCAGTATTGACATGAGTCACAGTTTACTTGACAGCAGCTGTTTATCTATGTATCTATCTATCATGTATTCAGTAACTTATTTTGGTGAATGACTAGCGGTTTTAAGAAGCAAATGCCTTTTGTTGATAAAAGCTAAATAAGACTTTGAAATATTTAGGCTATGTCATTTTCTGCTACATAAAAAATTTAAATAACAAAAGATAGTCTTAACTATAACTTATAACTCTATAGTGTGTTATACATTGATCAGTTGATCCATACATTTATCATGTGAAGTAAAAATGATTTTCAATACTATTGTTTTCAATCAGAGTAATTCTATGAATGTGAAACACATTTGCCTTGCAGCTCAACAATCACACTTTACTGAACCATGACTTGATTCTTCAGGAAGCTGGTTGCTTACGGAGATGTCCTCTCAAAGTAACTGGTTTATATTGCAATTAAAAATGTCTTATCACTATTTGTTTTAATTTTATTTTTTGGTGGAAGTATACACAACAAAACCCACTCCTATTCTATAGCTTTTAGATATAACATCAATGATGTAAATTCTTCGCATTGTGTCAACATTCTTGTTTCTTCTGTTCTAGTTGTATCATTTCATTTACTTAGCCTCCTTACCTCCCCCCTCCACAAGATAAAAGGAAAGGGAAGCAGGCAGAGAATTGAGAACCTCACACCATCAAGAAAGCAGCACCAGGAGAAGAGCATGTCCTTTAGACCTGAGGTTCCTGTGCCAAGATGCTCCCTGGACAAAGACTGATGCAATACCAGACTTACCTTCAGAGCCAACAAAGGGGAAAGGCTTCCCCTAGAGTGAATATCCTGAATTTGGACTTATAGCCTACTGGACTGTGATAATTTCTCCTATTGAATGGACCTATAACTTGTAAATGGATTTGCAGTTGACCTAGCCATGTCAAATTTAAGTTTCTCTTCATAAAGCCTTCCACATATATCTAATCTACATACAGGTAACACTGTACTCAAAGGTGACAATTTTTACTCTTACGGATAAAATGTTACTTATCCAAAAGATGATTTCAAGTGATATTTTCAGTGTAAGATTTGAAGGGCAACTCAAGGCCATAGTCTTGAGATTTCCCTCAGCTTCAACACGCCTAGTAAGTCTGGCTTCTTTAAGAATTTGAATTTCTGCTTCGTGTTTTTCTCCCTTTTAATTAGGATTTCTCCATTGTGTTCCTGATCAGAATGTTCAGTAGTAGTTTCCAGGCACCATCTGACCTAAAGGGCAATGGTTCATGTAGATAGTTAGTCCTATAGTACAGTTCTTTCACTGACGATTGGGTTTCCCTCTTTCTCTCTTTTTTACAGATGAATAAAGACCACTAGTTTTTTTAGGTGGCTGTGTACAAGCTTTTAGACTCCAGAATCTACTCAACATACTGGGAGTTAGAGCATAAATTTTAAGAGCTATATTATGTCCCATGAGATCACATCTCTAAGCCACCAAGCCAAGAGACTAATTTCTTAAGGTGATATCTCATTGTGTTTCAACTGTACATGCACACATCTGTTCTTAGTGCTATCTAGTACCCCCTGAAAGTAGAGGTTAAGATTTGTCCATTTTGTGAACTCAGAGTCTTTATGGTTCCTGAGACAGAGATGTTGAACAGACAGTGTTTTGCTCAAGATCATTCAAAAGTGACTGCAACAGTATATTGGCAAGGAACTGCCAGAAATTTAAGCCAGATTCAGAAGAGGACATGGAAGCAGGGATACCACTGCTGATGTCAGGTGCATTTTGGCAGAAAACAGAGAAAACCAGAAAGATGTTTACCTGTGTTTCATTGACTATGCAAAGGTATTCCACTGTATGGATCATAACAAATTATGGGAAACTGCAGAGAATAATGGGAATTCTAGAACAATTGTGATCATGAGGAATCTGTATATGGATCAAGAGGTAGTCATGAGAACAGAACATGGGTACACTGCATGATCTAAAATCAGGAAAGGTGTACGTCAGGACTGTGTCTTTTCACCATACCTTTTCAATTTTTATGCAGAGCAAATAATCTAAGAAGCTGGACTATTTGAAGAATCAGGAGGCATCAGGATTGGAGGAAGACTTATTAACAACCTGTGTTATGCAGATGACACAACCTTGCTTGCTGGAAGTGAGGGAGATTTGAAACACTGATAAAGATCAAAGACCACAGCCTTCAGTATGGATTGCACCTCAGCATCAAGAAAACAAATCCCCTTATAACTAGATCAGTAAGCAAAATCACAATAAATGGAGAAAGGATTGAGGGTGTCACAGATTTCATTTAACTTGGTTCCGTGGTCAATGTCCATGGAAGCAGCAGTTAAGGAATCAACAGACTCATTGCTTTGGGAACATGTGCTACAGGGATCTCTTTAAAGTATTGAAAAGTAAAGATGTCACCTCGAAGATTAAGAAAAAGTGAAGGTGTCACCTTGAAGACTAAGGTGCTCCTTACCCAAGCCACGATATTTTCAATCACAACATACGAAGACTGCCAATTAAGTTCTTGAACTCATCCTAGAAAAAGTGCTACATACCTCACTGCTGAATACCACTGTGGTCATCTTTGAAGTACTCCCCTTGGGAAGTTATGCACCAATGCCAGCACCTAGTCCACCTTTCAAAGCAATTTTGGAACTCTTTTTCTGGAATGGCCATCAGAGCTGTCGTTGTATTTCTCTTGATGTCCTGAATGTCATCTAAATGTCTTCCTCTCCATATTTCCTTTATCTTTGGGTAAAGAAGAAAGTCTTGGGGGCCAGAACATGTGAGTATGGAGTGTGTTCCAATACAGTTATTTGTTTACTGACTAGAACCTCCCTCACAGACAATTATACAATTAAATTTGTGAGCTTGCCACTGTGTCACCACGCACAATAGTCGTTCCAAAATTGCTTTGAAGGGTGAACTAGGCTCTGACATCAGTGCATAGCTTCCCAAGGGATATGCTTCAAAGGTGACTGTAGTGATAATCAGCAGTTAGGTATATAGCACTTAAAACAATTCAGTTTAACTGAATACTGAATCCAGTTTAACTGGATGCTGAATAAGGAAGACAGAAGAAGAATTAATGCTTTTAAATTGCAGTGTTGGAGAAGAATATTAAATGTATCATGGACTGCCAAAAGACTAAACACATCTGTTCTGCAAGTATGACCAGTGTGCTCGTTGGAGGCAAAGATGACGAGACTATGTCTTACATACTTCAGACGTGTTGTCAAGAGGGATAATCCCTGGAGAAGGCCTTCATGCTTGATAAAATAGGGGGTCAGCAAAAAAGAGAAAGTCTTTCAAGGAGATGGGTTGACACAATGGCTGCAACAAGGGGCTTAAGCATAAAAATGATTGTGGGCATAGTGAAGGACTGGACAGTTTCATTTCACTGTGCATACAGTCGCCATGAGTGCGAATCAACTCCATGGCACCTCACACTGACAAAAGTAGACAGTGAATGAATACACAGATTTGATAGGCACAAATGTTGTATCTGAGTGACCTTCACAAGAAGTCAAAACAAGAATCAAAATGAGTCTGAGATTTTCGGGGCAGTACTCCTCTACAGCTTGATAAGGAGTCTGACAATTGAAAAGAGAGGACAAGGCAGAGTCATCAGAGCCCAAGTGCAGTGATCATTTTTCTGCATCATTCTTTTTCATTTGTGCTATAGAAGTAAGGTCTACTGAAATTTGTTCAGCATCACAGCAACAAATAATGCCTCCACCCACAGATGGTGGAAACAGCACGTGAGGTACATTGACCTGGAATTGAACTAGGTCTCCTACATGGAAGGCAGAGTTCTATTGCTAAACACAAATGCCTTTCACAAGTAAGACAGATTAGGAAGAAAAGCCTGGTGATCTACTTATGACTATCAGCCGGTGACAACCTGACTGATCACAGCGGTTTAATCGGCAACTGATCATGAAGACAGTCCAGCATCAAACAGCATGTTGTATTTTATTCCACTGTGCATGAGATTGCTATGATTCAGGAGCTGACTTGATGGACAATGTTGACAATGGCAACACAGGAACAAAATTTTCCTGACTGAACTTTAGCTTGTCTGTGAGAATTCTATGAAGTGATATGCTTAATTTTTCAGATAATATGCCCAACCTAAGGCACACAATTAGTTTATATACTTTTTTCTGACTACTCTAGCAAAGATTTCTTCAAAACATTTTGAGTGATAGACTAAAACAGTAAAGTGTTTCTAGCAGGGACTGCAAAGGAGAGCCTTTATCAGGACCTGCACATTTTGGTTGGCAGCATCTTGTCTTCATAGCAGTACCTCCTTCTTTGATGTTACTGTTATCACCAGCATTTTGAAGAGTGCCTATGTAGGGCATGAGAAAATGTGTCTACTTAAGTATTTTCACGGGGGCACAAGGTTAGTGAAAAATCCCCAGTGTTCTAGGATTTCTCCACTGCTCTGTGGGATTTGGGGAATTCTCTAGCAGCTATAGCTAAGGGTCACTTTAGCAATTGGAAACAATGATCAAGCAGAAAATTGTTGGCAGGGGAAATCCAGACAGAAGGTAGCTTAAATTGATGACTTCCACAGAGGCCAAGGGAATTTGAAACAGCATTTGCTGGGATTTGGCTTGGCCAAATCACCTTTATAAAACAACCATGTTCCCACACAATGTTCGTACCTCAGATCAGATTCAGAAACCTTGGAATAGGAATTTCTAAACAAATAAAAATTACTTAATAGGGATGAAATGACCATCTTCCCCTCCCACCCACTGAAAGACTTCTCTAGTTTATTGTCTCAATTTGCTCTGTAAGCATCATTATTCTCCAACTATGTAATATATTAGTTGTTAATCAGCTTTAAAGAATCTTAACTATAATTTGCATGAATTTAAACTTTATTTGACTGTAATTGCAAATGAGGTCATGGCCAGCCAAGCCAAGTGCCGTCAAGTCAGATCCAACTCATGGCAACCCCAGGGGCCAGGGTAGAACTGACGTGGGCAGTAAGTTATCCCAGTTTAAAGATGGATGAGTTCTGAGTCACTTCAGAGAGCTGTGGAAACAACTGTCACTGTAGTCTCTCACTACCCTCTCTGTGGACTGCCCCAACTTGGTCTTTCTGCCTCCAGCTTTCAGGTCACAATCATTGCAGTCTTCTCAGGCTTAAGCTTATCACCTGCCGGCTGAAGCCAAAGATCCTTGGCAAGTTGTATGGACCGGATTGGACCCTTGCCTACCTCCCAGTCTCAGGTCCCCCTGCTGCTCACCAGCACTAGCGTTACTGATCTACTTGCAGTTCCCCACATGGGCCCAGGCTCTGTCTAACTTCCTGCCCACACTGTTCACCCTGCCTTAGTAACCTCTGCTCCAGCACTAGGCCCCTACCAGATCTGCCTCTGGTTGAGTCCTGCTCACCCTTTACCTCAATGAGGATGCATTTTCTGAGCACCAGTGGCTCCTTCCAAAGCCCATTTTTCTTTATGTCCTTTCCCATGGTGTTTCCTGCCCTCATCCCTAGCTCAGCACTTACTGTCCTCTGTCATATTGTACTTGTTAGGTAACTTGTTATTCTCCAGTCTATTCCCGGTGCCTGATTTACTATAGTGCCAATTAAAAGCGGTTATCGCTGAGTCAACCTGTGTAGCATTAGAACTCTGCTCTATAGGAATTTCAGTGGCTGGGTTTTCAAAAGTAGAACACCAGGACCTTCTTCGAAGGTGCCTTTGGATGGATTCCAACCCCCAACCTTTCAACAAAAGTCAACTGAGTTAACCACTTGCATTACCTAGGCACTGCACATTAGACAAAATGTGTATTTATATTATAGATATATTGCATTTATATTGTACACACAATGCATAGTTAATGAAGGAATAAGATCCCTTCTCCCTGCCAAACAAAAACAAAGCAAGCATTTTTGTCCTTGGAAAAAAAGACATTCTTGGTGCAAAACAACAAATTCTAATTTTGCATTATGAGACATGAGTTTGAATCCAGTTGTGCTGCCCAATACTTTTGTACATTTAGAACATTGCTTCCGTTCTAGAAGATTCAGCTTATTTATCTGTAAAATACAGTAATAAGACTTTTCTTGTAAGGTATCTATGATGTCTATAGGAGCCTATGGGTGGTGCCAATGGTTAACATGCTTCACTGTGAGATACTGGACATTCAAGTTCACTCAGAGGTGCCTGGAAGACAGGCCTAATGATCTACTTCCATAAAATCCGCCATTGAAAACCCTATGGTCCGTGGTTCTACCCCAGCACACATGGGGCCGCTATGAGTCAGAATCCACTTGACAGCAACCGATTTTTTGTGATGTCTAAATGTTTGGTGAACTCATATGAAACAGTTAGTGCAGTATTTGGAACACTGATGATGACTAGTAAAATGCTTCACTATGGTCATAGATACACTGGATACATTTATCTGGTCTATAACTAGGGCAAAACCATTCCTTCTTCTCTAAAGAGATTTGTCATGCTTTTACATGGTCACCTATCTTAGCCCCAGATACCCTGCACAATCATCTTCTAAACTGCCACAAATACATGAGTATTAGTGGAGCTTGAATGGAGAAGCAGTATGGAAACTTTTAAAACTAATCCTTCAAATTAAGGCTTTTACATGTTGTCCGGAACAGGTGTTTTCTGTAGTAACATGCAACAAAAGTGTTTTTTGCTCAGGTATTCGACAGCCAATGGGCAATACCTGTGCAAAAGCAAGGACAAGATGACACAAAGCGACAAGAAAACTGAATGAATGGACACTGACAACCCTGGGTGGAGAGAGAAACAAGGAGAGGGCTGACATATCGCTGAGACTGCAACTAACTTCACAAAGTAATTTGTGTACAAAATTTTTGAGTATAAAGCTGATTTTCACCGTAAATGTTGGCACAACGCACACACACCCACCAGTTTTGTACCTATGGAACATGAAAACAAGGGTAATAAGGGAGAAAAGTACGAGAGTGAAGGATAAGAAAGTTTTCAAAGTGGAGGAAGCTGGACTGCATGACTCAGTCATTCTTTTTGCAACAGCTGTTGTTGAGGGAATGCAAGTCATTTCTTAAAAGTCTAGCATCCTTTTCCAAGTGCTAACGGGATTCTTTAGAAAAGATGACTTTGGAATACGGGAGTATATATGTATAAAAGCCTTATATGTAATGATGATTAGAGCAACAATAGAAATAACATTAGTAGAGAGCCTATTGTGGGGGGGAAAATGTGTTAAGCATTTCACTTGTGCCAGCTAACTTAGATTTAACTTCCCCATCATGTTTGAGAAGGTTTCAGATGTTAAGAATAAACTAATTCATAATACTCATGTCTATGATTTTTATTAATTGATGTGCAAAGGCATTAGACTATGTGAATCATAACAAATTATGGATGAGATTACAAAGAATGACAGTACCAGAACACTTGTTATCATGAGGAACCTATACTCAGACCAAGAGGCAGTTGTTCAGACAAAACAAGGGGACACCTGCATGGTTTAAAGTCAGGGAAGCATGTATCAGAGTTATGTCCTTTCACCATATCTATTCAGTCTGCATGCTGAGCAAGTAATCTTAGAAGCTGGGCTTTATGAAGAAGAATAAGTCATTAGGATTGGAGGAAGACTCATTAACAACCTGCAATATGCAGATGGCACAGGCTTGCTTGCTGAAAGTGAAGAGGACTTGAAGCACTTACTAATGAAGATCAAAGAACATGGCCTTCAGTACGGATTACACCTCAATATAAAGCAAATGAAAAGCCCCACAACTAGAGCAGTTACATCATGATTAACTGAGAAAAGACTCAAGTTGTCTAGGATTTCATTTTGCTTGGATCCACAATCAATGCCCATGGAAGCAGCAGTCAAGGGATCAGATGATGCATTACATTGGATAAATTTACTGCAAGAGAGCTCTTTAAAATGTTGAAAAGCTGTCACTATAAGGTATAAGATGTGGGTAACCCAAGCCTGGTGGTGTAGTGCTAGAGTGCTATGGCTGCTAACCAAAAAGGTTGGCAATTCAAATCCACCAGGTACTCCTTGTGAACTCTATGGGGCAGCTCTACTCTGTCCTATAGAGTCGCTATGACTTGAAATTGACATGTTGGCAGTAGGTAACCCAGGTCCTGGTGTTTTCCATTTCCTCATGTGCATGTAAAAGCCTGAAAATGAATGTGGAAGACTAAAGAATAATTGATGTCTTTGAGTTATGATTGGCTGGCTTGAGTTATGATGTTGACAAAGAATAGGGAGTATACCATGGACTGGCAGAAGGTAAACCAAATGTGTGCTGGAAGGAGTACAGCCAGAATGCTCGTTAGAAACAAAGATGGTGACACTTTGTCCCACATACTTTGCACATGTTAACAGGAGGGATCAGTTCCTGCACAAAAAACATCATGCTTGGTAGAGGGTCAGAGAAAGAAAAGAAGACCCTTAAGGAGATGGAATGACACAGTTGCTGCAACAGTGGGCTCAAGCATAGCAATGACTGGAGGGTGACACAGAACTGAGCAGTGTTTGTACACAGGATTGCAGTAAGTTGGAAGTGACTTGATGGCCCCCAACAACATTTACACAGAGAGGAATTTTTTCTTTTATTTTATTTTGCACTTTCTGGGAGAATGAGATAGGAGAAACATTTCTGGGTCCTTTCTGCCCTCTTCTTTCCTCCTTGGTTGTGTCGGAGTGATGAACGTGCCCTGTGAGATGGGAAGGAAGAGCCGACTATGATGGGCTCAGCATACATACTTTATTTTTGGTCCACGTGACCATAAAGCAAGAGTATTTGGTCCTGTTTTTGGCTTTTGGTAAACTTCTACTTTTTTTTCTTTAAGTAAAAGTTTAAAAATTTGAGTCAGTTTGTCATATAAAGCTTGCACACACGTTATTATGTGAACCTAATTGCTCTCCCTACAATGTTACAGCACGCTCCTCCTCTCTACCCTGTATTTCCAAGTCCATCCAACCAGCACCTGTCTCTTTCTGCCTTCTCATCTTACTTCCAGACAGGAGCTGCCCATTTAGTCTAATGTAGCCACTTGAGCCAAGAACATTCTCCACCTGTGGGATGTAGAACATTTTCTTAATGAACTTCATTATGCTAATTTTTAAAGAAAATGTACTGCATCACACTTTGCTGACTGGCATCTGGGGTCTTAAAATCTATCAAGTCGGCATCTAAGTAGGCAGCATTAATTGGTCCTAACAGCCTCGGAACAACTGAGAGTGAAAGACACCAAAATATGAGCCTAAGAGACAGAAAGGGTTGCGTAAGCCAGAGACTACGTCAGCATGAGATCAGAAGACCTAGATGGTGCCCGAATACCACCAGTGACTATCCTGGTGGGGAATAAAACACAGAGTCCCTGACACAGAGGGAGAAAAATGGGTGTGTAGGATTATAACTCTATTAAATAAAGACCAGATTGTAACTCTGTTCAGTAAAAACCTGAGAGACATGGCCCCTGGACTCTGTTTTCCCAGAGCTGAAACCAGTGCTGAAGCCAAGTCTTCCAACAGAGATTGAACTGGACTGTGAAGCATAAAATAATGCTGATGAAAAATATGCTTCTTGGCTTAAGTAGATACGTGAGGCTAACTGGGCAGCACTTGTCTAGAGGAAATACTGGGGGGAAGGATCAGGAACTTGTTGAATGGACACAGGAAATACCAGGTGGAAAGAAGCAGTGTGCTATCATAGGGAGAGTGGCTGGAGTTACATGGCAGTGTGTGTAAGTTTTTGCAGGACAAATTGACTTGGATTGTGAATTTTCACTTAAATCAAATAAAATATTTAAAACAAAAACCTTGTTATGCCGATTGACCTAGATGTCCTCAGCAACCATGATTCCTAGACCCCAACACCTACTACTGTGTACCTCAAAGTGCCCAGTTATATTCAGAAAACTTCTTACCTATGGTTCAGCCCAGGTGTGCTGTGTTCTCCTGTGTTGTGTGTTATCCTTCCTGTCATCTAAAATAATATTTGTCTGCTATCTCGTTAGTGAATGCCTCTGTCTTTCCCACTCCACCCCTGTAACCATCAAAGAATGTTTGTTTCTGTTTAAACCTTTTCTTGAGTTCTTATAATGGTGGTCTCATACAATATTTGTCTTTTGCCGCTGGTTAATTTCCTTCAATATAATGCCTTCCATATTCTTCCATGTTTTGAGATGGTTCACATCTAGTAACATATGTATGTGGTAGTTGTGTAGCATTCCACTCTGTAAATAAACCATAATTTGTGTATCCACTCATCCCTTCATTGGCACGTCAGTTGTTTCCATCTTTTTGCTATTATGAATGGTGCTACAAAAATATTGATGCATATATATCTATATACGTGAGGGCTCTTATTTCTCTAGGATATAGTCCCAGGAGTGGGATTGCTGGATTGTATAGTACTTCTATTTTTAGCTGTTTAAAGAAGTGCCAAGTTGATTTTCCAAAATGGTTGTACCATTTTACGTTTCCACCAGCAGTCTATAAATGTTTCAGTCTCTTCACAACCTCTCCAACATTTATTATTTTGTGTTTTGGGGGTTAATGGTAGCCTTGTTAAGGTGAGAAGGTATCTCATTGTGGTTTTGATTTGCATTTCTCTATTGGCTAATGATTGTGAGCATTTCCTCATATGTCTATTAGCTGCATGAATGTCTTCTTTGGTAAAATCCTTAGCAGTATCCTTTACCCATTTTTAAATTGGTTTATTTATTGTTTTGTTGTTGAAATTTTGAAGTATCTCATAGCTTTTAGAACTTAGATGCTGATCAAACTGTCATAGGCAAAATTTTTTTCCTGGTCTGTAGGCTGTCTTTTAAATCTTAGTGAAGTCTTTGGATGGGCTTAATGTTTGTTTTTCAGGAGTTCCCAGTTGTCTGTGCATTGTTAGTTAATTTTGTGTGTTCTGCTTATGCCATGTACTAGGGCTCCCAGCATTGTCTCTATTTTTTCTTCCATGATCTTTACCATTTTGGATTTTATATTTAGGTCTTTAATCCATTTTGAGTATGTTTTTGTGAAGTATGGGCCTTGCTTCACTTTTTTGCAGATTGATATCCAGTTATGCCAACATCGTTTGTTAAAGAGAATGTTTTTTCCCCAATTTATGGATTTTGCATGTTTTTCAAATATGAGTTGCTTATAGGTAGATAAATTTATGTCTGAATTCTCAACTGTGTTTCATTGGTCTCCATATTTGTTGTTGTGCTAGTACCAGGCGGTATAAGTTCTAAAGTTAGTAGTGTGCAGGCTCTCATTTTGTTCTTCTTCAGTAATGCTTTGCTTATCTAGAGTCTCTTCTTTTTCTATATGAAGTTGGTGATTTGTTTCTCCATCTCATTAAAAAATGTCATTGGAATTTGGATTGGGGTCATTATATCTATAGACTACTTTGGGTAGAATAGACAATTTCAAAATGTTGAGTCTCCCTATTTATGAGCAAGGTATGTTTCTCCATGGCTTTTGGCAATCTTTAGGAGCTCCTGGCTCTTCCAACTTGGACAATGACAGGACACTGAAATGGCCACATTGGGTGGGGCGTGTCACATATCTCAACCACATTTTAGGTGCCATGCAGTGCATTCAAACTCATATAACAGAAAGAAATGTTGCCCAGTCCTGCGCCACCCTTGCCTTCCTTTCTGTGCTTGGACCCATTGTTGCTGCCCACCATGTCAACCTATCTTGCTGATGGTCTTCAGATACGGTCCTCATAGTTTAAAATCAGTCTACGTTATAATATAACATTGTTATTTTCATTCCTATCTCTTGTGTCCTATTTCTTTTTTGATTTCAAACTAGGAGGTTTGCCTCAGAAAGAAACAGTAAAATTAGAGCAAGCTCAAGGAAATGAGATTTGTGAAGGTTTAGTCCTGAGAATACACTTCTTTAGAAGACAATAAATTTTGATTGAAAGAATATGGATATGTCCAATGTTTTGCCTATGAGTTGAAGTGGACTTTGACCATGCAGATGAACTCTGACAATGCATATGCCTGCATACGCACATGCACCCCTCAATCGTTACTCCTAAACCAGAACCCTATCATTAATTCCCTTTGTTTAGCTATTTGTTCCTGATACAGTAGGAATAGTCAATAAATAGGAGTGGACATACTTGTTTAATTATTTATTTTTACCAGCCTGACAAATAGTAACAGCAGATAGATGGCGATGCAGTTTAGAGACTCCTAACTCCTAAATCCACTAACCTACAAAGCACATATGAAGACTGTCAATAAGATGGACTGACGTGATGGGCTGCAACAATGGGCTCAAACACAGAAAGGACTGTGAGGATGGTTCAGGACTGGGTGACATCTCTATCTGTTATTCATAGTGTCAGTAGGAGCTGGAACTGACTGGGTAGCACCTAACAGCAACAACAGCAAGAGTATACATACAAGTGACTAGGGGAAGAAGGAGGGAGGGAAAAAAGAGAAAGAGTTCTGATAGAATTTAACAGTCAAGTGTGTAGAACAGACCCTGAGCTCTACTCTGGTCATGAATGAGCATAGTCATGGTCATGGGCAAAGGCAGAGGAGAATTTGAACTTCTTTCATGGCTGTGATTCCTATTAGTGGAGCAACAGCATGTGTTCCTTCACAAGGAGGAGGTAGTGAGAAAGCTTTGCAATGTGCTGAGACACGCCTCCTCAAGAAGGGTGAGTTGTGAGGAAGCTTGTGTAAGAGTTCCTTCATCTCACTGATGGATGGTGGAAAGCAAAGCACAGAACAGAAGCAGCTCCCTCCTAACCCAACATCTCCTTAACGTTTCTCCAATCTTCCTCCGGTTGAAGAGAATTTTTCTTACAGTTCTAAATAGGAATTGTAAAATATTTGCAAAATAAGAATAATTAGTCCATTTGCTTATTTAAATGAAATGGAGAAAACTAAGTATTGAAAAAAAATTTAAATCACATGCTTATTACTAATCTCATCTGGTGGTACAGCAGTTATAGCAATTGACTGCTAATGGAACGGTTGGCTGTTGGAAATCACCAGTGGCTCTATGAGAGAAACACGTGGAAGTCCACTTCTATAGAGGTTTTCAGCCTTGGACTCCACGGAGTCGCTGTGACTCAGAATCAGCTAAGTGGCCATGGATTTGGTCTTTCGGGTATGAATGTTTGAGTTACACATAACAGAACCCCAGTTAGGCATTTGAAGGCTAGACACGAATGGTAAGTCAACCCTCCTGTCCACTCTGTAACACTGCTCATTTCCTCAAAACTTCATAACGATAACAGAAGTAATTAAGGCAATGGTTTATACATACATACATAAACCCTAAAACAAAGCAAAAACAAAAGAAACAAACCCACTGCCACTGAGTCAACTCTGACTCATATAGACATAGTGTTATTTTTAGAACCCAGTTTAGGTACGACTATTTTGTATATTTATTTTCATATCCACCCTTAGTAGGCAACAATGCAAGTGCACAGGCATTGCTGAATCTGATTGCTGTAACCTTCTGGTGAGTTATAACTAAACTTCTCTGGAATCGTATGATAAAGAAGGAGACCAAGATAGATCAGTACTTCCTGGCTAGAAAACATTGCACAGAATTTTCCCCCTTTCTCTGAAACCACAAAAGGCAGGTCAGATCACAAGGAAAATTCCTTGGGAAGTAAAAGTTTCTACACAGTCATGAAAAGTATCACTCAGGAGTCAGAGAGATAGCCCTTTCACCCCAGAGTCAATAGGAAATTCAAGTCCATTGACAATGTTATTGGCAGAGGGAGTTCCCTGGATGATTGACATAAATTGATATCTTGGAAGAACTGTAAAGAAATGTCATTTCTAAAATTAAATGGCCTGAATCTCCATGGTCAGGGGATGGGTGGCAGGTGGAAGACCACCTCACAGCAGGGAACTCACTTGGCATTTAGCTATGCTCTGCACTGAGTATGGATGTCTCAGAAAAAAAAAAGAGAGAGAGAGAGAAATCAATAAGAAGAAAGGGAAAAAGGGTTTGCATTGCTTAGAAAACCAAAAAACCTCACAGCACAAAAATCAGACAAAAAGCAGGAGGCATCTTTTTACCCTCTTCTTTGCTTTTGTGTCATATTTCCATCAATGTATTTCTATCTTTTAAAAAATAGGAAAGAGAAGAATTTTTTTTTTTTTTTTTAATGAGTCATCTGGTGTGATAACGTAAAACAGCCTTTCCCTGGAGTCTGGGCTGAGGAGCTGTGATTACCTGTGCTTGCAACCCTCTCCAGGAAGGAAAGGGGGCAGAACACAGAAAGTTCACCCACTAATGAATAACATCTTGGCATAAAATTTGCCAGCTTTTCATCCTGCCTTACAAGGTATTAGGGAGAAGTAAAACAAGGGCAGCTTTCAGAGATGGAATTTGGCAACTACAGAGTCAGTGTTCTCTGTATTTGGATGTGAACTTTGTTCTTTGTTTGCATGCTAATTGCATTGTGTCATCAGAAGCAATTTCTGTTAGAAAGAAATATAATGGTGATTTATGAATGATAGTCTGAATCTATGTGTCTTTGAAGAGTGAGAAATGCTGTAACAAATTGCTGACTTTTAAACACATTGAGGAAAGCTTTTAGAAAATGAGATGTATACTTAAATTATCTTGAAGTAAGTGGTGATAGTTAAAAGAAGTAAAGATTTTCACTGGCAAGTATATTTTTGTTGGGCGAGTGCTGTAACTTGCTGGGGGTGGTTTGTTTCACTGTAGATCTGCTGAATAGTTTCACACACATGCAGAGGAGTCAAACAGCCCGTATGCTTAAAACAGGCATAGCTTTGCCCTACTATTTAGCAATAGGTACTGCTAGAGAAGTTTGACTAGTTAACCAGCAGTTACAAAACTCCAATTTTAGCATCTCTTCACCTTGCCAGGACTGACACTGTTCAAAACTGTTGTTGCTGTTGTTGTTGTTAGGCACCTTCAAGTCGGTTCGAACTCATAGCAACCCTATGTACAACAGAATGAAACACTGCCCGGTCTTGTGCCATGTCCATAATTGCTTTTATGCTTAAGCCCATGGTTGCGGCCACTGTGTCAATCCATCTCATTGAGTGCCTTCCTCTTTTTAGCTAACCCTCCACTCTACCAAGCATGATGGCCTTCTCCAGGGACTGATTCTTCCTGATCAAAACTGTTAGGTAGATTTTTATGGTTATCTACGGTTGTTTAGTAAAAAAAACTGGGTAATTAAAAATAATCATTTAATTAGACACACAGACTTTATGATTAAGAATTCAGAAAAGTTAATGTCAGTATACAGGGGGGTGTTTAACTGCTCCATGTTTGAAGGATTTGTAATATGCCAGGGTTTGTAACTTTTTTGTTTGTTGTGTTAGTGGTCTGTGGAGTCAAAAATGGCTTGTAATTTTAAAGACTATTTCACAGTTTATTTACCAAAGGAGGACAAAATATATTCTGGCACTTTTGTATTAAATTTGAGTTTTTCAATGAAAGATTATTCAATTAAGAGACACAGAATGGTTAGTGGTAGAATCTGGACAGAAAACCTGCAGTTTTCTGTATTTGAACTCAGGCTACACATATATGGAGATTCAAGTCTACCCGCCAAGCCAAGTGCCGTCGAGTCGGACCAGAGGCCCCTAAAAAAAAACCCAGAAAGATCTACTTTCCCAAAATCAGACATTGGTAACCCTACAGAGCACAGCTTGTCTCTGCCACACAGTTTTTGTTTTTAAGGCTACTGAGAATACTATTCATTACTTTTTCTTCTGAAGAATTTACATCCATACATCCATACATATATATATCAGGTAAATATTTAACATTTAATTAATAAAATGAACTTTTAACATTCAGTAAAAGAGCTTTATTTGAAGAAACACGATCAAAGTAAAAACCTAGTTCATCAGAAGATTCCAGCTAGTGTACCCCTGTTTGGAAGAATCTGAAGATTCATCATAGGAAAAGGTAAGGAACCTCCCGCTACAGGTGAAATGCTAGAAAAATGGAGGACATAATCAAGTGGTAGTAAAGAGGAGTTCTTGCCAAGCCAAGTGTGACTCTAGCAGTTTATGTTAAGAGGTTCTCACATTTAAATGAAGTGAGGCAATTATTTAGTTTTCCTTAGGCTGGATAGGCTCCAGTTGGAACTTTGGATCGAGGCATCCTGTCTTTCATTGAGCGAACAAATTGGAGGGAGCTCTGAAGGAAGCATCAGAAATGATAAAAGGTTTAGCAAATGTGACCCAGGAGGAAAGGTTAAGAGAACTGGACACATTCAATCTACAGAAAAGAAGACCTGAGGGAGACATAATAACTATTTTACTCCTACATAAAGGGATATTATAAAGAGGATGGGGACCAATTATTCTCATTAGTCAATGGGGACAAAACAAGAAGTAATAGGCTTACACTGCAGTAGGGCAGATTTAGGTTAAATATCAGGATGAGCTTTAACACTAACAGAAGTTAGGGAAGATAAGGAAGAGTTTGGATCAGGTCATTTTTCTTAGAGATGAATGAAGTTGAGTTTAATGTGTTATTAATTGGAATGGGTTTGGAAATTGTTGAATTAAGTCCTCTCTGATATATGATAGCTTGATGTGTAATTTAATCCTCTTGCTCCACTTTTAATTGATTTTGAAGTCTATGTGAATGGGGATAGGAATGCACGTCTAAGGGTTTCCATTCTACATCTTTATATTGTAGTGTCGAGAGAAGAAAACCTGTTCTTAAATGATCGTCAAAATACGTTTATTACATCAGTTAATAGAGAGTGCACTATGTACTATTTCATAATTCGTGAAATGTACAGCTTCCATCAATCTTTGAAATGTTTTACAGAAACATAACACTCAATAATGTCTAAACAAGTATGTGACAAGAACACTGAAACATGCTTTCCATAAGGGATAAAATCACATTATAAGGAGATGAATTTTTTTTCTCTCTCTCTCTCTCATTTCCTGGTTTCAGTCGGGCTCTTAAAAACCTTGGCACCTGGAACCAAAGAATGTACAACCCCAAACACTCACCCCCCGCTGAGGCTTATTGGAATTTTATCTGCCTAAAGATCGGACAAGTTTACCTCATTATTTCTCCACTCTCTCATTGGTCACAAAGTTTTTAGCCCTTGATACATCTTTTCATGGAGCCATTAAGTGCAACAGCCAGTAATGAGTGTCTTCATAATGAGTCATTTAGTTCCTTCCACTGGAAACGATGCATATTACTTCTGCAACATTTCACCTACCATTCAAGAATCCAGCAGTTCTGGGGAATTCCCATTACAAACTTAACATTTCTTGAAGTCTCTTGTGTTACAAAGTGGTGTTTTTTTTTTTTTTTCTTTTTTTAGCATCACACAATCTTGATTTTTAAAATAGGCTGTATATTGTTTATAGCGAAGACAGAAAAATAATTTTAGAGATTCCTATCGTTTTCATCGTATTTCCCGCACTCTTTCAGTTGCCAGTTATTCATTAAAATAAAGTAAAATGGAATCATTCATGAGAAATAAAAGCATTTAAATGCTTTACTATTTCGATCGTACCAGGATACTTAGAGAAAATAGCATAATTCAAGATAATTCTGTATTTCTAAGTAGATTGTTTAATGATAAGCTTCCATTTATAATATGGATACTAACATATGCCATGCTTGCATTTCCTGGTAAATAGCTTTAACTACCACCCAGACACGATCGATGGGTTACATCTACCACCAACAAACAGTTGTTGATCATGCAGTGAATGATGTTTGATATTAGCATTATCCGGGAGATGTCCTTCAAACAATGCCCTGTGTATCGGCTGGTTTGCAGGGCATTCTGAATGTACATTAGTGAATGAAGAGTACTATTTCTGAAAGAAATAAGTACTTAAGAATAAACTTGGATCTTATTTTATGTAATAATCCGTCCATATTAGTTCACAGTAAAGACAAATTTCTCAGCATTGTATTTTTTGGCTAAAACCTCTTGCGAACAAGATCAGTAGATATGTGAATTTTTTTTATTTTAATATTTTAGAAAGTGTTGTGGGAGTTCATTTTGGCATGAAAATAAAATTTCTCTAAATTTGTGATTCATAATGATACAAATTCCAAATTACTCATACCTTCTAGGAATTATTAACCAGTTGCCATCCAGTTGATTCCAACTCAAGACAACCCCCACATGTGTCCGAGTATCACTGTAATCATAGGATTTTCAGTGGCTGATTACCAGGCCTTTCTTCTGAGATGCCTCACCAGGACTTGAACCTTTGACTTTCAGTTAGCAGCCAAGTCTGTTGACTGCTTGTACCACAAAGGGACTCCTAAGGCATTATTACTGCTGTTTAAGTCTTGCCTCCAGGGATGTCAGCTTTACCTTCTGAATTGCAGATCTGAGCATCTTTGTTCCTGACTAAATACCATTATTGACTCTCCTCATTGCCTACAGAAATAGCCCAAGCTCTTGTGAGATCTCTCTTGTCAACCTTCTGTTGATTTTTCGTGTATTAAATATTTTTATCATACAAAGATAAAAGAATTATCGCATACCATTTGGAAAATATAAAATATACCTTGTATAAAGATTAAAGTAAAACCCACATGTAATTTCTTCTTAAGCAAATTTAAGTCCACCAACTCCAAATAGATTTTTCATGTCTCCAAGATTTAACTGAAATGGCTTCTGCCTGAAGTGCCTTCCTCCCACCCAGCCACCTTGACATCAATTTTTAACACTTTAAGCTTCTGATGACATCTCGATAATGTTTTCTATGGCCCCTGACCCTTTAGACACTGTGTTGTCATTATTTACTTTAAAAACTTGTTATTCCTCCCTATGGATAGTGAGCTTTTTCAAGACAAGGAGCGTGTCTCACTCATTTTTATATCATTGGTGCCGGCATTAAGTGGGCTTGATAATTTTTGATGGATGAGCAGGTGAATTAAAGATTTCCTCCCAGTCACTGCAAAGTCTGATCAACTCAGAGCCATGCTTGCCTTTCACACTTGTATGCCAAACAGAGAAAAGTGTTCCTCATACGTCACTAGCAGTCATGTTGATTCTGACTCCTGGTAACCTCATGTTTGTCACAATAGGGTTTTCAGTGACTGACTGTTTGAAGATGGATAACCAAGCTCCTTCGAGGTACCTACAGGTGGCCTCAAACCTTCAACATATTTTAGTTAACAGATGAGCACATTAACCATTTGCAGCACTCAAGCGCTCTTGTCTACCACATCAGTTTGGATAAAATGGAACATAGTGGAGCCAGATCCCTTCCCTCTACCTCACTCAGTCTCTTGACCTTGCTGTTTAATTAAGTCGTACTGTTCTTACATAGAGTTTGAGTGTATAATGCTCACTGAATTACTGGATTATCCATTTAAAAGGAAACTGTCATTATTTAGTAAAACTCTGTCACTTCTGTAAATTAAAAAAAAGTTGGTAATTAATGAAGCCAACTGCATGCTTTAAATTTTTACTGAATCATTGATTCTATTCTTCACTAAGTTTTAACAGGTTGTCTGTCATAAGCATCAGAAACACCGTAGTTGTATTCACTCTCCATATAATAAGTCACACTGCTACTCATTTCCATGCCTGCGAACACTATGATGTTTGATGCTGGCATTCTCATTTGCGATGCTATACTTTTATTCTGTACACTGTATTGATTCCTTGAACTCAAAGAGCTTGAGCAAATGAATGATAGTAAATACATAAATTGATGTGACATCAGTAGAATAATATTTGAACTGAACACTTAGCAAGAGAAATATTATTGTGATGTGATTTGAACTATCATAGAACGCAAAACGGTGGATAATTTGGAAGTCCTCAAAGCCCTCTTTTGGCAGGAAATTGGAAAGTTTCAATTCAGTTTGAAACACTATTATCAAATTACTATAGAACGAAACAAACAAAAATCACCTCAGGTTGTAGGAAATCATTTATATGTTTTTCCACTGGTAAAAGAGTTATTTGAGTTTTGATGCATGTAATCAATAGGTTCTCAAGAAAGATAGTGTGTAATTTCGTTGATGTGATTTGTTTACTTTTGGGGATGTCATAGTTTTACTTACATGGAGGAATGAGGACTATACGTGAATAACAGAGAATAGGATGGCGTAGTATAAATACTACTGTGCTGAGTCAGGGGATCTGGACCCTTGCCTTCATAGTCTTTTGGCCCAAATCATGCAGTCTTCTGTAAATAAAAACACTGTTACATCCCTCCACTTCCCTATTTGTACCAGCTTATCCTTGGGTTCTCTTCCATCTCTCCAGTTGAATAATTGTGTTTCTCTGGATGGTGTATAAATTTTTCCGTTTCCTGTGGTTTTCTGAGTTAATTTCACATCTTTCTGTGTACTTGATTCTTGTCCTGAGTGTTTGCACAGTGGTTGTCTTTACTGGAGCTACAACTATACAAACATAAAAGCACTCCCTCTTGAGAGTATCATTCTCAACCCCCTGGATGCTGAGCCCTGGTTCTCTTTGCATCTGCCTTGGTGCCCAGTGTAGAGTTTTCTGTGATGCTTGTGAGTTGACTACATGGTTGCCAAAGATGTTAGAGGTAAGCCACATGGCACATAAGTTAGAGATTTAGGTGAGAGCTCTCATAGACAGCTTGCTTAATACAGCTTTTGAAAAAGACAAAGGCTATTGTGTACTTATGGCTTATTTTCCTCTAAGAGAAACAACTTACTAAGCATTTTTGACACATGGACTGAGTATGTCTGTGTAACAGCTGGAATGACACAATAGACCCTAAAAGCTTTTCAGGTTTTTCTGTACCATTTGCACGCTGCAATTCCACCCTACCCACGGTCCCCAGGAAGGCTTGCTTACAAACCATTATTCAGGGTGATGTTTAGGTTGGGATATTTATTGAATATTTGGATATGAAAGCTCTGCCACTTCTTAAGGCTCGTTCTTTAATGGAGGTACTTGGTCCCTTGAGCATGTGTCTAGTCCTCTGTAAGTCCAGATGCTACGTGTAGGTGATACTACTTTCCAGTATGAACAATGAAATAATTTATGGTGCCAGGGTATCCTTTCTTCAAAGTCAGTTTCTCCACACCACCAAGGGTACAGGCCTGTGACAGCCATGAAGGTGGTGCCTTGCAACTAGAGAGTCCACATGGCTCTAATTATGTATGAATTAACACATCAGCATTATGAAGCTCTGAGAACAACACATTTCCCAGATGTGTACTTGTGGCTTGTAAATTTGTAAATGAAGTAGATGAAACAATGACACACTCTCCCCCTCATTTCGTCTTACATATTTGTTGGTTGATTTGCCGTATTTTGGGCATAGGGGTATGAAAGATAGGCAGGAAAATGTGTATAGATGTTTATCATTTATGAAAAAAGTGTAAATTGAACATGCCATTTCTCATCAGCCGTGATATAAATGCTGGATGTTAGAATGCAATTCTCTGCAAGTGACTGTCTTTGTGGCTTTGTTTGTACCATGTTTTTTTGCTTTTAGCGCTGGTGGAGGGAGTTGCGGGTGGTGAGAGAAGAAATGCCTAGTGTGAAATTAGAGAACTGAGGAGTTTTGATGGTAACTTTTTTCTCCAGCAAATTCTTGTAACAAGCCACAGGAACATTACTTTAAATAGATCCATAACAAAGAGTTAAAAACAGGTCTTTTTGCTCTTCTATGGCAAAATAAGAACTTCAGCTTGTATTTCAAGATGCATATTTGCTCTGTTGGTCCTGTGGACTTGAAAGGGAAGTTGAAATCAATCTCAGATGGATTATCTGTGTGATATAAACATGTGGGCATGAAATGTATGGAGTGTGCATATGGCAGGCCCATCTGATATAAACAAGTGGGACTGAGAAATATACATACATGCCGTGATTTATTTGTTAACTGGGGATGTAAATGGAGCTGAAAGCCCATTTTCAAGCATGACCTGCTGTAAGCAAACACATATAAATACACAATAAACCAAGATAACACAAGAATAACATCAATTAAAACAATTATGACAACTTCTAGTCATCACGAGGTATTGTTTCAGTTCCATCTTAAAACAGGAAAAGCTTCCAATTGTTCTTAAGTCGACTGGTAACTGATTCCACATTTGTGGAGCCTTGGCACAAAGAGCTTTTGTTCCTGGTTTGTATTCATTTGAGGACATGTGAGTTTCAAAGCCTCAGAAGGGCAGTTATGTATAGCCCCTCTGTCTGACTGTAGCAGGTTGAAGTGGCGCTCATCAATATGATGCTCCCCTTATTATACTCTTTAAAATACACATTTTATATTTCCCTGTGGCGCTGAAGGGCAAAATTCTGAATATTAACATTTTCAATGACTTTTTGAAGTTCACAAGCTACAGAATGTAAAACTCACAATTGATATTTTGTTAAATCAATTGACACCATTTGTGACTTAAAGCAGAATGCATGATAAACTATCTAAATTTACAGAGATAAAGAATTATAGAAATTCATGTTATAATACCAAGAAGTTATTTTAATCATGTGCATGGATGCACATTCAACCTAAGCAAGCAAGTTGTATTGCTTTATACCTGGAGGAGCAGTAACACCCAAGTTCTCTCTATTTCATGTATATGTGTTTGGGTCTTTACCTGCACTTTCCTTCTGCCATAGCCCTTTCTCCACTGTTATTTAAGAGATGGTTAAAACACTTACTTTATGAAGCAAACATTGATTCCTCCAGGCAGACTGAGTTGCTTTCTATTTAGTCCGCTCCTTTGTGGCAGACACTACTGCTGAGGCTCTCATCCCTCTGGGTTGGTTAATCACAGATTATATGAAGGATTGCCTACAGATCTCTCCTCCTGCTTCCCCACCTTTGGGTAGTGCCAAATGGTTTATATGCTCAGCTGCTAACCCAAATGTTGAAAGTTCAATCCATCCAGAGGTGCCTTGATAGAAAGACCTGGTGATCTACTTCTGAAAAACATATCATTGAAAACCGTATGGAGCATAGTCTGCTCCAACACTCATGGAGTCTCCATCAGTTGATGCAGACTCCACAGTCGCTGGTTTACAGATCTGTCTCCCATATGGAGCTGTAAACTTGTGGAACAAAAGGCGTCTTATATATCTTACTGGACCAGTTAGTCTTAGCATCAGGATAGAAGATTCTTGACATGTTTAAAAATGGTTATACTGTTTTAGAATTTACAAATATTTGTTTAAACTTGAAATTTCATATACCCCTTACATATCAGCTGGTTGTCTTCAGAGCAAATACAAGTATACCCACTCTGCAGCTAGAGCTATTTGTTATGAATGATCAGGACTAAATCATCCTGACTCAAAATCTGTATAGCATCTCTCACTTATCCAGTCCGTTGAAATCTGAGCCTCTATGAGCACTTGTCTAACTTCATTGACCAAGCTATCTCCTCTGAAATCTTCTTGCTCTGACTCTACCAGTCTCTCTCTCTTGACCTCTACATGCTAGGGTTACTGTCCACATGTGGCTGTCTTTTCTTCCCAACTTATCTTTAAATTCTTCCCAGTGATAAGAAATACTTTTATAGATTTTGACTCAACTATCTGAGTGTCTGCCTTGAATATTCCACTTACTTTACTTGTGAAGGTATGTTTTAATGTCAATGACAATGCATCCTTGGGTTAAATCCTTTTACTCATAGTCTTATTTCCTATAGAGATAAAAGGATTGCTATTAAACTGAACTGCTATGTGAGACGAGATTAAATAATTTCTTTTAAAACTAATGGTCAGTCTATCGGCATCAGAAAATAGTCTGGCTTCGAACTCAGAATTGGACTGATTAGCATTTAACGTCTATAGATCCCCTTGTGCAGACTGACTGCCATAGTCAATCACCATGGCGAGTCTGAAGAAAAGCTCTGGTAGTCTCTTATACTGTTTGCCTGGATTTCTTTTCTTAGTATCTCAATTCAATACGTGTCAGTCCACTATTTGCTGAGATTTCTTTTTTTAGTGTCTCGGTTCAATACATGTCAATGCACTGTTTGCCAAGATTTCTTTCTTTAGTGTCTCAGTTCAACACATGTCATAATAATAATAGTAAAAGAGATCCTTAGGGGTTCTGTTCACCTCTCTGAATCTCAGTTTCTTCACATACAAAGCAAAGTGCTGAACCAGATGGTGTTTACCTACGGTGTTCTCTGACATCATCAGTCCATCTACACCTCATGTAGAACCATGTGTGGATTCCAAACATTGACAGATTTTAATTGGATGAATGTAATTCTCTTGGGATGATCCATTTCCTCCACAGAGAGAAGTATCACTGCAAGAAAGTAGGTTCCTGGCCAAAGATCTTCATTTTAAAAGGCAGTGCCCACTTACTCATAATTTGACACTGAACACACTGACCAGTTTTAGACAGTGTTAGGCCATTTAGTTGAATTAAACATGAGAACATTATTCTTGCCTCAGTTCTAAAAGTGAGTGTGTGAGTTGTCTAGTGCTGCTATAACAGAATTACCACACATGGGTGGCTTAAACAAACAAAATTTTAGCCTGGGAGGCTGTAAGCCTGAATTCAGAGCACTACCTCCAGGGATAGGCTCTAGGGGAGATCTTTGTCATCAGTTATCAACTGGTCTCAGAGCTCCTCAGCACAGCAACACTGGGTCCAAAGGAGGTTTCTTTCTTAGTGGTGTGATGTCCCTCTCCTCTCTACTTGATTCTTTCTTTTATGTTTCAGAAGAGATAGAGTCAAGATACAACCTAATCCTGTATGCAGATTGAGTCGTGCCTCACTATCATAATGGCCTTTAATTCTCCCTCATTGACATCAGACATGTTAGGATTTATGATACATAGAAAAGTCACATCAGATTACAAAATTGAGGACAACCACACAGTACTGGGAATTACTGCTGAATCAATTTGATACACATGTTGGGAGGATATAATTCAATCCATAAGAGTATGGAAAACGTAGTTTCTGCAAAATTCTGGATAAAGATTCATTTATTCTCTGTGATAATTGTTCTGGTTGGATTTACCCTGGAAGGAATCTCAAGCAACGAGCAAAGGTAGTGTCAAGTTGAAGTGGGGGAAATACAGACAATCTCACAGGAGAGCAGAATAAATACAAGGCAGAACTGTCCTATGGGATTTCCTAGGCTGCCATGCCTTTCTCCAGTGGGGCTGCTGGTCGAGTTCGTATAGCCAGTCTTTCAGTTAACAGCCACATGCTTAACCTTTACATCACTAAGGACTCCTCAGAGGGCTGAGGACAGCATAGTTCATTAGGCTAAGGAAACACATTCTCTATCCAACACATGGAGAGGTTTTGAAGGGTTTGTTGTAAGCAGGAGAGGGATATGGTCAAATTTACTCAGACTTATGAAATCCTTAAGAGTGATAGGTGGCATAGATGTACTGCTGTCATGTATAATGCCTCAGTTTTTACATTTGTAAATGAGAATAAAAATATTGCCTCATTTGTAAGACTGTTTTGAGGTTTAAATGGCAGAGGATGCACAGTGCTCAGCACCCACACACAATAAGTGGTAATTAGATGTTCACTAAAATGTGTATGGAATCTCTGTATACTTAAGTACTTACGTAGTCATCATTGACTAAGTGGTTAACTAATCAGCATGCATGTAAATTGTGTGGATAAGTGAAACTACAAATAAAAATATCTTGATACTTGAGGGCAAACATACAATCTGTCTTTTTAAATTCAGATGTCTCAAGTTTTTTTTTTTTTTTTTTTAATCTGAATTATTCAGGGAACCAATTCAACTTTCTGCCTTAGTCCTGTTTTGCTTGGAAAACACAAATGCTACTAAAATTATAGTTCTTTCATAACACAAATCACAGAACTTCTTTGGGCCAAAGTTTCTCAACTATAAATAAGATAACAAAATGGTCCCTGAGTTTCTTTTCAAAGTTTACCACGTTACTATTTTTTGTGCATGCCATTCTAGAGGGACTCAACCAAAATAGACTTTTGATTATAGCGAAGGTTGCTTATTTCTAACCTGAAACTAAATTAGGCTTCAATTAGAGGTACATAAATAGGAATATAAAATATTTTGTTTAGATGCTGCTTTGATGTATTGTTATTTGGGTTTAAAAGCAGTATAAGGCATGAGAAAAAGTGAGAGTTAACTTAAAAGGAGCTCAAATAATTTTAATCTTTTCAAAGGAAATTTGCAGCCCAGAGGCAAAGTTAAATGCCACACTTTGACCTAAATGAAGAAAACTGTCAGAATGATGAAGCTTTATATAAGAAACTTTTAATAAGCATGTTGACAGATGCTTAACTTCCTTGAGATATACAACCTTTGTAAAATACAAAGATTTTAAGTTAGGGAAACTCTCAGGCTCTCAGGTATGTTTACTCCCTTTGAAAGAGATAAGTAGCACGCAGCATAACATGATTGATTACTTAAATTATTCTAAGGAAATTCTATAAATTGTACACATATATACACACACAAAATGATAATTAAAATTTTAAAATATTCTTAATCCTACTATAAAAGTTAATAATCTGATGGCAGTTTATTATAAGTTGTACATATGTGTATATAGATTTAGATTTAAATTGGGAAGTTCAGAATACGAGAAATTAAAAAAATACTATTTAAAACTCATAATCTGTCATTTAAAAGCTCTTCTATAGTTTACCTCACTCAAAATATATTCCGCATGCAGCCTCAAGAAGCAGTGTTAGCTGGTTAAGGAGCCACCTTGAGCATAAACATTAACACTTCCTTCTCAGATTCTAATTAATACGGCTGACAGCAACAACAGAAAAAACAAATCCATTAATATGAACAATAAACCCAAACCAAACTCACTGCCTTTGAGTTGTTTCTGAGTCATAGTGATCTTATAGGATAGAGTAAAACTACCTCACAGAGTTTCCAATGAGCCCCTAAGAACTGCTAACCTTTTAGTTAGCAGACACAAGCACTTTACCACTATGCCACCAGAGTTTCCATATGAACAGTAGCAACAAAAAACAAGCTCCTTTCCACTGAGTTGATTTCAGCTTACAGAGAGACATTGCTTTATGATCAAAGCAATATAAAATATAAAAATAGAAGGTGGGAATGAGGGGATAACTGCTGAAAATTAAGGTTGTAGCCTAGAAACTTCTAGAAATTCAAGTTACAGGTTGTGAAACAGGGCTGGATTCAAAGAAGACACCAAGAGAAAACTCTTATCTTCCCTTCCATAGAAAGAAGTATGCTTCAAAAAAGTAGAAGTAGGGATTACGGAAAAACTTTCTCATTGCCCTATGATGAAGGAGAAAGAACAGCTCAAAAACAAGACGGGGACTAATCTGTTCAATGTTTTTCCAGCTTTGAAATAAATAGCACTTAAAATAGTTGTGCTAGAAGATTGAGCATAGCTGCAACGAGCTATAGAACAGCAGAGTTTACAGGCTTTTGTTGATAGAGTCAGTAGCAGAACCCCAATGGAAGAAACGTTTGAAATGAATGTCTTAAAGGCATCTCTGAGTACAATTAAAACCCACAAAAAGCAAACCCACTGCTGTTAATTCAAGCTCATAGAGACCCTACAGGACGAAGAAGAACTGCCCTATAGAGTTTCCAAGGAGTACTTGGTGGATTGGAACTGTTAACATTTTAGATAGCAGCTTTAGCTCTTAGCCACTGTACCAACAGGCTTTTCATAGTCAAAACAGGATTTATTATTTCAAAATTACTACAAACAAAATAAATCAACCAAATCATAGTTCACGTTGTCAAAAAGAATACAAAAAAGTAAATAAAAAGATATCACCATAATAACAAAACATGCCAAAGATATAACTGATGACAGTAGATTAAAAGTTAGGACAATGAAGGCAAAAAAAAGCATATGACAAAGTGATGAGGGACCTCTTCTTCTATTTCCTTTTTTTTTTTTTGAGGGATATTTTTTCAATTTGAAAAATTAAGACTATAACCACCGAAGAAGTTAATGCTCACAAAAGTTTACATGAAGAATCACATAGCATTGAATTATAGAAGTAAAGTGTTGTTGTAAATACAAGAGAAATTGACTGAATATGAACACGATTGAGAAATTTTGATGTACTTCTAAAAGTTCTTAAAGATAATGGGCAAAAAATGGCTATGTAAGATCTAACAGTGAAACTAATGTGATTTAATAACAAATAATTATACTACACATTTTAGGTGTCTATAGACAATTTAAATTAGTGGATTATATTAGCTACAAACAAACCTTAATATTGGCCTCAGAACAGAAATTCTTGAACACATTTTCTGACCACAGTACAATAAATTAAACATTAAAAAAATCTAAGCCAGTACTCTCTGTTTTTTTGTTTTTTTTTTTCTCTTTTTTCCCTAATGGAAAGACCAATAAATAATACTTGCCAGAAGGGAAGGAGAAGCTGTCATTATGGGAGATTCAGAAAATAATTATAACAAAAACCTGTATATATCATGCATAGGATGTTGCCAAAGTTCTAAGTAGGCACAAATTTGTTGTATAAAAAATTTTTTTGTTAAACAAGAAATAACAGAATAATACAAATCAATCATTTATATTGAGACTCAAAAAATAAGAATAAAACAAAACAGGAGTAAAAGAGAAAGCAGTTACTATAATGAAAGCAGAAGTGACAAATCAGAGTTTTGTTTTTCTGCAAAAAACGTTGACAAATTTTTAGACTTTTTATGAAAAAAGTGAGAAAATGCCTGCATTCTCAGGTTCAGACTTAAGTTTATGAAAAATACAATGAACTGTTATGTGCTTTTTGAAAATGTTGATTAAATGGTCAGTTCTCCCACTGTTTCAAATGTAGATTTATCATATAATAAATTTTCACCTATTTTTAATGTTTTATTCCTGGAGTTTTTACCCTACACCTTCAATCTGTCTGACTGTTTCAATGTCAATATTACACTCTTTTAATTATTGTAACTTTTAAATATATTGAAGTGATAGATACATTAAGTTCTCTGCTAGTATGCTTTATAAAAAATTTCTTGGCCAGTTCCATTCATTTCTTCCAGTATGATAATTTTAATTTTATTTGACTATTTGACTATAAATTCCATTGAAACTGCAGTACACTTGATTTTTGAAGTTTAAAATAATTTAAAAGTATTTATTATTTTAATAAAAATCATGATGAGCAATTTTGGTATGAATTTGAACAGACCAACACATTACCTGCGTTGTCGTTGTTGTTAGGTGCCCTCAAGTCAGTTCCTACTCATAGTGACCCTATGAACAGTTCAACAGAACAAAACACTGCCTGGTCTTGTGCCATGTGTACAGTTGTTTTTATGCTTAAGCCTTTGGTTGCAGCCACTGTGTCAATCCATCTCATTGAGGATCTTCCTCTTTTTTGCTGACCCTGTATTCTCCAGAGCATGATGTCCTTCTCCAGGGACGGACCCTTCCTGACAACATGTACAAAGTATGTAAGACACAGTCTTGCCATCTTTGCTTCCAAAGAGCACTTTGGGTGTACTTTCTCCAGAGCAGATCTATTTGTTCTTTTGGTGGTCCATGCTACATTCGACAGTCTTCTCCAACACCACAGTTCAAAGGCATCAATTCTTCTTCTGCCTTCTTTGTTAATTGTCTAGCTTTTGCATACATATGATGTGACTGAAAATACCATGGCTTGGGTCAGGCACACTTTAGTCTTCAATGTAACGTCTTTAGTTTTCAATACTTTGAAGAGGTCCTTGGCAGCAGATTTTTGCAATGCAATTCATCTTCTGATTTCTTGACTGCTGCTTCCACGGGCATTAATTGTGGAATCAAGTAAAATGAAATCCTTGACAACCTCAGTCCTTTCTCTATTTGTAACAATGCTCCGTACTGGTCCAGTTATGAGGATTTTGTTTTCTTGAGGTTGAGGTGCAATCCATACTGAAGTCAGTGGTCCTTGATCTTCATCAGTAAATGTTTCAACTCTTTACTTCCAGCAAGTAAGGTAGTGTTTCTGTGTAATGCAAGTTGTTAATGAGTCATCCTCCAATCCTGGTGCTTTGTTCTTCTTCCTATAATGCAGCCTCTCAGATCATTTGCTAGGTATACAAATTAAAGGATGCAACCTTGAAGCACACCTTTTCTGACCTTAAACCATGCAGTGTCTTCTTGCTCTGTTCACACCACTGCTTCTTGATCCATATAAAAACTCCTTAAGAGCACAATTAGGTGTTCTGGAATTCTCACTCTCCTTAATGTTAGCCTAACAGACTGATGGGTAAACTCTAGGGACTATAACTCTATTTGCAAAATTTGGGAAAGCTATGTTTAAAAAAAGTGGTACCATATCAAAAAAACAAAAATAAAAAACAAACCTGTTGTCATCAAGTTGATTCCAACTCATAGTGACCCTATATGACAGAACAGAATTCCCCCACGAAGCTCCTGGTGGTTTCAAACTGCTGACCTTTCAGTTAGCAGCTGTAGCACTTAACTGCTGGGCAGCAGTTTCCTGAGTGTCTTAGTTCAGGTAAATTGTTGATCCTCCCAAGCGAAGGCAAAGCAATAGTGACTTTGGGAATGAACAAGGATGCTAAAATATGTACTGCAAAAGTCCACTACTGTAAACTGAAAGGCCCTGGGAAGTACATTGGATAGTAGCAGATGATAATGAAGTAAGTACTACAGGGAATCAAGGAATAACAATGTGACCCAGAGCTTCAAGTCTTGCAGAAACCTCCATCTCTGGTTTCTTTACGTGGCATACAGGAGTGTTACAGGGGCTGGTGCAGGATATATTTAAAAGCTTTAAATAAGAAATAATGGATGATTGTGGCTAGCCTTTGCTTCATATTTCAAAAGATATTGGGACACTTTAGGCAAGGCTTTAGTGGTGTCTACTTGGATCTTTATAGCTTCAGCTTATGGAACCTGGACAGCATTTGTGGATGTGGTGTCCCATAAAGTTTTCAGCACTGAAGAAATTAGTTCCTTAGAAAAGGAGGCAGTAACAGTACTCTCTGAAAAAAGGAGACTCAAGTGTAAATATCAAAGTGTGCCCTTCTGTATTACTTCTAAATTATTATGGGAGCATGGGACACAGGGACTACTTAGAGTGAGGCACAGTATGTACCTGACTTGTAACTGGCATAGAATCAGAGGTTTGGGTACTTTATGGTGGGAGATTCTGTAAATACTTAGGATTAATTGCAGAAATGGTGACACCTGTGTCAATAAAAAATTCACAAGGTTCTGCATTGATCTGAATTTGTTTCCTTTTGAGAATTTAAAGTTACACTAGAAAAGCCTTTATATGTTCCCTGGAACCGTCATTCCAGTTGAGGAGCAGAGAGGATCAATAGTTGATTCCTTGTTTTGTTCTTCAATTTTATATAATTCTTTCTAAAGTACTTGAGTCTTTTGAAGTCACAACAAAACCGAACTAGGGCAATCTAGGGAATTTGCAATGCTTCAGTCCAGGAGAGTGTAACTGTTGCAACTGCATAGCCATTAACTTGCTTGCCTCAGCAGCTTGTTTAGTTTCTGTAGTTTTGGGGAAGTTCATGGGCTAATACTGTCAACTCAGCTATGGGGTTGGCCTTCAGATCCAATCAACACCTTTTCATTAAGACAGACAATTTAAGATTAAGATGAAATATGAAAGCTGCATTAAAGGCCCCTATCTCTCTGAGGGTCAAAGGATGCAACACAGAATGTTCAGCAAGTCTTTGAGATAGCTGATCTTGATAATCATACACATTTTCACCTTTATTCCATATGTAAGAATAAATTTTAATCCAGTCAGTTGCTGGAGGAAAGGCTTTATAAAGATCATCCAATTAAGTCTAGTCATTTTTGAGGTGTTTCTTTGAGTAACTTCTTGGCTGCTTTAGTAATATCTAGAGCCAAACTAGCTTAGGAATTTCTCTAGTCAGCCTCTCACAGCCATGTTTGTATAGCCCCAGGGCTGACTAGCATGTGTACTAATTGATACAAGTCAAATAATTCAGGCTAGTAAACCTCAATAAGGACTTGAAATTCTTCAGCAAATAGATAGGAGTCCTTATGTAGTCACTATTACAGTGATATACAGTTTGGTACAAGTCCAGGGGACAAAAGACATGGTTAGTTTCCTAGGGGTTTTCCTGCTGTGGAGCCAGGAGACCAATTTTAAAGGGCATTTGGGGAATAGGCTTCTCCTCTTTAGGAAAGTTTTTAAGGAAGAAAGGAAGTTTGGAGAGAGTGTCAATAAAAGAGTAAGAAGGTAAAGACAGATGCCGAGAACACTCAGCCAGACAGGCAGCAGAAGTTGCCAGCTGAAGAGTGATAGATACATGGCATTGGAGTTCTTTACGTATTTTAATTAATTTGGAGATACATCCTGCACCTGCATAGAAGGCAGTCTACTTTCTGTTATCTTTTAAAACTTCTATATGCCAATCTAAATATTAATTCCATTGTGCCCATTTTATATAGGACCCTTTTCCTTCTAGTTTACATAGGTCAAAAGTACTCCACATTGGTCATTTGTTCTTTACGCTATCTAATTAAATTATGCCACTGATACAGAAACAAGAATGTATTGGGACCATACTGTTTCTGCATATAAGTTGACAAGTTCCCAGAGACTAGCTCTACTATATCCTTAGGAGAGACATTCTTCATCCTGCTAGCAGCCTGATCCTAAGTATACAGGAAATAAAAATTGTAACATGCACACAAGAGAACAAAACGAGAGTTAGCCTGAAGTAGGAATACTCCAAACCAATCTTTAAGGTCAGGTACGACATTTGATGTCCTAAAATTGGCTATATAAGGTTCAGAGGTCTTTCAACAGCTGAAAAAGTGAAAAGGGGAAATTGAGAACAGTTTAACCACTGACCAACAGATGGGAGTGAACACAAATTCAGAGTGTTTGAAGAGACAACAGAAAATGAAAGTAAAGAAATGAAACCAAAAATAATACCTTGAAGAACTCAATAAAAGAAAGCAAACTCTGGATTCAAGAGATCACTTACCACAGATGACCTCTAGAAGTCTAGGGAGGCAGTGAGCCAAAAGGCTTTACTAGTTTGTTCCAAGTTCTCAACGTTCCAAGGTTGTGGAAGGCAGCACATCTTTGTATCCTTGCTTCTGACATCAAATAATATTTAAGAATAACACTGTGTACTCTGTTAAAACAAAAACAAAGCATTTTACTGAAAGTAAGATACAGTTTAAGCTGGGGAAATTCATAGTCCACAAAAAGAAAACCAGTGCTCCAAGGCGGTGCAATTACAGATGCATATTTACACAGTAAAATCAAGAACTAACAATACAAAATTTCTGATAGGTGCTTCATGATTCAGGAAAGTGGGAGATAGGGTATTCTGAAACAGAGATCTTAACATTATTGGTTTAAAGAGTTTTTCTTGATTAGTTATTGGTGACTGTGAGAATTTACAGAATGGATGCAAGACACCTGGAACACATACATTCTTCCTAGACACACAGATATTAGATCCCAAGGCTCACTGGGAATAAGCTGAACAAAATTCTTTCTTGGTTCAACTACAAAAAAAAAAAAAAAATTTCCTTAGTTTCAAGACCGAATCTATATAAAAATTGCAAGCCAATAAAAGCAATAAATTATCTTTCTCAAGTCTGGGCTAGCAGTCCTCGCCATTAAGCCACTGCCTCCAGTTGATTCCAACTCATGGTGACCGTTTAGATCAGAGTAGAACTGCCCCATAGAGTTTCCAAACAGCACCTAGTAGTCTTGAACTGCCAACCTTTGGTTAGCAGACATAGCACTTGACCACTACACCCCCAGATCCAAATCTGGGATCTTCATATGTGTTTTGCTGTGATATTTGTTTCTATTTATGTTAAAACATATGTTTGTATATTTCTTAGGAGTGTTGCTTCTCAACTTTCCTTTAATTCATTGTTGTCAAGTTGATTGTGAATCACACAATGCTGTAGGACAGAGTAGAACTTCCCCATAGGATTTCCAAGGCTGTGATCTTTATAGAAGCAGATTACCACAATTTTTTCCACAGAGAAGCTTGTGGATATGAACTACCATTTTCCACTTAGTAACCAAGCAATTACAGAGCTTCTTAATTCCACTTTACCAAGATTTTCTTTTTAAATCAAACTTCTTTAGAATAAGCACTGAGAAAATTATATGAATGAATATACTCAAGGACACTATGAATAAAAGAGAATCCTGAAAAACGTTAAAGTAATCCAAAGGAGCTAAAGAAAAAGGAAAAAAAAGGAATGAAAAACAGGGGAAAAAAATCAGAAAAGGAATTATAGAGTTTTATAACAACCTTTAATCCACTGCTTTTGAGTCATGTCTGCCTCATAGTGACCCTATATGACAGAGTATAATTTAACACATCAATATTCTTTTAAATATAAATGATCTAAATACATAAATTCATGACTCCGTTGGACTAACAGTGTCCCAACCACTTTTTATGCTTTTGGGGTTCTTTGGAAAACAGGTAGCCCGATTTTAAGACATTTAGTGTCAAATGCGTGAAATGTGTGAAACTCAAGAATGCTGAGTTGAAGCCTCATTTTTGTGTAGACTGAGCACTGTCTTAGATGACGCCACCTGAATGTGTGAATTTTCTAAACTTTTGACAGGTTTGCTTTTATTTTTGTGAGATAAGCCTCCTCTCTATGTTGCTCACTTACTCTGTTTTTCTGAGAATGTACTTAATGTTAGAATAAGTTTAGTCTTTATTATAATGGCCGTTTATCCTTTGATGCCCTGTTGTTTCCAAGTGTTATTGGCTCCCGCTTTTCTAGCTTCCAAACAGTAAATAATTTCTTTGTAATAGGAAATACAGTATTGCCATGGCAGTTTTCAAGAGACTCAGACTCTTATAAGTTATTCTTACCCTGCATTGAAACTTATAGCCCATTGCTTCTTCCTGTAGCATGTAGAATGCATCATTGTGAGCAGTTTTGCAATAATCCAGGGCAACTGTTTCTGTTTCTTAACTGTTAGTATCTCTTTTGTTATAATAAAGTATACACTGTAGTGATAATTTTCCTGAGATTCAAAATCCTTTAATTTATTTTTCTTATAAATACTGTTTTTGCAGAGATGAAAAATGCATTGTAGTGTTTCCTCAGATTAAAAGAAAAATGGTTTGCTTTGTTTGCACTGTAAACACTGCTTCTGCAGTAAGGAACAATGTATTGTACCATGTTTTGAAAAGTTTCATTAAAAATAATAATACGTAGGAGACTAGAATAAAATGTCTGTGCAATCATACATTTTTACTTTCGTGTCTTATCCATGTTTGAGTCAAGAACTAAAATTTAAAAATAAAAAAGATTTTATTCTTGACTGTTAGTGCCGGTATTTACTACTTCTGACGAAGTGAAACTTGTTCCAGTAATACAAGACTGGTTCACTTCTCAAATATCAGCCAATGTAATGTGTCATATCAATAAGCTAAAGAAAAAATTACAGTTATTTTATTATCAAGTTTTATTACTTGATAAGAAAGAATCATTTCAATACTTATTCATGATCAAATTCTCAGAGGAACAAGAACTTATGAGAATGTCTTAGTCATCTAGTGCTGCTATAAAAGAGATACCACAAGCGAATGTCTTTAAAAAGAGAAATTTCATTCTGTCACAGTTCAGTAGGATACAAGTCCAAATTTAGGACATCAATTCAGGGGAAGGCTTTCTCTGTTGGCTCTGGAGCAAAGTCTTTGTCATCAATATTCCCCTGGTTTGGAAGCTTCTGATGTGCAGTGATCCCCTCATACCTCTGCACCCTTCGCACCCCACACCACCCCCTCAGTGTTTTCCAAAGGATGTGCTCTGCTCTTGGCACTTCTTTTTGGTGTTATGAGGTCCCCAACACTGCCTGCTTTCCTTTCCTGTATCTTCCAGAGACTGCCTCTAGGCACCATACAATCTCACACCTTGAGTCCTAGCATTAAGTCCTGCCCTACTAAAACAACTACTACCCATCCTTGTTCATTAACATCATAGAAGTGGAGTTTATAGCGCATAGAGGTAACTTCGAATACCAAGAATCAATTTGGCTTAGCCAAATTGTTATACGTTTATGGGCAGGGGGACACAATTCAATGTACTACAGGGAAATTTAACTTGATACAAAAACTGCTACAACCAGTACACAGCTAACATCGGTTGAAAAACTCAGTACTTTGTCCCTACGATCAAAAACAAGGAAAGGCATCTGCTTTCACTTATATTTAGTGTAGTGGTACAAGTTTAGGCAACAAATAAGAGAAGAAAATGGAATAGAAATCATGCATATATACAAGGTCTGACAAATAAGTCTGTGAGCGTAATCGTTCTAAGTGCAACACACTTCTTGGCTGGATATCACTACTGTCATCTTCAAAGTACTTCCCTTGAGGAGCAATGCACAAACACCAGTACCTAGTCCACAGTTTTAGTGAGCTAGTGCTGCTCTAAAAGAAATACCACAGCGTGGATGGCCATAACAAAGGAAAGGTTATTCTTACACGGTCTGATAGGCTACAAGTTTGAATTCAGAGTATCTGCTCCAGGGGAACACTATTCTCCTTTGTCGGCTCTAGAGGAAAGTCCTTGTGTTTCATCAGTCTTTGTTCAGGGAGCATCTTGGAACGGTAAGGGGCAGTAACCTCAGGTCTGAAGGATGTGCTCTATTCCTGGTGCTGCTTTTCTGATGGTGTGAGGCTCCCAAATCTCTTATTGCTTCTCTCTCTTTTTATCTCCCATCTCTCTTCTTATCTCCCATAGAATGAAAAGATAAAGGGTGATATAAGCCACACTCCAGGGAGACTCCCTTAGCAAGGGTGTGGCAGTCCCACCCTAATCCTCTTTTAACACAATCATCCTATATATTAGCCACAGACAGAGATTAGGATTTACAGCATCAAAAAAATCACAAAATGGAGGGCAATCATACAATATTAGGAATCCTGGCCAAGCCAAATTACTTCACATATTTTTGGGGGGACACAATTCAATCTATGACATCCTACCCTTCGGCTCCACCCAAAATCACCTCTTTGAAACTTGTAAAACGTTCATCCCATTATTGCAAATTCATGTCCACCCCATGTGATGGAAGTCTTCAATCAGTTCCACACCCAAAATTAAAAAATTCCTTTGCATCTATGAAACCTAGAATACAAGCTATCTGCTTCCAAGAGTACAATGGCAGAACAGGTACAAGCTAGACATTTCCTTTACAAATGGGAGAAACTGCAGTGAAAGAAGGCATTAACAAGCAACAAGCAAGTTAGCAGAACACATTATACTAGCCCTCAAAGCTTTAAAAATACTCTCCCATTTTCTGAGACATTTTACACAACAGCCCTTCCCTCAAAGTATTGGCCATCCTCTCCGGAGTTTGAGTGGAGACTTCTAGCCTTGCGCTACGACTTTGTCTTCTAGGCTCACTTGGACAGCAACTCAACCCCCACAGCACGCTATGCCCAACTGAGTGACAATTTCATCCTTACAAACACAGAAAGCCATGGCTCTACCCTTTCAAACCCCAAGATCATGGCCATACTTTCTGAGACTGAAGCAGCTCAGCTTCTCATGCTCTTTGTCTGTTCAGCTTCTGTTTCCTAGAGCCTCATGGCCCAGATCTCAAGCTCACATTTGCCCTGCAGGGGCAAGTGTTCCAAAGCTCTGCAGCTCCCCTGATTTAAATGCCAGGAGGCATCCTACTCTTCTAGGAAGCCTGCTGTACAAAGGTATGCTCTCTTGTTCCATGGGTTAGCAAGGGTAGCTCTGCTGATTCAAGTGCCTGGAGGCACCCTGCTCTACCAGGAAGCCTCTGTGCACAGGCACTGAGCTCTCTTGCTCCATGGGTCAGTTCCAGTGCTGCCACTGGTTCTGCTGCTGCCATCAGTCCTCTGTTGCTCACTTCTCACCATCTGTGCTTTCTTTGATGTTAACAGTTCTCCTCGGTTACTTCTGAATCTTCTACCCATTTACAGTTTCAAAATGGCTTCCACATTTTAAATATTTGTTAGAGCAGCACCCCACTTGCTAACAAATTCTGTTTTAATCAGCTAGTGCTGCTCTAACAGAAATACCACAGAGTGGATGACCTTAACAAAAGAACATTTATTCTTACACAGTCTAATAGGCTACAAGTCTGAATTCAGACTGTCCACTCCAGAAGAAAGCTTTCCTCCTTGTATCCTGGCCCAGCCAAATTACTAAACATACTTTGTAGGAGACACAATTCAGTCCATGACAGCAGTCTTCCCATGTGTGTATGTGTATAAATTTATTTTTTAAATTGTGCTTTAAGTGCAAGTTTACAATTTGAGTCACTTTCTCATGCAAAAAATACACACACTTTGTTGTGTGATGCCATCTACCCTCCCCATGTTATGACAACACACTCCTCCTCCCATCCAGCCCAAATTTCCTACATCCATTCAGTCAGCTCTGGTACTCTTTCTTCTCATCTCACCTCCATAGAGGAGGTACCCAGTTACTCTCCTGCATCTACCCAAACCAAGAAGCACACTCTTCACCAGTATCATTTTTTGTGTTATAGACCAGTTCAACTTCCATCTGAGGAATTTACTTCTGGAGTGGTTTCAGTTTGGGGCTAAAAGACAGTCTGAGAGTCATGTCTTCTGGGGACCGTCTAGTCTGTAAGTCCTTTAAGTCTAGTGCTTTTATTAGAGTTTGAGTTCTGCACCCCCGCATTTCTCCTGCTCCATCAGGGACTCTTTGTGGAGGGAGTCATTGGTGGTAGCCATGTAGCATTTAGTTCTTCTGGTGTCATATTGATACTGTCCCTGGTTTATGCAGCCCTAAGTGTCAACATGAGTTGGAATTGACAGCAGAGGGTTTGGGTTTTGTTTCTGTCCCTTAGACTCATACTTTCCTTATATCTTTGATGCTCTTCATTCTTTTTTCTCCAGGTGGATTAAGACCAATTCTTAGAAGGTCACTTGCTAGCTTTTAAGACCCCAGACACCACTCACCAGTGTAGAATGCAGAACATTTTCTAAATAAAATTTTTTATGCCAGTTGGCCTAGATGGCCTTTGAAATCATGGTCCCCAAACCCCTACTCTTGCTTCTGAGTTTCTCAAAGTGTTTAGGTGTATTTATTTATTTACTGTTGTGATTAAGTGAAAGTACACAATCCAAATTAAATTTGCATGCCTGCCTATCTGCAGCTACCTCTGCTCTCCTTGCCTGGTAACGGCACACTCTTCCTTTTCGTTCTATATGTGTCATATCCTCTTAACAATCTCCTGTTCCCTCCTCTCCACTCTCTCTTTTCCCTTCTAGTAAGAGGTCAGTAGGACAGCATCTTATAAATGCATAGAACCATAAAGTATACACACCATATGACCACATTGCATCCATGAGTCCAGTGAATTTCTGTTTGAACAGTTGACTTCAGTAATGTTTTCTGGTCAGGGGCAACAGCAGGTCTAGGTGCCATGCTCCCAGGGGAATCTCTAGGCTGCTGGACCATTAATTGTGGTCTTTTAGAGGAGTTCTTGAGATGCACTCCTCTTTTTCTCACATTGCCACTGGAACTCAACATTGTGTGCCCCATCACGGTTGTCTTTGGTAGTAGTCAGGTACCTTCTGGTTCTTCTGGTCACATGTTGGTACAGTCACAGAAGGGGTCCCTCTGTCTTCAGAGCTCTTATTTCCTCATGCCTTTGTTGTTCTTGGTGATCATTTTTTTCTGGATGAGTTGGAATCATTTGGCGTGCCTCAGATGGCAGCTTGCTAGATTTTAAGACGCTAGACACTACTCACAAATATGGGGTGCAGTAGACTCTCTTAGCAGTAGGCTGGTCATGCCAATTGACCTCAATATCCCCTGAGAACATGGTCCCCAGACCTCCACCCCTGCTACTCTATCCTACACAATTGGGTTAAAATTAGAAGAGTTTTCAATTTATGCTGTATTCTAGTTAAACTGAGCTTTCTACCGTGTGCTGTCACTGATTTCACCTACCTAAATTTCTATCAGCTACCTATTCTATGACTAGCCCTCTCCCTGCCTCTCTATCATCACAGCTGTGAAAGAGTCTTTTCTTCCGTATGTAAGTCTATTTTTAAGTCTTTATAGTAGGTGTCTCATACAATATTTGTCTTTTTGCTGCTGACTGATTTCATTCAGCATGTCTTCCAATTGAAACCAGGTTATGAGATTCTTCCTAAAATCTTCATTGTTCTTTATCATTGCATAGTGTTCCATTGGGTGTATGTACCATAGTTTGTTTATCCATTGATCTGTTATTGGGCATCTGGGTTGACTGCATTTTTTGCTATGTGGACTGTGCTGCAATAAACATTCGTGTGCATGTGTCTGCTCTTGTGACAGCCTTTGAGTTATAGGATATATTTTGAGCAATGAAATTATTGGATCAAATAGTATATCTATTTCTGGCTTTTTAAGGAAGTGACAAATTGTTTTCCAAAGAGGTTTTACCATTTTGCAATCCCACAGCAGTGTAGGAGAGTTCCAGTCTCTCCACAGCCTCTTCAGTATTGGTTGTGTTATGTTTTTTGAATCATGGTCAACCTTATTGGGCTGAGACAGTATCATTGTAGTTTGGATTTGGATTTCTCTAATAGCTGATGATCAAGAGCATTTCCTCATGTGTCTTTTGGCTGCATGGATGTCCTCTTTGCTGGTGTCTGTCCATCTGCTTTGTCCATCACTTAATTGGTTTATTTACCTTTTTCTCGTTAACATTTTGGAATACCTTGTAGATTATGGAGATTGGACATGAGTCTGACATGTAGCTGCCAAGTATATTTTTCCCATTCTAGACGCAGTCTTTTAATTCTTTTGATAAAGTCTTTGGATGAGCAAGAGTATTTGATTCTTAGTAGTTCCCATTTATCTATTTTCTGTTGATCATGCTTTGTCAGATTTTGAATTCTGTCTAAGCTGTCTATTAAAACTTCCATTGTTGACCCTATTTTTTCTTGCATAATCTTTATTGTCTTAGGTTTGATATTTAGGTCTTTGATCCAGTTTGAGTTAGTTTTTGTATAAGGTGTGAGATATGGGTCTTGTTTCAGTGTTTTGCAGAAGGATCTAATTTTGCCAACACTGTTTGTTAAATAGACTATTTTTACCCCAGTGTAAAATCACAGGGCCGTTGTCAAGTATCAACTGTTCATAAGAGGATGGTGGCATCTCTGGGGTCTCAGCTCTGTTCCATAGGTCTATATGTCTCTTTTTGTACCAGTACCAGGTTGTTTTGACTACTGTGACAGTGTAACAGGTTCCAAGGTTGGGTAGTGTGAGGCCTCCCAGATGTGCCTGCCTTCAGTAGTGCTTTGTTTATCTGGGGTCCTTCCAAACAAAGTTGGTGGTTTGTTTCTCCACCTCCTTAAAAAATGTCACTGGAATTTGTATTGGGATTGCATTATATATGTAGATCACTTTGGGTAAGATAACCATTTTCACAGTGTTAAGTCTTCCTATTCATGAGCACAGTATATTTCTCCATTTATGTAAGTCTCCTTTGCTTTCTTGCAGTAAGGTTTTGTGGTTCTCTCTATACAGGTGTGTTATTTCTCTACTTAGATTTGTTCCTAGGTATTTTATCTTCTTGGGGGCTATAGTAAATTGTACTAATTTGGTGATTTTTTCTTTGGTGATCTATTTGTTGGTATAAAGGAATTTTATTGATCTAGTTGTACATAGAAATAAACTAACTTCTGAGCACTGGTTCTGCTGTATCCCATAGGTTCTGGGAAGATGTGCTTTTATTCTCATTTAACTCCATAAATTTCTTATTTTGTCCTTGATTTTTTCTACAACCCATGGCTTTTTGAGCAAGATGTTGTTCAGTTTCCATGAATTCACGTTTCTACCTATGTTTTTTCTGCTGTTGATTTAGACTTTTATGGCTTTATGGTCTGAGAAGATGCTTTGCAATAACTCAATGGTTTGGACTTTGTTGATACTTGCTTTATGTCCTAACACATGGTGTGTTCTGGAAAATGTTCCATGTGCACTGGAGAAGAAGGTGTACTTATCTGTTGATGGGTGACAAGTTCTGTATATGTCAGTGAGGTCTAATTGGTTTATTGTCTCAATAATATCTATGTCTGTACTGAGGTTTTTTCTTTATGATGTGCCCATTACTGAAAGTGGAGTGTTGAAGTCTCCAGCTATTGTGGAATCATCCATCTCATTTTTCGGTGTAGTCAGTGTTTGATGTATTTAAATGCTCTGGTATTGGGTGCACAAATATTTAATATTGTTAAGTCCTGCTTGTGTATTGAACCTTATAGTAATAAATAGTGACCATCCTTGTCCACAGTGGTGGATTTTACATTAAAATCTAGTTTATCTGAGATTAGTATTGCCATATCTGCTCGTCTTTCTATATTGTTAACTTGGTATATATTATTCCATCCTTTAATTTTCAGTTTGTTTATATCTTTGAGTCTAAGATGTGATTCTTGTAAGCAACGTATAGATGGGTGGTATCTTTTGATTCACGATGTCACTCACTGTCTCTTTATCGCAGCATTCACTCCATTCACATTCAGTGCAACTATTGATTTGTATGTGTTTAGTGCTGTCATTTTGATGTATTTATTTTTCACTTTTTTATTTTTTATTTAAGATGACTGAGTGAAAATGTACATTCCCATATAAATTTACATGCCCACCTATATGCAGCTTCCACTGCTCTCCCTGTCCGGTGACAGTGCATTATTCTTCTCTGCTCCATACATATCTCATCCTCCCAACAGGCTCCTTTCTGCTCCTCTCCACCCACTCTCCTTCCTCCAGCCAGAGGTCAGCAGGATGATATCCGATAGATGTATAGAACGATAAAGTGCAACCAATATATGGTTACTCTGCTTTGCCAAGTCCAATCCATTCCTGTCCAAAGAGTGGACCTTTGTTATAATTTATGAGTAAGGATAGCATCAGGGCCAGGGGTCATGCTCTCAGGGAAATCCCGAAACCACTGGGCCGTCAATTGAGGTCTTTTAGTGGAGATCTCAGGATGCACCCCTTTTTATTCTTATGTTGCCAGTGAGACTCAACCTAGTGAGCTCCATCGTGGCTATCACTGGTGGTGGCCGGGCACCATCAAGTTCTTCCAGTCCCAATTCGATGAAGGCACCCACTCTTGCGGGTCTTTCTGTCTTCTAGGTTGTCTTTACTGCATGTCATTTTGGTCCTCAGTGAGCATCCGTTCCTGCTGAATTGGGCCCATTTGCTGTGTCCTCGGATGGCAGCTTGGCAGCTTTTAATACCCCAGACGCCATTAACCAATGTGGGTTGCAGAGAGCTCTCTTAGCAAAACACTAGTGTGCCAATTGGCCTCAATTTCACCTAAGAGCATGGTCCTCTGCCCCCTGCCCCAGCTACTCTATCCTTGCAATATTGGGTTAAGATGGAAGGAGTACTCAAGTTATTCTGAAGTCCACTTAATGTTGTTCTTGTTTCTAATGTATGCTATCACCACTTTCTCCCAACCAGATTTCTAGCAACTATCTAAACTAAGCCCTCCCCCCTCCCCCTCCCTCCCTCCCCTCCCTTGCAGCTGTCAAAGAGTCTTTTCTTCTATACACAAGTCTGTTTTTGAGATCTTATCATAGAGGTCTCATACAGTATTTATCCCTTTGTCACAGACTACTTTCACTCAACATAATGTCTTCCAGTTGAAATCAGGTTAGGAGATGTTTCCTGGAATCATCGTTATTCTTTATCATGGCGTAGTGCTCCATTGAATATATGTACCATAGTTTACCTATCCATTCTTCTGTTGTTGGGCATCTGGGTTGATTCCATCTTTTTGCTATCGTGGACTGTGCTGCGATAAACATTCTTGTGCATGTGTCCATTGATGTGAATGGCCTTGATTCTGTAGGATATATTCCAAGTAGTGAAATTACTGGGTCAAATGGTATATTGATATTCATTTATTTAAGGAAGCACCAGATTGCTTTCCAAAGAGGCTGGACCATTTTGCAACCCCACCAACAGTGTAGGAGGGTTCCACTTTCTCCACAGCCTCTCCAGCATTTGTTGTTTTGTGTTTTATGGATCATGGCCAATTTTGTTGGGGTGAGATGGTATCTCATTGTCCTCTTGATTTGAATTTCTTTAATAACTAAAGATTGTGAACATGTCCGCATGTGTTTTTTGGCTGCCTGGATCTCCTCTTTAGAGAAATGTCTGTCCATTTCCTTTGCCCATTGCTTAATTGGATAGTTTATCTTCTTCTTATTGATATTTTGTAGTATCTTATAGATTATGGAGATCAGGCGTTGGTCTGACATAGAGTTGCCAAATATTTTTTCCCATTCTGTGGGTGTTCTTTTAATTCTATTAATAAAGTCTTTGGATGAGCAAAAGTGTTTGATTCTTAATAGTTCCCATTCATCTATTTTCTCTTCTGTTGATTATGGTTTCTTTGACAGATTTTGGGGTCTGTCCTCACTGTGTATTAAAACTTCCATCATTGTTCCTACCTTTTGTTGGATGAACTTTATCGTTTTAGGTTTGATATTTAGGTCTTTTATCCAGTTGGAGTTGGTTTTTGTATAAGGTGTAAGATATGGATCTTGATTCAGTTTATTGCAGATGGATAACCAATTTTGCCAGCACCATTTGTTGAAGATATTGTTTTTACCCCAGTTTAATGTCTTAGGGCCTTTGTCGAGTATCAACTGTTCATAGGCAGACGGTATCATTTCTGGGGTCTCAATTCTGTTTCATTGATCCATCTGTCTGTTCTTGTACCAGTACCACGCTGTTTTGACCACTGTGGCAATGTAGTATGTTCTAAGGTCAGGTAATGAGAGGCCTCCCAGTGTGTTCGTCTTCTTTAGTAGTACCTTACTTATCTGGGGCTTCTTCCCTTTCCAAACAAAATTGGTGATTTGTTTCTCCATCTCATTAAAAAATGACGCTGGAACTTGTATTGGGATTGCATTATATAAATAAATTGCTTTGGTTAAAATAGACATTTTCACAATGTTAAGTCTTCCTATCCATGAACAGGGTAGGTTTTTCCATTCATCTAAGTCTCTCTTAGTTTCTTGTAGTAAGGGCTTGTAGTTCTCTTTGTAAAGGTCTGTTGTTTCTCTGCTTAGATTAATTCCTAGGTACCTTATCTTCTTAGGGGCTATTGTAAGTGGTATTGATTTGATAATTTCTTCCTTACCCGTCTCGTTGTTGTTGATGTATTTGTTTTTGTGTTAAGTTTTTCTATGTTGCTCTTAATACTCTGTTCTGAGTCATTCTTCTTTATGGGTTGACTTTTTATCTTTTTCAGTGTTAGTTTTGTGTTTGTTGAGACTGCTGTATTATGTTTCTTGTTTTGATATTTTGCATGGTTATTATGCTTTGTTGATGCTTCCGACATTACAGCTGCAAGTGCCGGATAGGGTCTGAGGCTGCAGTGGACAGGTGAGAGGATGAGAAATCTCACTCATGCACAAAAACACGTCAGTCACACAAGAACAAATAAACACATCACACAAGATAAAGTCGGAGGCCAGGTGGGATCATGGTTTCTATGGAAAATCATGGACACCGGTCTGCTAACCCAAGCTTTATTCATAGGCTTTACAGGTAGGAAGTCAACAGGTTGGTACATAGCCAAAAATTGTCACCATCTTTGTTACAGAACAAAGGACAGGAACATGCAAATAGTTTCAGCCAGAGCTATTATCCTGCAAACAGTTTCAAGGAAATGGCTATAACTTTGGGCCTATTATATTGCAGATATCTTAGTCTGGGCTAATAGCTTCAAGGAATAGTTCTTATTATAGTGTAAATAGTTTCAAGGTGCCAAGCAGAGAGGTACAAAACATAGGGAGAGGGAAGGGGCAAGGAGGGTAGAACACAGTAGCTCCCAGACTGCGATACTTTGTGACTACTTGTATGAATTCCCTTAATATTCTAAGTTTAAACCCAATTTTAACTTCTGGATATCTTTTTAACTTTTCACCACCTGAAAGGACTATAATTACTGTAGTATATCCCTCTTTTTAGTGTGATGGTGTCATAGTTTTCATGACATGATCACTGGTTTCCTTGTTTTAATCTTGTAGCTTTGACTGAGTTTTGTGACTTCCCTACCTGAGTTGGATTCTGGATGCTGTGTCCTGCATTGCTTCCTTAAATGTACAGTTAATCATTTCATTTTTTCTAATCAAAGTGTTTCAGTATTTCTCGTAGCTTTGGTTTGGTTTTTACAAAACCTCTAAGCTTCTGTTTATCTGCAAATATCTTTATTTCATCATCACACTTGAGAGACAGTTTTTCAGGATATATAGTTTTTTTTTGGTTGGAAGTTTGCCTCCTTCAAGGCTTTCAATATATTATCCCACTCCCTCCTTGCCAGCATAGTTTCTGCCCAGAAGTCAGACAAAAGCCTACGAGGCTTCCCTCTGAATGTTTGAGCTTTGTTGCCTTTAAGAGACTCTGTTTCATTTTATTAAGCTTGATGATAATATGTTTTGGTGTCTTTCTTTTGGGGTCTAACTTTTTGCAGTGTTCTATAGGTATCTTGGAATTCTATGTTGTTTTCCTTCATAATTTCAGGAAGTTTTCTATCAGCAACTCAACAGTCATACTCCCTGTGTTTTCAGCTATCCTTTTCTGTTCAGGAACTCCAGTTATCGTGTATTTTTCTGCTTAATAGAGTACCACTTACTTCTTAATCGTCTTTCATTTTTCTTGTTTCTTTTCTCTGATTTCTCCTTAAAAATGCTGGAATCAGTTGCTCTATCCTCAAGATCACTAAGTCTGACTTCCATCTCCTCAACTGTGTTCTTTTGACTTTTGATTGAATTGTCTAATTCTGTAATTTTGTTACTGATCTGCTGGATTTTAGATCATTGATGTCCCATCAGTTCAAATAGCTTGCTTCATTTTTCATTTTGCTCTGCTGCATTTTGTTTAATCTCCAGGAGGAATCTATATAGAATTATTTTGTTCTCAACAGCCAATAGTTTCAGAAAGGCTTCTTCATCTGGGAGGTTTTTTGATTATTATGGGAGTTTTCCAGAGCAATGTTGGACTGTTTTTTTAAAAATGATTAGCAATCGTTGGTTGACTTCATGCCGTGTAGAGGCTGTCTGGTTTCTCTGGTGTTACCTCAACAGGAGCTGAGGCATAGTTCTGAGAATGTCACCAGCTGTGTCTGTGTACTCTAGTGACTGGCCCTAGTGGACACTCTGGGATGGCGCGCTCCGACTCTTGCCTGGCACAGACAGTGCCCTGGTTATGGAGTCACCGATGGGCCATCAGTGGACCCTATGATGTTGGTCAGTAAAGGGTAGAGGAGATGCTGTCAGGCTCCTCAGCAGTTGCTAGTTGTTTCTCCAGGCAGTCTTGTTTTAAAAAGGTACTTTACTGTCAAACTGGGAGCTTTCCAGGAGCTGCTGAAATCAGACAGGTCATCAGGTGTGGCAGGCCCCACCATCTGGCTGACAATGGAAGAACTTCTTCAGCCCTTCCCAGGTACTATGCTGTAGATCAAAGTAGGGAGGTATTATGGCCTTGCTGTCCTCAGCTGGGCCCTTCCCATAGACTTCACAGTGTCCCAGACATAGCCTGTCTGCTGGCAAAGTGCTTTCCAGACTGGCATTGCTTTTCAGCTTGGGAATTAGTCCCTATTAAGACCTCCAGTTAGGTAACTCCACCTCCCAGCTGATCAAGATGGTATCTTGGCCAAGCTGCCCTTCCTGTCACAAAACAGCAGAATCTATGGCACAGCTCAGAAAAGAGAGGGTGGAGGTATAGTGGTGCCCTCAGTCAGCAGCTGGGCTCTAAAAATGTGGCCATGCCATGCAGTGTCTCTCTGTGCACTGTGTGCTGTTTACTTTAGCACTGCAGTTCAGTGTGTTTGCTGACTCATGCCCAGTCCCTGCCTCTCAGGTAACAAAGAAGGCATCAATACCTGCAGTCGTCCTATATGGCAAGTCAGCTGAAGCAGGATTCAGCATGCTCTGCCTCATGTTAGAGAGAGATAGTTTCCTGTTTATTGGTGCATAGTCCAATCTGACAACCCCATGCCATATCCCAGGGCTCCCTGGATGTCTGGAGTGCTCTGTTCAATTATCATTCCAGGCCTTATTTCACAGAGAGAATTGAGGAGACATGTATCTAGTCTGCCATTTTGGCCCTGCCCCCTCAAAGTGCTTAGGTGTATGTAGAAAATATCTTGGTTTTCGGTTTGCACCAATTGCATTGACTTCTCCTCTATATATTGTGCTTCCCTTCAACAAAAATAATTTTTGTCTATTATCAAATTAGTAGATATTGCTGTCCTTCATATCCTACCCTTGTAACCCTCAAAGAATGTTTTCTTTTGTGTTTTAACTGTTTCTTGAGTCCTTATAGTAACACACTTTACAATATCTGTCATTTTGTGACTAATTTCAATCAGCATAATGTCTTCCAGATTCCTCCATGTTGTAAGATGTTTCCTAAACTCATTCTTGTTCTTTATTATTGTGTAATATTCTATTGTGTGAATATACCTTACTCTGTTTATCCATTCTACCTTTGTTAGGCACGTAGGTTGATTCCAGTTTTTCTATTGTGGACAGCACTGTAATGAACATTGGTGTGCATGTATCTATATGTGTGGCTGTTCTTACTTCTCTAGGATATATTCCAAGAAACGGGATTTGTGAATCATGGAGTATTTCTATTTCTAGTTTTTTAAGAAACCATCAAATCAATTTCCAAAGTAGCCGCATGATTTCACATACCCACCAGCAGTGTGTAAATGTTTCAGTTTCTCCACAGCCTCACCAACATTTATCATTTTGTGGCTTTTTGGATTAATGCCAGCCTTGTTGGGAAGAAATAGTATCTCACTGTGGCTTTCATTTGGATTTCTCTGATGACTAATGATCATGAGCCTTTCCTCATACATCTGTTAGCTGCCTGAATACCTTCTTTGGTGAAATGTATATTCATATCCCTAGCCCATTTTTCAGTTGGAGTGTTTGACTTTTTGCTATGGAGGTTTTGCAGAATCTTGTAGATTTTAGAAGTTAAATGCTGGTTGAATTTGTTGTAGCCAAACATTTTTTCCTAGTCTGTAGGTTTTCTTTTTATTGTTTTGATGAAAGCTTTGGATGAGCATAAGTGTTTGTTTGTTTGTTTGTTTGTTTTATGAATTTCCAGTTGTCTGTTTTCTATTCAGGTATTTGTGCATTGTTAGTAATATTTTGTATTCTTTAATTATATGTCTGAATTCTCAATCCTGCTCCACTGGTCTATGCATTTGTTGCTGTGTCAGAGATAGGTTGTTTTTACAACAGTGGTGGTGTAACTGATTCTGAAGCCAGGTAGAATGAGGCCTCCCACTTTGTTCTTCTTCAGTAATACTTTGCTTATCTGAGGTTTTTTTCTCTTTCCATATGAAGTTAGTAATTAGTTTCTCCATCTCAGTAAAAAATGTCATTGGAATTTGGATAGGGATTGCATATTTATCTGTAGATCATTTTGTGTAGAATAGTAATTTTCACAGTGTTGAGTCTTCCTATTCATGAGCAAGGTAGGTTTCTCCACTTTTGTAGGTCTCTTTTGGTTTCTTGCAGCAGTGTCTTTTAGTTTTCTTTATATAGGTTTTCTATATACCTGGTTAGATTTATTCCCAAGTGTTCTATCTTCTTGGGGGCTATTGTAAATTGTATTGATTTGGTGATTTTCTCTTTGATATTCTTGTTGTTGATGTAAAGGAATGAAACATATTTTTGTACATATATTGTCTATAATGATACGTTGCTGAGCTCTACTATTACTTCCAGTAGTTTCTTATGGATTCTTTTGGGTTTTCTATGTATAAGATCATATCATCTGCAAATAAAGATACTTTTATTTCTTCCCTACCATTTAGATGACCTTTATTTATGTTTGTTGCCTGATTGCTCTGGCTAGAATATTCAGCACCATGCTGAATAAAAGTGGTGACAAAGGGCATTCTTGTTTGATTCCCATTCCCAAGGGGAATGCTTTCAGACTCTCTTGATTTAGGATGATGTTGGTTGTTGACTTTGTACAAATGCCCTTTATTATGGTGATGAGTTTACCTTCAATTCCTATTTTGGTGAGAGTTTTTAACATGAATAGGTGTTGGACCTTGTCAAATATTTTTTCTGAATCAATTGATAAAATCAAGAGGTTCTTGTCTTTTATTTATGTGATTGATTATATTGCGTGTTTTTCTAATGTTGAACCATACCTGCGGCTCTGGTATGAATCCCACTTGGTCATGGTGAATTATTTGTTTGATATGTTGTTGAACTCTGTTGGCTAGACTTTTGTTGAGGAGTTTTACATCTAAGTTCATGAGAGATATTGGTCTGAAATTTTCCTATTCTGTGTATCCTTACTTGGTTTTGGCATCAGGGTTATGATAGCTTCATAGAATAAGTTTGACAGTATTACCTCCTTTTCTATGCTCTGAACTATTTTTGGTAATAGTAGTGCTAAATCTTCTCTGAAAGTTTGGTAACTCTTCAGTAAAGTCATTAGGGTGAGAGCTTCTTTTTTGGTTGGGAGTTTTTAAACTACCTTTTCAATTTCTTCTTTCATCATGAGTTTGTTTAGTTGTTCTACCTCTGTGTTAGTATAGGTAGGTAATGTGTTTCTAAAAAATTTTTCCATTTCCTCTATGGTTTCAAATTTGTTACAGTATGATTTTTTATAGTATCTCATGATTTTTTAAATTTTGGTTGGGTGTTTTGTGATATAGCCCATCTTATTTGGGTTATCTGCTTCCTTTCCTGTTTTTCACTTGTTGGTTTGGCCAATGGTTTATTGATTTGTTAATTTTTTCAATGAACTAGTTTTTGGTCTTACTAATATTTTCAGTGGTCTTCCTATTCTCCAATTCCTTTAATTGTGCTCTAATTTTTATTATTTACTTTCTTTTTGTGGCTGAAGGGTTCTTTAGGTGCTCTCCTTCTAGTTGTTCAAGTTATAGTATTAATGCTTTGATTTGGGTTCTTCTTTTTGAACGCGTGCATTTATTGAAATACATTGACCTCTGTGCACTGTCTTGCTGTCTCCCAAAGGTTCAAATAAAATATGTTTTCATTCTCATTTGAGTCTGTGAATTTCTTTATTCTATCTTTCATTTCTTCTACAACTTAGTCATTTTTGACCAAAGTGTTTTTCAGTTTCCATGTATTTCATTGTTTTTTTTTCTTTGCTTTTTTGGTTACTCATTTCTACTTATATGGCTTTATGGTTTGAAATATACTTTGCAGTATTTTGGTGCTTTGGATTATGTTAAGGCTTGCTTTGTAGCCTAATATGTGGTCTATTCTGGAGAATGTTCCATGTGTATTGGAGACGATAGAATACTTGGCTGCCATTGGTTGGAGTGTTCTGTATATGTCTATGAAGTCAATTTAGGTGATTATAGCATTTAGATCTTCCATGTCTTTGATTAGCTTCTTTCTTGACGTTCTGTCTTTCGCCAAAAGTCGTGTGTTGAAATCTCTTCAGTGTTGTTAGAGTTCATTTTATGTATACTGGAGCCTTATCTTTGGGTGTATAAATATTTAATATGGTTATGTTCCCTTGGTGTATTGACCTTTAATCATTACAGAATATCCTTTCATAACCACTGTGGCAGGATATACTTTAAAGTCTGTTACCAGAAATTAAAATTATCAGTCTTTCTCTTTTTTGAATGTTTTTCTGCTTGATGTGTGTTTTTCCATACTTTGAATTTTAGTTTGTTTAAGCCTAAATTGCTTTTCTCTTTGACAGCATGTAGACAGGTCACGTTTTTATATTATTTCTGCCACTCTCTGTCTCTTTGTGGGCACATTTAATCCGTGTATATTTAGTGTAATTATTGATAGATATTGTTTTGGTGTTGTCATTTTGATGCTTTTTTTGGTGTGTTGATGTCAATTTGTCTGTTTCACTTAATTTTCTGTACTGATTCATTTTTCTTTGTATATTTTCTTTCCAGATTTTCCCTTGTTGTTGGTTTTGTATTTGCCAAGAGATCATGTTTTGGCTGTTTTTTATTTTGATGTGTAGGACTGTTAGCATCTTTTGTGGTTACCATAACATTTACCTTATTTTTCTAAATTTAAACAAGTGTTAAATTTCTTTATATTGTCTTCACTTCCTCTCTGTATGAGAGATCTATGACTACATTTACTTACATAATGATGTCTCTGTTTCCCTATATTCATTGTTCTAGCTTTATTTGTGTGATTTCCTTAACTGGGTTGATATCTGGTTGCTCTGTACTCCATTCTAGCCTTGTATTGTTATCTCATTTTTCCAATGGAAAGACTATTATTTTTGAGAATTCTCTAAAATTTTGTTATTAGGAGATGTCCTAATTTTACCATCATATTAGAGAGAGAATTTTACTGGATATGTAATTCTTAGCTAGCTTTTTTTTTTTTTTTTTTTCCTTTACGGTTTTTTATATATCATCCTGTTTCCTTCTTGCTTGCATGGTTTCTGCTGAGTATTCTGAGCTTAATCTTATTGACTCTTTAGTAGATTACTTCTTTAGTAGATTACTATTTGTGTATCCCTAGCCATCTTTAACATTGTTTCCTTATCTTTAGTTTTTTACAAGTTTGATTATAACATGTCTTGGTGTCTTTCTTCTGGGATCTACCTTGTGCAATGAGCATCTTGGGTAATATATTCTCATTTTTCATAATATCAGAGACATTTTCTGTCAACAAGTCTTCAACAATTCTTTCTGTATTTTCTGTTATCACCCCATTTTCTAGTACCCCAGTTACACATAGATTATTCCTCTTGATAAAAATCCACATAACTCTTAGTATTCCTTCATTTAAAAAAAATTCTCATCTGATTTTTCCTCAAATACATCAGTGTCAACTGTTTTATTTTCAGTCTCACTAATTCTGGTTTCCATTGCTTCAGTTCTGCTTCCTGGACTTTCTACAAGGTTGTCTAATTTTGTAATTTTATTAGTGATCTTCTGAATTTCTGCATGCTGTTTATATATGCATTCTTCCAGCTTGTTCAATTTGTTATTATACTTGACATTATTTTGCTGAGCTGCTTCCTAATTTCTTCAAAAGTTCTAAATGTTAATCTTTTGTACCTGATCTCTAATAATTCCAGGAAGTTCCCTTCATCTGGAAATCTCCTGGATCCTTTGTTTCCTGAAGCCACTGTGGTCTGCTTCTTTGAGTGATTTGATATTAACTGTTGTCTATGAGCCATCAGTAAGTTGTAAGTTGTATTTATTTATGTTTCCTTACTGTAGTCTAGCTTCTTGTTTTGTTTTGAAATGCTAAAATAGGGTGGCATGTGAACTAGTTTGATTATTGGCATCTCTGAGCATTTACCATCTTTCTTCAGGTAATTAGAGCTGTTATTACTAGGCAGGTGATCTCAGGTGTCCATTTACTTTTCTTGTAATATTTGGCTCAGGTGCCCAGGTAGCCAGTTACAAAATATGTGGTATAGGTTCTCCCCTACATCCCTAGATGGACAGGACTGATTGGTGTGGGCTCAAGTATCTGGCTGCAGGTGTTGAAAAAGGCAGAGGGCTGATCACCATCAGTGAGTGTCTGTGAGGAAGGCATGTCCCCTTATGGCCAAGCATAAGCAAAAGAAATGTTTCTGCCCTGAGTTCCTGGCTTAAGGAAACCAGCAGGTTATTTTATTGATTTATTTTATCCACCTTGTTTGTTATATAGTCCCCTCTCAGAGTCCAAGGTAATGGTTTAGGGTGTCTGTAAGGAGTCTTACTTCTGTCCCAGAAAATGGCATCACACTCTGGGCCCAAGATGTAGTGCAGAGAAGAGCAGGAGAAATGTTGGGAAAAGGATGACAGGTTTATCCTGAAGAAAAAATTTAGATCCCTATGTGTTAAATTAGACACAATCTACTTAGCTTTTGATGATACAGTGCCATTTTTCAATAATGCTGGAGGCATGGGTAGGTTCTCCACTAATCTTTTGCTGAGGAAGATGCTTTCTGAAAGCCACTGCTCTGCTCATCAAGCTCACCATGGCCAATCTCCCTGTGGTGTGTCAATTTCTGTCTGGCCAAGTATGGCCAGTTTAGGTAGTTGTGGACTTATTCTTGCTTCCCTGTTGCTTGGTCCAATTTCTTAATTTTCACTTTGATGTTCAAGGCTCCTAGAATAATGTATATAATCAATTGATATGTTATTGATTCATCTGCTATTTTTGGCCTTTATTATTGGAAAAATCATAGAAGTGTCCCACTACACTGTTATCTTAGCCTCTTCTCCAGAAGTCATGGTTATTGAAACAGAAAAAATGAACTGTCCCTATTTGTAATTGGCATTATTATTTATTGTAGAAAATTCCAAGAAATGCACACACACACACACACACACACACACACACACACAGAGAGAGAGAGAGAGAGAGAGAGAGAGAGAATTCCTAAATTTATAAATGAGCTTCAGGAGGTTTCAGAATATTATAAGGAACTCTGAAAAATAAAAAAAATCAATACAATTATAAGTGATCCAAAGAAAAGAAAATATGTAAATGTATGTCTAACAAAACATGTATAGCATATTCTATGCTTAGAATTTTAAGTTACTGATGAAAGAAATAAAAGAAAACTTTTATAAACAGAAATATCATGCTTATGGATTGGGATACTCAACTCATTAAAAGTATCAGTTCTCTCCAATTTGAACTATAGGTTTAATACAATTTCCATCAAAACTGAAAAGGTTTAAATGGGTGGCTACAGAAGACAAAGTGAAGTATTATAATAATGCATGCAAAGAGCTAGATCTAGAAAACCAAAAAGGAAGCACATGCTCAGCATTGCTCAAGCTGAAAGAACTGAAGAAAAAATTCAATCCTTGAATTACAATATTGAAGAATTCTACAGAGGAAATATTAAACAATGAAGGAAGCATCAAAAGAAGATAGAAGGAATACACAGACACTACGCCAGAAAGAACTGGTTGTCATTCAAGCATTTCAGAAGGTATCATATGATCAGGAACCAACGGTACTGAAGGAAGAGGTCCAAGCTGCACTGAAATCACTGGTGAAAAATTAGGTGCCAGCACTGACATATACTAATTGAGATATTTCAAATGCATGCAGTGCCAGAAATGCTCACTTGTCTATGCCAAGAAATTTGGAAGACTGCTACCTGGCTGACTGTAATAGATCCCTATTTATGACTATTCTCAAGAATGATGATCCAACCAAATGTGGAAATTATTGAACAGTATCACTAATACTGGAACCTTGGTGGAGGAGTGGTTAAAAAATTTAAATCTACCAGCTGCTCCTTTGAAGCCCTAGGGACAGTTCTATTGTCCTATAGGGTCATCATGAGTTGAAATCAACTCAATGGCAATGGGTTAGGTTTCTTTGTTATTAACATCACATGCAAGTAAAGTTTCACTGAAGATCATTCAAAAACAGCTGCAGCAGTATATCGACAGAGAACCGCCAAAAATTCAATCTGGTTTCAGAAGAGAATACAGACTGAGGGAAATCATTACTGATGTCAAATAAATCTTGGCTGAAAGCAGAGAATACCGAAATTATGTTTACTGATGCGTTACTGACTGTGCAAAGGCACTGGCCTGTGAAGATCATAACAAATTATGGATGACATTGCAAATAATGGAAATTTCAGATCATGTAATTATGCTCATGAGGAACCTGTACATTGATCAAGAGGCAATTGTTCAAACAGAACAAGAGGATACTTTGTGGCTTAAAGTCAGGAAAAGTGTGCATCAGGACTGTATCCTTTCACCACACTTATTCAATCTATACTCACAGTAAATAATCTGAGAAGTTGGATTGTATGGAAAATGGGACAACAGAATTGAAGGAAGACTTATCAACAACTTCCATTATGCAGATGACACAGCTTTGCTTGCTTAAAGTAATGAAGATTTCAAGCATTTATTAATAAAGACCAGACAGCAGAGCCTTCAGTATGAATTACACCTCAATATAAGGAAAACAAAAATCCTCAAAATCAGATCAGTAACATCACAATAAATGGAGAAAAGATTGAAGTTGTCAAGGATTTCATTTTATCTGGACCTATGGTAAACACCCATGGAAGTATCTGTCAAGACAGCAAGTGTCACATTTCATTGGGTGAATCTGCTGCGAAAGATCTCTAAAGTGTTATAAAGCAAAGATATCACCCTGAAGACTAAGATGTGCCTGATCCAAGGCAGGGTGTTTTCAATCACTTCATAGCCAAGTGCCGTCGAGTCGGATCCGACTCATGGTGACCCTATGCATACAAAAACTGGAAAAATAATGAGGAAAACCAATAAAAGAGCTGACAGCTTTATATTATGGTGCTGACAAAGAATACTGAATATATTACGAGCTGCCAACTCAGTGGACAAATATGTCTTGGAAGAAGTCCAATCAAAGCACTCCTTAGATGCAAGGATGGTGAGAATTCATCTCACACACTTTGGACACATTATCAGGAGGGATCAGTCTCTGGAAAAGGACATCACACTTGGTAAAGTAGAGGATTAGCAGTAAAGAGGAAGATCCATAGTGAGATGGATTGACACAGTGGCTGCAACAATGGGCAGAAATATAACAATGATTGTGATGATGGCAGAGGACCTGACTGTGTTTTGTTCCGTTATACACAGGGTCACTAATTGGACTAATTGGAACTGAACTGATGGCACTTAACAAAACCCTGACTCATAGTGACCCTATTGGTCAGAGTAGAACTGACTCATAGAGTTTCGAAGGAGTGCCTGGGGGATTTGAATTGCCGATCTTTCGGTTAGCAAACGCGGCACTTAACCACTCTACCACCAGGGTTTCTAGCTGTGAGCTGGACTCTACTTGATGACAGTGGATTTGAGTTGTTTTTTTGGAACAAAACCCAAGAAAAGTCTTTGTAGACACAGACAGGTTTATTCTGAAGTCTTGAATCCCTGGTGACACAGTGATTAAGTGCTCAGCTGTCAATCAGACAGTGAGCAATTTGATCATCAGCGACTCTGAAGGAGAAAAGATCTAGTGATCTGTAATGACACAGTATAAAAATGCTACAGGCTAGTCCCACTTTGTTCTATCAGTTGGAATAAACTCAACAGCCCACAACAATATTGTAAAATCTGTATTAAAAAGCACAAGCTCCAGCATAAAAAAAAAAAGCCTAAACCCATTTCTGTCAAGTAAATTCCAACTCATAGTGAGTCCTAGTATAGCTAACGTGATTCTAAATAAGAGTAAAGGGGGAGATGTCATTTGACCTGATATTAAGGTCTACATATGGCTACATATAGCTACTATCATGACAATGTGCTTTTAGCACAATGATACATACCTAAGTGCACTACAGAATAATTTATTTATTAGCTGCTGTTTAATTGGTCCCTGACTCACAGAGACCCCATGTGCAATGATAAAAAATTCTCCCTGGTCCTGTGTCATTCTCACGATCAGTTCAGGACTGGACCAATACAATTAGAGAGAATCCATTAATTCAAGCAAACAAAGTCTTTAAATAAGGATGTCTTATTTTTGACAGGTAATGGTGGCCATGTTTGTGAAGGTATAGCAGACATATTTATCACATTTTTTAACTAGTCTTGAAAAATAGCCATCAAAGTTTACATGATTCCACATTGTATGGAAATTGTTAAAGTTTATTATCAAAATGGCTATTCCATTCATCAGACATTCCGTGTGCTATGGGAAATTTACGACCTGCATAATCATTCTGCTGAGAGAACAGTTCCATGTCTAATCAAAAAGCTTGAAACAATCGGGTCTGTTGCCAATCAGACACCACCTGTGCATCAGCAAGCTTCACGTTTCAACGAAAACATCACCACCGTTCTATTAGAGCATACGTGGAAGTCCTTCCCAATCAGTTTCTCGTTGAGCGCAAGAACTGGGCCTTTCATGGATCACAATTTGGAGGATTTTGCAACTGGGCTTGAATCTTTACCCTTACAAATTTTTTTTTAACTCAAGAACTGAAGTCCAAGACCACATATTGAACCATACAGTTGCCGACTAGACTCCAAAGCAACTGGAAGTTGACCCTACTTTGGGCCCAAAGGTCATCTTCAGTGATGAAGCCCATTGTGGGATGAATGGTTTTGTTAACAAATAGAACTGTTGCATTTGGAGCGATGAGAATCCAATGGAGATTCAAGAACTTCCACTTCATGCCCCCAGAGTCACCATTTGGTGTGGATTCTCATTCAGTGGAATCACTGGCCCTTGTTTTTTACAAAATGAGTGAAGAAAAGCTGTCACAGTCAATGGCAAAAGATCAGACTACGATAACTGATTATTTTTCGCCCCATTTGGAAGGTACAGACCTCACAAACATGTGGTTTCAACAAGATGGCACTGTGTGCTATATTATACATGAAACAATTGACTTACTGTAGGAGTAATCTGAAGGCTTCATCATCTCACATGATGGTGATATTAACTGGCTGCCAAGATCATGAAATTTAATGCCTTAGATTACTTTTTATGAGACTGCATTAAATTTCAGTTTTATGTCAATCAACTGCAAACAACTGAAGACCTAAAGAACAGCATCACATGCTTCATTTGTAGAATGCATCCCGTTTTGTGTGTGACTGTCATTGAAAATTGGACCTTCCGGGTATATACCACCAAACAAAGCCATGGTAGCCACTTACCTGAAGTCCTTTTCTATACATAATGCAATGAAATGTACTTCAAAATAAGAAAATATAATGGTATCATTTACACAACTTGTTTTATTCACCTTCAGTCATAAGACACCCTTATTAGAAGATCCTTTATTTCCAATTCATTTTTTACAAAGGTACAGAGGCAATTCAGTGAAAGGATAGCTTTTTCAAACAAATGGAGATATAACAATTGGACATCCATGTGCAGCAACAACAACAAAGAGCCTGAAACTCAACCAAATCCTTTGTATAAAATTAGTTCAGACTGGATCACAGATTTAACTGTAGTAAAGATGTAAAAACCTTAGAAAATAAAACAGGAGAAAACATTCAGGATCTAGCGCCAGGTGAAGAGTTCATGGACATAATACTGAAAATATAATTCACAAATAAACAAACAAATAAAAAACATAGAGAATTAGACTTCCTCAAAATTAAAAAAAAAAAGAGAGAGAAAGAAATAAAAAAGCTCTGCATCCTGTTAAGAGGATGAAAAGACAAGCTACAGACTGGTAGAAAATATTTGCAAACAAACAATCCAATTAGAAAATGGGCAAAAGACATGAATAGACATTTCACTGAAGAGGATACACAGATGGCAAATCAACACATGGAAAGATGTTCAATATCATTACCCATTAGGGAAATGCAAATTAAAACCGTAAGACGATATTACGACACACCTAGAAAAATGAATGCAATAATAAAAAAGAAAAAAAATTGGGGTATCAGCAAATGCCAGTGAGGATGCAGAAAAACTGTAACACTTTACCTTGCTGAAGGGAAGTAAAATGAAAAAGAGTATGCCAGTTACAAAACTAAGCATGTGCTTACCATATGACCTAACAATTGCAGTCCTTTTCTTTTCTTTTTTTTTTTTATGGTTTGAAATAAATGGGGCTACTAACTTATAGTTCAGAGGTTGGAACTCACCCAAATGACTTACTTCTGTAAAGATCACAGCTAAGAAAACCTGATTAAGCAATTCTACTGTTATACTTGAAGTTGCCATGAGAAAGAACTGACTCTCCAGCAACAAGTTTGGTTTGGGGGTTTTGTCTGAGGGAAATGAAAACACATCCTCTCTCTCTCTCTCTCTCTCTCTCACACACACACACACACACACACACTGTGGTAAATCTATACCGTGTAAGCCTAGTATGCAATGAAAAAGAACAAATTACTGATACACAAAATTACTTGGAAAGACCTATTGGTATTCTGTTGAGTGAAAAGAAGCTAATCTCAAAAGGTCACTCCATCTATTTATAACATTCTTGAAATAACAGCATCTTAGCAATGGAGAACAGTTTAATGATTGTCAGAGGTTAGAGAAGGGGGAGGTCTGGGAGGTGGCCAAGTGTAGCACAGGTGTCCTTATGGTGCAGTTCTTCTGTATTTTGACTGTGGTGCTGATCACACAAATCTACATTTGTGATAAAATTACACAGAACATAAGACACACAAATGGGTGTATGTTACACTGGTGAAATATGAATAAAGTTCACGAATTTTATCAATATCAATTTCCAAGTTGGAATACTGTACTACATTGATGTTATACAGGGAAAACTGGATGTACTGTTTATATGTTATTACTAAGTATCATGTCTTATATCTGCGTGAATCTATAACTACCTAAAAATAAAAAAAGTTAAAAAATAGATCTTAGGGTATCTTTTCTGGTAATTATATGGGCTTTTCTATTTATTTAATATTAATAAATTCCCTAATGATGAACCACCCATGACACCTACCACGGATTGAGTTGTGTTCCCCAAAACATATGTCAATTTGTTTAGGCCATGATTTCCAGCACTGTGTGGTTGTAATCCATTCTGCGATTTTCCTACATACTATAAATCATAATCTCTTGCCTGTGATTAAAGACAATTAGGATGGGTTATAACACTCTTGTACAGGTCACATCCCTAGTCCCATGTAAAGGGAAGTTCCTTGGTATGGCCTGTACCCCTTTAATCTTACAAGAGATAAGAGGAAAGGTAAGAAAAGACGAGAGGGGGTGACCTCATTATCATCAAGAAAGGAGCTCCAGGCACAGCACATTCTTTTCATCTAGGGTTACTGTGGGGAGAAACTCCTAGTTCAGGAGAAGATTGACTAGCATGACCTTCCTTCCAAGCCAACAGAGAGAGAAAGCCTGCCTCTAAAGCTAACACAATGAATTTGGACATCTAGCTCACTAGACTGTGAGAAAATAAATTTGTTAAAGCCATCCATTTGTGGTGTTTCTGCTGTAGCAGCACTAGATGACCGAGCCAGCATCCCAGGAGAAAGCCTAACTTGATATAGTATAATGATTTTTCTCCATACTGCTGTATTTTTTTGATTTGATCTGTTGATATTGTTTATAATTTTGTTATGTTCATATTCACAATTGAGATTGACCTGGAATTATATTTTTGAGCACTGTCATAGCTTAGAAAAAATAACTGGGAAACTTGTCGATCTTTTCTGTGTTCTTTCTTAGTTTACAAATTATGGAAGTGCTTTCAGTGTTTTAGAAGAATTTACTCATAACACTATCTGGACTGACAGCATTTCATGGAGGTAATTCTTTGGAAATTGTTCCAATTTTTTCTGTGTTTATTGTTATATTCAGCTTCTCAATCTCTTTTTCAGTCAGTTTTGCCATTTAACATTTCTCCTTGATTCTTTAATATTTCCAAATGAAGTAGTAGTGAGTTTACATTGATAATCTATCGTTTTACATCTTCTAGTTCATATGGTGACAGCTCATTTCTCAATTCAATTCTACTCTAGTCAAAATATGTATTTTTCTAGATCTTCTACTTAAGATTTTCCATGTAGCCTCTTAAACCAACTGGAATCTATGTTGGTGTTTGAAATTGGGTAGAGGTTTTCTTATTTATACTAAAAAGTTGAATAGCCATATCTCATATAAAAGTAAAAATCAAACCTGTTGCTGTGTAGTCAATTTTGATAGGGTGGAGTAGAATTGACTCATAATGATCTTATAGAATTTCCAAGGAGCACCTGGTGAATTCAAACTGCCAGTGTTTTGGTTAGCAGCAGACCTCTTAATGACTATGCCACCAGGGCTCCATACTTCATTTATCAATATATATATGTTCATGTGTGTGTGTGTGTACATTTGTGTATAGAGACAGAGACAGACAGCGAGAGGCCACCTGGAGCGCTGATTGCACAGTGGATAGTCAAAAAGGTCAGCTGTTTGAACCCACTACCTGTTCTTTGGGAAAAAGATGTGGCAGTTTGCTTTTGTAAAGATGACAGCCTGGGAATCCCTATAGGGCAGTTCTACTTTGTCCTATAGGGTTATAATGCATAGGAATCAACTCAGTGGCAACTCTGTGGTAACAGATTACAAACACACGCACACACAGAGGTCATTATTGGAAAATTTATTAATATTAAATGATAAACATTAAAAATCCACTGCCATTGAGTTGATTCTGACTCACAGTGACCCTACAGGAAAGAGCAGAACTGCTCCATAGAGTTCCCAAGGAGCACCTAGTGGGTTTTGGTCAGCAGTTGTATCACTTAACCACTACACTACCAGGGTTTCCCAAATTAATTAATTGGGTTAAAATATGAGCTAGATGATACAGAAGTTAAAAATTCTTGGAGAAGATGCAATTTACTTGATCTCTGACTGGAAAACACTTTTCTACTATTAAAGGCAAAAGACTGAACAAAAGAAGGACTGATGTATTTATCTGAAATGAAATTTTTTTTAAAAAACTGTATATATCATAATAGAAATCCTGGTGGTGCAGTGGTTAAGAACTGTGGCCACTAAATAAAAGTTCAGCAGTTTGAATCCACAGTATACTCCATCCTATACAGTCACTGTGAGTAGCAATCAGCTCAATAGCACTGGGTTTGGTTTTGGTTATATATCAGTAATGTAAACATTTCAACACACCATGCTGGAACAATTAGCCATATGATCACACCAGACAAAAAACAAAAAAGTAACAAAACCAAAAATCTGGTATAAATTGAATTTGTCCCCCCGAAACATGTGTTAACATGTCTAGTCCACGATTCCCAGTATTGTGTGATAGACCATAATTTGGTCATCTGATGTGATTTTCCTATATGTTGTAAATCTTACCTCTATGTTGTTAATAGATGGGATTAGCAGCAGTTATTAGTAAGGCAGAGCTCAATCTACAAGATTAGGTTGTGTCTTAAGTCAGTCCCTTTTGATGTATAAAAGAAAGAAGCAAGCAGAGAGACACAGGGACCTTACAGCAAGAAACAAGACCAAGGGAGAACAGCACACTCCTTGGACCCAAGATGCCTGCACTGAGAAGCTCTTCCACCACAGGAAGGTTGATGACAAGGACCCCAGAGCTGGCAGAGAAAGAAAGGCTTCCTCTGGAGCTGGCACTCTGGATTTGGACTTGTACCCTACCGGACTGTGAGAGAATGAACTTCTGTTTATTAAAGCCATCTACTGTGGTATTTCTGTTACAGCATCACTGGCTAATTAAGACAACACCTCAATACCTCAAAATGTGTCATGGACCTAATACAAAATGAAAACATACGAGAAAATTTCGGTGAGCAGCCTTACCCAAAGATTTCTTAGACTTAACAGCAAAAGCACAGCCTACTAAAAGAAGTATTTGTTAAATTGGACTTCATCAAAATTAAAAAAAAAAAAAAGACTTCTATCCAAAACAAACTGTTAAGAAAATGTAACAACATACCAAAGACAGAAGAAAATATCTTCAAAGCCTATATCTAAAAGATTGAATCTAGATTATAAAGAACTTTCAAAACTCAGTAAGGTTGAAAAGCGTGATTAAGTATAATTAGTGTTACTGAATTCTGCATGTAAAAATGGTAAAACATCAAATCTTTTGTTACATACATATTTAACACAGTTTTTCTTTTTTGAAGTGATTTAACAAAACTGAGCCAAAGATTTGAACAGACACTTCAACACTGAAAGTACAGGGCAAATAAGCATGTGTTAAGAGCCTTAACATTACTAATCATTAGGAAAATGCAAACTAAAACAACATTGACAAACTAACACACACATATTAATATTTACACACCTATTATCCAGTAAACCAGTTACTGTAGAGTTGAGTCCAACTCATGGTGACTCCATGCATGACAGAGTAGAACTGCACTCTATAGAATTTTCATTGATTTTTTGGACGTAGATTACCAGACCTTTTTTCAGAGATGCCTTTGGGTGGACCTGGACCTCCAACTTCTCCATTAGTAGCCATCACTGTTAATTTTTTATACTTTTCAGTGATTTCACTGGCATCCTTGAATGACTAAGCTTATAAGGACTGGTAACTCCAAGTTTTGATGTAAATGTGGAGGAATTGGAACTTTCATTAAGTGTGTGATAGAAATGTAAAATGGTACAAGAACTAGAAAGCAATTTGGCAATTATTCTAAAATGGATAAACAAATACCTACCATATGATGAGGCCATCTCACTCCTAGTTATTTACCCCACAGAAATGAAAGTGTATGTCCATCAAAATCTAGCACATAAAAAATGTTCATGTATTTATTTGTAATACGTGAACTTTGTTCACAATTGCCACAAACTTGCAACAAATCAAATATCAAAAAGGCACTGATTGAGTAAACAAGACAGTATATATTTATACAATGAGTTACTTCTCAGTAGTAACAATAATAATAATAATGAACTCCATGCATGCAACAGTGTGGGTGATTCTCAAACTAATGATATGTATTCATATTTTATGGACAATATGTAAAACATTCCTCCTAGTTATTTTGGCAAGGACACTTACAAGATTCAAATTCTTAAGTGAATAAAAATGGCATTCCTAAAGCAGAATCAATTTTGTGATATTCTATGGTTTGATACATACAGAGAAGCACAGTGGTTAATTGCTCATGCTGCTAACCAAAAAGACTGGTAGCTTGAATCCATCATGTGTTCCTTTGAAATCCCATGGAGTAGTTGCATTTTGTCCTATAGGGTTGCTATGAGTTTGAATCAACTTGATGGCAATGACTTTTTTTTTCCAGTTTAATAGCCCTCTCCTTATTAAACTTTCTTTCTTCCTTTTTTTCTTTCTTTTTTTTTTTTGGTGACTTGTCTCCCTTCTTTCTGGTGCAACTCATCCTTCTTGCCTTTTTCAGACCTACACTTTTACCCTTAGTAAAATATACCCATTAATTTTTTTTACTACAATTAAGTGAAAGTATACAATCCAAATCTATTTTGCATGCCCGCCTATCTGCAGCTTCATCTGCTCTCCTCACCCTGTGACAGCACATTCCTCCTTCTCACACTGCACTTGTAGTATTCTCTTAATGAGTACCTGTCCTCTCCTCTCTACCCTCTTGTCTCTCCTCTAGAAAGAAATCAATAGTACAGCCTCCAATAAATGTATAAAACCATGAAGTACACACACCACATGCTTGCACTACGTCCCCAAGTCCAGTCCATTCTTGTCTGAAGAGTTGACCTCAGTACTGATTTCAGGTCATGGCCAGCAGCAAGTCTAGAAGCCATGTTCCCAGGGGATCCTTCAGAATGTTGGACCATCAATTCCAGTCTTATAGTATAGTTCTTGAACTGCACACATTTTCTAGTGTTTCCTCAGGGTCTCTACATTGTTGCCCCCAACACAGCTACCTTTGGTGGTGGCCAGGCACCATCTGCTTCTATGTACCATAGTTTGTTTATCCATTCATCTGTTGATGGACACCTAGGTTGATTCCATCTTTTTGCTATTGTGGACTGTGCTGCAATAAACATTTGTGTGCATTTATTTGTTCATGTGACCACCTTTATTTCTGTAGGATATATTCTCAGCAGTTTGGGATTGCTGGATCACATGGTGTTTCTATTTCTAGCTTTTTAAAGAAAAAGAAGCACCAAATTGCTTTCGAAAGAGGTTGTATCACTTTGCATTCCCACCAGCAGTATAGGAGAGTTCCAGTCTCTCCACAGCCTCTCTGGTATTTATTGTTTTGTGTTTTTTTGGATTATTTTTGACCTCACTGGGGTGGCATGGTATCTGATGGTAGTTTTGATTTGGATTTTTCTAATGGCTAATAATGCGAGCATTTCCTCATGTGCCTTGTGGCTGCCTGAGTGTCTTCTTTGGTGTCCATCTCCTTTGCCCATGGCTTAACTGGGTTATTTACCTTTGTCTTGTTGATATTTTGCAGCACCTTGTAGATTATGGAAATCAGACATTGGTCTGACATGTTGCAGCCAAATATTTTTTTCCCAATCTGTAGGTAGTCTAACTATCTTGATAAAGCCTTTGAATAAGCATAAGTGTTTGGTTTTTAGTAGTTCCCATTTATTTATTTTCTCTTCTATTGTTTGTGCATTGTTGACCAGATTTTGTAGTCTGTCTAAGCCATATATTAGTACATTCAGTGCTGTCCCTATATCTTTCTTGCATTATCTTTATTGTTTTAGGTTTGATAATGAGGTCTTTAATCTATTTTGAGTTAGTTTTTGTGTAAGGTGTGAGATATGGTTGTTGTTTCAGTCTTTGCAGATGGACATCTAATTCTGCCAACACCATTTATTAAAGAGACTGTTTTTACCTCAGTTTACAACCTTTGGGTCTTTATTGACTATCAACTGTTCATAAGAGGACAGTGATATTCTGGGGCCTCAATTTTGTTCCATTGGTCTATATGTCTCTTTTTGCACCCATACCAGGCTGTTTTGACTACTGTGGTAGTGTAGTAGGTTCTAAGGTCAGGAAGTGTGAAGCCTCCCACTGTGTTCCTTTTCTTCAGTAGTGCTTTACTTATCTCAGGTTTCTTCCCTTTCCAAACCAAGTTGGTGATTTGTTTCTCCATCTCATTAAAAAATGACACTGGAATTTGTATTGGGATTGAACTGCATATGCAGATTACTTTGGGTAAAATAGAGATTTTCACAATGTTAAGTCTTCCTATCCATGAGCAAAGTAGATTTCTCCATTTATGTAAGTCTCTTTTGGTTTCTTGCAGTAGGGTCTTGTAAATTTCTCTGTATAGGTCTCTTATTGCTTCTCTAGTTAGATTTAGTCCTAGGTATTTTTATCTTCTTGGGGGCTATAGTAAATGATATTGATTTTGTGATTTCCTCTTTGATCATCTCTTTGTTGGTATAAAGGAATCCTACTGATTTATTTATGTTTGCATTATATCCTGATACTTTGCTGAACTTTTCTGTCACTTCCAGGAATTTATTTATGGATTCTTTAGTGTTCTCTGTGTATGCAATCATACCATCTGTAGATATGGATATTTTTACTTCTTCTTTATCTATTCAGATGCCCTTTATTTCTTTGCCTTGTCTGATTTCTCTGGCCAGAACATCTAGCACAGTGTTGAAGAGAAGTGGTAATAGTGGGCATCCTTGTCTAGTTTTTGTTCTTGAGGGTATTTCTTTCAGTGTCTCTCCATTCAGGACATTGTAGACTGTTGGCTTTGTGTAGATGCCCCTTATTTTACAGAGGCATTTCCCATCTATTCCTACATTGCTGAAAGTTTTAAACATAAATCAGTGTTGGACTTTGTCAACTGGCTTTTCTGTATCAGTCAACAAAATCAGGCGAATCTTATCCTTTGTGTTATTTATGTGGTTGATCACATTAATTGTTTTTCTGATGTTGAATCAGCACTTCATTCCTGGTGTAAATCCAACTTGAGCATGATGAATTTTTTTTTAATATGTTGTTGAATTCTATTTGCTAAGATTTTTTAATCTAGGTCCATGAGTGATATTAGTCTGTAATTTTATTTTGTTGTGGGATTTTTCCCTGGCTTTGGTATCAGGGTCATACTGACTTCATAGAATTAATTTGGAAGTATTTCATACTTTTCTATGCTGTGACATAGCCTCAGTAGTTTTAGAATTAACTGCTTTATAAAAGTTGGGTAGAATTATCTGCTGAAGCCGTCTGGGCCAGAACTTTTTTTGGTTGGTAGTTTTTTAATTACTTTTTCAGCCTCTTCTTTGTGATGTACTTATTAAGTTGTTCCACTTCTCCTTGTGTTAATTTTGGTGGGTGATGTGGTTGTAGAAAACTGTCCGTTTCCTCTAGGTTTTCAAATCTGTTAGAGTACAATTTTTCATAGCATTCTGTTAGGATATTCTTAATTTCAGTTGCGTTTGTTGTGACATCTCCCATTTCACTTCTTATTTGGGTTATTTGTTTCCTCTCCTGTTTTTTTCTTTTCTAAGTTTAGCCAGTGGTTTATCCATTTTGTTGATCCTTTCAAAAACCAGCTTTTGGTTTTGTCATTGCTTTCCATTGTTTTCCCATTCTTTAATTATTTTAGTTCTGCTCTAATTTTTATCTGTTTTCTTCTGAATACTGACGGTTCTTTTTTGTTATACTCTTTCTACTAGTTCAAGCCATAGCATTAATGATTTGGTTTAGGCCCTTCCTTCGTTCTGGATGTGTGCCTTTATAGAAATAAACTGTCCTTTGAGTGTTGCTTTTGCTGGGTCCCATAGATTCTGGTAGGACATGTTTTCATTCTCATGTGATTCCATGAATTTCTTTATTGTGTCTTTGATTTCTTCTATAACTCACGAATTTCTGAGCAAAGTGTTGTTCAGTTTCCGTGAATTCAAATGCCTATGCATGTTTTTTCTGTTATTGATTTAAACTTTTATGGCTATATGGCCTGGTAAGGTTCTTTGCAATAATTCAATGGCTTGGATTTTGTTGAGGCTCGCTTTATGACCCAATATGTGGTCTATTTTGGAGCATGTTCTATGTGCATTGGAAAAGAAGGTGTACCTATCTCTTGTTAAGTAAAAAGTTCTGTATATGTTGATGAGGTCTAGTTGTTTGATTGTCTTAATAAGATCTTGGGTATCTTTGCTGAGCTTATGTCTGTATGATGTGTCCATTACTGAAAGAAGAGTGTTGAAGTCTCTTACTATTATTGTGGAGTGATCTATTTCATTTTTCAACGTTGTCAGCATTTGTTTGATGTGTTTAGATGCTCTGGTATTGTGTGCATAAATATTTAATGCTGTTAAATCCTGCTTATGTGTTGTAACTTTAAGCAATAGTGACCATCTTTGTGCATGATTGTGGGTTTTACATTAAAGTCTTTTTTATCTGACAATTAGTATTGTCACTCCTGCTCTTCTTTGCATATTGTTGGCTTGTCAAATATATTTCCACCCTTTGATTTTCAGTTTGTTCATATCTTTGAGTCTAAGATGTGCTTCTTGTAAGAAGCACATAGACTACCTCTTTACTGCAGCATTGAATCCATTTACATTGAATGCAGTTATTGATAATGTGTTTAGTGCTGTCATTTTGATGCTTTTATTCTTGTGTTGTTGTGTTTCCTTTGTTCCACTTAACATTCTATTCTGGGTTGTTTTTCTTTATGGGTTTTCCTTTCATCCTTCTCGTTGTTGTTTTTGTGTCTGTTGAGACTCCTGTATTATGTTTCTTGTTTTGTATGTAGTACTATTAGTTTGTTCTGCAGCTACCCCTTTGATGCCCCTTAATGTTCTAAGTTTAAACCCATCTTTAATTTCTCCTTAACCTCGTATGTCCTTAATGTCTTCTCCATCTGAAAGAGCTATAACTGCTGTAATATATCTCTCTTTATAGTGTAATGATGTCATTGTTTACACGTTAAGATCTCTGCTTCCCTACTTTTAATATTTTAGCTTTCACTGAGCTTTGTGACTTCCCTGAGTAGGACTCTCCTTTAAGGCTTTGTATGTGTCATCCCACTGCCTTCTTGCCAGCATGGTTTCTGCTGTGTAGTCAGAGGACAGTCTATAGGGCTTCCCTTTGTATGTTAGTTTTGGTTTAAGCCTAGCTGCCTTTAAGAGTCTCTCTATGTTTCATTTTATTGAGCTTGATTATAATGTCTCTTGGTGTCCTTCTTTTGGGTTCTACCTTTTGTGGAGGTCAATAAGCATCTTAAATGTCTTATATTCTCTTCTTTCATGATGTTAGGGAAGTTTTCTGTTGGCAACTCTTCAACAATTTTATCTGTATTTCTACTATCCCTCCCCATTCAGGAATTCCAATTATTTGTAGATTATTTGCTTCTTAATGCTTCTTCATTTTCCTTGTTTCATTTACCTGATTTTCCTCATAAGTGCCCGTATCAATTGCTTTATTTTCAGTCTCACTAATTCTGCGTTCTATTTCCTCAGTCTGCTCTTTTGGCTTTGCACTGAATTGTCTGACTATGTAATTTTATTATTGATCTGCTGGATTTCAAATCATTAACATTCTAGTGGTTCATATAGCTTGCTTAATTTTTCATTTTGTTCTACTGCACTTTGTTTAATCTCTAGAAGGGCACTACATATAATTCTTTTGCAGTCTACTGCCAATAATTTCAGGAAGTTTTTGATTATTTTGGAGTTTTTCCAGAGCTGTATATGCATATTAAATTTTAGGCAAACAGTTCTTTTATTTTGGATAAACTTCCTCACAAAATGAGGGTTGAAATTCTAGCAGTTAGGTTTTTGCCATAGAAAGTAACTTTGTTCTGCACAAATGTAAATGCGCTGATTTATAAATTTTACTTGATGTGTGCTGGCTAATTGCTGATCTTTCTATATACCTCTGTATTTTTCCTTCATTTAAGAAACATTCAAAATATGTTTTATATGTGCCAGTCTCTGTTCTAGATTGTAGAGATACAAGTCTAGCCAAGTGCCGTCGAGTCGGATCCGACTCACAAAGTAGAGTAAAATATGGTCTAATTTCAGAAAAAGTAATGGTCACTTTAGGCTGAGAGATAAGAAAAACATTGATGCTTGCATAGAATATCCTTTCAGCTGAGAGGAGGGGAAAAGCAGTTCTTGGACATATGTTCTCCTTTTTAACCTTTGAATGCTATGAACACTGAAAATTGTCATTGCCCAAATATTCAGAAATTGTTTCATTAGCAGAATATAATGCACATAGACATAAGAACACACACCACTACACATAGAAATATGATTTAAAAATAAGATGGAGAAACCCACCATAGTCTTTGAAAGCTCTATCATTATTTTTACCATGTCTTTGCTATAGATAACAAGGAAAGCTAGATACCATTTACTGAACATTCTTTTAAATGTGTAGCTGAGCTCTCAAGGTAATATGGAAAAGTCTTGGATGCTAGAAATAAAAAAAAAAAGACAATGGAATAATATCTCACATAGACCAGGAGAAAATAACTAGGCTATGATCCTAAAATTTTAAGTACAGATAAATAATCACTAGACATAAAGGTTGAAATTCTGGTATTTTCAGACAAAGATCTAAATTGTTTATCATCCTCATTCATCAATGAAGAGGTGTTACTTCAGGAAGAAGAAGAAAAACAAAAGGAACTTCACATGCAATAGGAAACAAAAGAATGTGTAAGCAAAACAAAGAATAAAAAAAAGGGGGGGGATTAATAGTGAAACAAAAATAAAGACCTAAATCATTGTGGTACTTATTGAGGGACAGACAAGTACAATACTGGAACAGAATCCGGAGTTCATGAACACCCATATACAAATATACATACACAGAGAAGCTCAGGACAGATAGTTTTCTCTATCTGAGCTGGGATGACAAATAGGGAGAGAAATGATGGACTTGTCAGTAAATGGTGCTGGAACAACTGGAGAAAAACAGAGGAAAAAGATAAAATTAGATCACTAGCTCACACTATTTGCAAAACTGTACTCCAGATGGAGAATTTTTTTGAGGTTTTAAATATGAAAAACAAAATTATTAAAATGTTGGGAGAAAATACGAGAATATGCTTTGACACTGAGTTTAAGAATATTCTCAACAGCAATAAAAACAACATACTTAAAAGAAGATGTTAATTAATTTGTACCTGTTAAAAAAGTTCTAGGAAATATAACTCCAAAAAAACAAATTTAGGGAACTAACCATACAATCATTAAACGATTAGCACTTATAGTATATAAAGAATGCCTTCAAATGAAAGAAGAACTCTCAAAAAATAAGTAAGTATGATTAAGTGAATCCACTTACAACTCTAAATTATGAAATGTTGTTGTGATGTGATTTAGTGGCAAGGATATGGGCTTTTGGACCAAATAGAACCAGAATTAAACATTACATTAACTGTGCCCCTTAACTGAGACATAGTAGCGGATCTAGGTCTGACTTAGCACGAAAAATATGAGGATCTTAGTGTTTGCTGTTTCAGATGAGGAAGAGCAAAATTATCACCATAATAATATTTTATTTTTTTACAAACACGTAGTATATGCCTTGTAATGGAAGCTACCCAACCAGTTGCTTAGCATGGACTGCGACAAATGAGGACCCCTTGTGTGTCACAGCAGATGTGTCAGAGTAGAACCATGTGACATACGATTTTCAATAGCTGGATTTTTAGAAGTAGATTGTCTGGCCTTTCTCCTGAGTCACCTCTGGGTGGACTTCAGCTTTTATCCACTCAGTTAGCAGCCAAATGTGTTAACCGTTTGCACCAACCAAGGACAAGAGGTAAGTAATGATATTTTCTTCTATGTAAAAACAATGTACCTAAGTTACAAGGGGAGCTTAAGGACTTGTTATTAGATGCCGTCGAGTTGGTTCTGACTCATACCCTACAGACAACAGAATGAAACACTGCCAGGGGTTGCACCATGTCCACAATAGCTTTTATGCTTAAGCCCATCATTGCAGCCACTGATGATTCACATCATCAAAGGTCTTCCTCTTTTTCACTGACCCTCCACTCTACCAGGCCTGATGTCCTTTTCCAGAGACTGACTCCCTCCTGATAACATGTCCAAAGTATAAGCTGCTCTCTTGCCGTCTTTGTTTTCAAAAAGCACTCTGGTTGTACTTCCTTCAGAACAGATCTGTCAGTTGACAATCCATGGAGCATTCAATATTCTTCTCCAACACCACAATTCAAATACATCAATTCTTCTGTCTTCTTATTCGTTGTCCAGCTTTTGCGTGCATGTGTTGTGACTGAAAATACCATGGCTTGGGTCAGGTACACCTTAGTCTTCAAGGTGACTGTGGTGGTCAGGATTATGTCAACTTGGCTACTACATATTTGGCTGCTGTATTAAGTGGCAGGGCGGGGTTTGTGGTGGCTCCCTGCCCTTCGGCTCTCATCTCGTGACCTTTCACTATGGCTGCTGGAAGCTCACGTGGCCAGGAGCTCCTGCTCTCTTTTTTCATCGTCTGGTTCCAGGACGTGAGCTAGCAGCTGTTGGACTCATCAGTCCTTACAGTCGGCACATGAGAGTCCTGCTCCCTGACCTGCCAATCCTCGGTTCACCAGCCTCCGCCTGCTCCTGCTCCCTGACTTGCTGATCCTGGTTTTGCCAGCCTCTGTTGCTTCGTCTCGCCACCAGCTTGGGATCTACTGACCTATACAACCGGCGATCTAGAACTCTGGTCTCTGACTTGCTAACTTTGGGTTCCTCAGCTTCCATGGCCACGTGAGACTTGTGCCAGAGCTTGGGACATTCAGCTTCTGTGATTACGTGAGCTGTTTCCTATATTTGTATCTATCTATTTATCTATCTATATATTATAAATCTTTCCTTGTACCTACACGTGTTACTGGTTTTGCTTCCCTAGAAAACCCAGCCTAAGACAGTGACATCTTTACTTTTCAATACTTTAAAGAGGTCCTCTGCAGCAGATTTTGTCAGTTTAATGTGTCTTTTGATTTCTTAACTGCTGCTTCCATGGGTGTTGATTGTGGACCCAAGAACAATGAAGTCCTTGACAACCTCAACTGTTTCTCCATTTGTCATGATGTCGCTTACCGGTCCAGTTGTGTGGATTTTTGTTTTCTGGATGTTGAGGTGCAATTCATACTGAAGGCTGTGGTCTTTGATCTTCATCAAGTGCTTTAAATCCTCTTAACTTCCACCAAGGTACTGTCTGTGTAACATAGGTTGTTAATGAGTCTTCTTCCAATCCCAGTGCTTTGTTCTTCTTCATACAGTCTAGTTTCTCAGATTATTTCCTTGGCATACAGATTGAAAAGGCATAGTGGAAGTATACAACCCTGATGCACATCTTTCCTGTCTTTAAACCATGCAGTGTCCCCTTGTTCTGTTTGCGCAATGGCCTCTTGATCAGTGTACAGATTCCTTAACAGCACAATTAAATGTTCTGGAATTCCCATTCTCCACAGTATTCACCCTAATTTGTTGTGAACCACAGAGCTGAATGTCTTTGCATTATAAATGAAACACAGGTAAACATCTTTCTGGTATTCTCTGCTTTCAGCCAAGATCCATCTGACATCACTGATAGTATCCCTGTTCCACATCCTCTTCTGAATCCAGTTTGAATTTCTGGCAGTTCTTTGTCAATAGACTGTTGCAGCTGCTGTTAAATGATCTTGAGCAAAATTTTACTTGCAGGTAATATTAATGATGTTCAGTAGTTCTGCATTCATCTGGATCACCTTTCTTGGGAATGGGCATAAATGTGGATCTCTTCTAGTCAACTGGCCAGGTAGCTGTCCTCCAAATTTCTTGTTATAGATGAGTGGTCGTCATGAGCTGAATCTGACTCGATGGCACTTGGCTTGGCAGCAGCATTGTATCCACTTGTTGAAATATCTCAATTGCTATTGCATCAATTCCTGGAGCTTTTCTTCTTCTTCTTTTTTTTTTTTTTTTTTTTGCCAATGCATTAAATGCAGTTTGACTTCTTCCTTCAGTACCATTGTTTCCTGATAATATGCTACTTCTTCAAATGGCTGGACATTGACCAATTCTTTCCGGGTTAACAACTCTGTGTATTCCTTTCATCTTATTTTGATGCTGAGTTGTTTAATATTTTCCCTGTAGAATCCCTCACTATTGCTACAGAATGTGTTCTTCCCTTTTGGTTTTCTATTTCCAGCTCTTTGCACATGTCATTATAATACTTTATTTTGTTTTCTTAAGCTGCCCTTTGAAATCTTCTGTTCAGGTCTTTTACTTTGCCATTCTTTGCTTTTGCTTTAGCTGTTTGAAGTTTGAATATAAATTGATTTCTTGACTGTAAATTTAAACTTACATGTGTACACAGGTATTGGTGCATGTATCCTTGTGTACATGATCAAAATTTGTGTAGATTTGTAGAATAATATCATAGTTTTTTTTGATTTAGAAAATTTTGGAAATTTGCTTTTTGAAAATGCTAAGCATTTTTTAATTTGTATAATGACCCTTTTTTAGTAATAGTAGGTTTTACTCTATTAATCCTAAATAGTTCTTTCAAGAAACAACCAAATTTGCCTTAAAAATGCTGTTATCAAAGGACAAATATTATATGAGACCCCTACGATAAGAACTTAAAAGCAGACTCATGCATAACAGAAAAGACTCTTTGATGGCTGCAAGGGTGGGGAGGGCCAGAGAGTGAGGGGGAAGGGTTTAGATTAGATAGCTGTTAGAAATTTGGTTGGGTGAAATTGGTGACAGCACGCATTAGGAAGAAGATCAATATTAACGTGACTTCAACACAACTTGTGTACTCCTCCCATCTTAACCCAATATTGCAAGGACAGAGTAGCTGGGGCAGGGAGCCGGGGACTGTGCTCTCAGGGGAAATCGAGGCCAATTGGCACAACTAGTGTTTTACTAATGAGGTCTCTCTGCACCCCACATTGGTGAGCGGTGTTTGGGGTCTTAAAAGCTGCCAAGCTGCCATCTGAGGGTACAGCAAATGGTCCCAACTCAGCAGGAACAGATGATCACCAAGACCCATAATGACATGGGGGAAAGAGAATCCAGAAGACAGAGAGACCCACATGAGTAAATGTCTACATTGATTTGTGACCGGAAGAACCAGACGGTGCCCGGCCACCACAAGTGATAGCCACTATAGAGCTCACAAAGCTGAGTCTCACTGGCATCACAAGTATAAATAGGGGTGCACCCTGAGATCTCCACTAAAAGACCGCAATTGATGGTCCAGGGGCCTCGGAATTCTCCTGGGAGCAGGGCCCCAGCCCTGATGCTGCCCCTGTCCATAAATCATAATGAAAGTCAACTTTTCAGACAACAGTGGATTGGTCTTGGTGACGCAGAGGGACCATATTGTATGCGCACTTTATGGTTCTAGGCATCTATAGGAGGTCGTCCTGTTGACCTCATATTGGAGGAAGGGGAATGGGTGGAGAGAAGATAGGAGACTGTCGGAAAGATAAGACATGTATGGAGCAGAGAGGAAGAGTGTGCGGTCACTGTGCAGGGAGGGCAGTGGAAGCTGCATATAGGTCAGCATGCAAATTTATATGTGAATGTATATTTTCATTCAATCATAATTAAAAAAACATTAAAAATTATCAAAATAGTTATCTCAAGAAATATATAAAGAATATTGTTACTGGACAGGACTTAATAAGAGTTTAGTCCTCAAAAGCAGATTTTTTTTTCCATGAAAGAAGGAAGTTGACAATTTACCTTAGCTAAATTGGATTTAAAAAAACAAAAAACAGAAAACTTACTTTTGTTTCCACAACAAGCAGGTGACATACTTTTGAGGTCTCTTTTTGACTTTATGAATGAACTGGTGTATACAAAAATGATGATGTTGAACTGAAATTTTCACCTATATCTGTCAGAGTAGAGGCAACTGTAGCTATTACGCTGGGTGCTCTCTGCTGTCTCCCACCCAAGGGTGGCTACATTTCTGTCCTTCCCCTCCATGTAACGAGTGTCTTAGTGATATCTCACGTCTTCTGTCACTCTACCTTTTCCAGCCTGGAAAGTAATTTTGATTCTTCATTCAGACATTGAATACATCAACTGTTAAAGCTTCCAGATATTGAATTTTAATTATTTCAATCTGACTTGTAAAATAAGTGTCATTTTCTTGCCTTCTCAAAGAAATTTAAGGCATTTTGGGATGATCACACTTGAATTTAGGGGCTTCCTCTAAACTCTAAGGAAACATTGGTGGCTTAGTGGATCAAGTGGTATGTTTGCTAACCAGGAGGTCGGCAGTTCAAATCTGCCAGGTGCTCCTTGGAAACTCTATGGGGTAGTTTTACTCTGACCTCTAAGGTCATTAGGAGTCAGGCCCAACTCAACCGAAGTGGGATTTTTTCTCCCTAAACTCTGAACAATGCTGAAACTTAGTTTGTTCAAGGGGTGTTTGTGTGTGTGTGTGTAAGGCGCTGGAAAAATGTTCTTGAAAAACAGAGAAAATAAGGTGGACCCTTACTCTTGCTGTAATTTATTTTGTTTTTGTCCAAAGATTCCAGGATGCCAAGAGTTTGTTGTCTGTGTCACGTTATCTCCTAAATTCTCCCCACCCTCAGCTTTAGGATTCACATCTGGTTCCTGGCCAGAAGATCCTACATCTTAGGGTCTAGGTAGCTTTGGGAAAAGAGTGGTGGCAAGCTAGGACTGTATTCTTCCACATACCTTGACCCTCACCTTCGGAGGTAAGATAGGATGTGTCAGCGAGCATTATAGTGAGAAGACAAACCAAATCTTAGACTACAGCTCTTTCTATGAACAGCTTTTATTATCCTTAATTATCTTGCAGCACCATAGTAAGTATATCCCTTTGGCGACTCATGTTTCCCAGCCACTTTTTATGCTACTGGAGTTCTTTGGGAAGGATGTAGCCTAATTTTAACATATATAACCTCAAAGTGGGAGCCTTTTGAAATGCAGGGAACTAACAATCCTGAGTTCTAACATCATGTTTGTGTAGACTGAGCAGTGTGTTAGGTAATACCTCCTGGATATGTGGATTTTCTAAACTTTTGGCAACTTTCCTTTTTTTCCTGTGAGGTAAGCCCGCTCACTGTGTTCCCCAGTTACTGTGTTCTCAGGAGAATGTGCTTATCATGAGACAATCTATTCTCAGTCTTCATTCACAAAAATGTGGAAATTATCTAGCAATATCATTAATACCACCCACAAGTAAAATTTTCCTGAAGATCATTGAACAGTGGCTGCAGCAGTGTATCTATAGAGTACTGCCAGAAATTCAAGTCAGATTCAGGAGAGAATATGAAACCAGGGATATCACTGCTGATGTAGACAGATCCTGGATGAAAGCAGAAAATACCGGAAAGTTGTTTACTATGCTTTATTGACTATGCAAAGGCATTTGACTGTATGGATCATAATAAATTATGGATAAAATTGTAAAGAATGAGAATTCCAGAATGCTAAATTCAGCTCATGCAGAGCCAGTACATGGATCAAGAGGCAGTCATTCAAATAGAATAAGGGAATACCACATGGTTTAAAGTCCATAAACCTATAAAGTCCACTAAACCTATTCAATCTGTATACTAAACAAGTAATTTGAGAAGGTGGACTATATGAAGAACAGGGCATCAGAATTGGAGGAAGACACACTAACTACCTGTGTCATGCTGGTTACACCGCCTTACTGCTGCAAGTGAAGAAGGGCTGAAGCACATGCTGATGAAGACCAAAGACCACAGCCTTCAGTAGGGATTATACCTAAGTATAAATAAAACAAAAATCCTCACAACTGGACCAATGAATAATATTATGAGAAACAGACAAAAAAATTGAAGTTGTCAATTATTTCATCTCATTTGTCAACTCCCATGGAAGCAGCAGTCAAGGAATCAAAAGATACATTTCAGTGGGCAAATCTGCTAAGAAAATCTATTTAAAGTGTCAGGAAAACAAAGATGTCACTTTGAAGACTAAGATGTCCCTAACCCAAGCCATGGTGTTTTCAACTGCTTCCTACACATGTTAAAAATGTGGATAACTAATAAAGAAGACTGAAGAAGAACTGATGTCTTTTTATTGTGGTATTGGTCGCCATGAGTCAGATCTGACTCGATGGCACTTGGCATACCATAGAATACCAAAAGAATGAACACATTTGTCTTGGAAGAAGTATAATTAAAACACTTCTTTGAAGGAAAGATGGCGAGATTATGACTCACATACATCAAACATGTTGTCAGGAGGGATTAGCACCAGGAGAAAGACATCATGCTTGGTAAAGTACAGGGTAGACAAAAAAAAAGAAGACCCTCAATGACTCTGAACTGATACGGTGGCTGCAAAAAAAGGTCTCAAGCATAACAACAGCAAGAATGGTTCAGGACAAAGTGTTTCCTTCTGTTGTCACAGGGTCACTATGAGTTGAAACTGACTGAATGGTACCTAACAACTAGTCTTCACTGAGCAATAGTGGCCATTTTCTGCTTGATACCATTCATTGTTTCCAGGTGTTACAGATTCCCAGCTTTTCAACAGTAAATAATGCCTCTGCAGTAAAAAATAGTGTATTGTAGTGGTACTTTCCAAGAGACTCCATCTTTTATAAGTTAATCTTACCCTGCATTCTATCTTAGGGCCCTATCATTGCTCCTACACATAGCAGAGAAAACGCACCACTGTAAGCCGTTCTGCATTATCCCAGGGCAACTACTTCTGCTTCTTAGCTTTTAGTACCATTTTTGTTATAATGAAGGAGAAACAGTAGTGGCAATTTGCTTGAGATACAAATTTCTTTAGTTTGGTTTATGTGGACTGTCAGTACTGCTCTTGCAGTACCAGTTTTGAAAAGTTTCATGAAAGATAACAAAAAACTAAGGAGACTAGTCATTGCCAGGTGCCTTCATGTTTTACCTTATGTTTTACAATTTTTTAAGATAAAAAATTAAAAATAAAAGAATGCATCATTGACTTATATTAGCAGTATTTATGATATCCAGGAGCTGCTGGGACACGTGTGACTGCAGCTAATGGGCATCCAAATTCATAACTCATAATAAAATTCCTGAATGAGTTTTTTAATCTACATGCCTTCCATTAGTGAAAACACATGGTATCACAACAAAATCAAGCAGAAAATAATTGAGTCACCAAATGGATATAGTTTATGTCATGCAGTGTTCCTGGATAACAACTGTCGTCGTTCTACTAGTCTCAGTAGCAAGCAGTGTGTGTGTGATCATTGTATGCAGTGTCCTGTGCTCCTGTCTTACATGTGTGAACAAAGGTCAGCCATGTGATACAGCACACTTGTTAGTGTGTGTCAGAGACCTCAGTTTGCATTCCATTCCATCTCTTACTGTGTGATTCTTGAAAAGTTCTTTAACCCAAGTTTTGCTTTCTTGTTTGTGAAATAAGGACAGCAGTAACTATCTCAAAGCACTACTGGGACAACTGAGAGCATGTAAGGTGTCTTGCACATAGTGAGTACCGTACACAATAACAGTAGATGTTATTAGCATAATTATGTGAAATTTTTACTATGTTAATATGAAGCACTTAAAGAAACAATTTTGTGATATGTGTTAACATCTTAAAATAGATTGCTATAAAAACTAGACACTCACTTAAATTATCATGTGATTTGCAAAATGATGGGGTGGTCCTGGAGACCAAATACCAGTCAACAGGCTCAACGCTTGACATTAAAATATGATTTTATTAAAGTTAACTAGTAAAGTGGCTCACAGTGAAAAACAGGGTAGTTTTTATCCCTACCCAGACTATACTAATTCCAAATTTACAGCACTACAATTTGTAATAATTCATGTTTTCTCAGAAACTGTTATTTATTGTAACTTCTGTCGTTACCCCCACTTGATAAAATGTGAGATTTTTAGATGAAGAAGTGTTCATTACAAGGGAAAAAAGAGGTTCTGAGGTAATCCCCATTTGGAGAAACCAGTTGCTACGTTGACAGACAAAGTGTCCTGTGGTTCGAGTGAATTCATTATTCATGGGCTATTTGTTGGAACAAAATTTTGGCAGTGTGACTTCCTCTCATAACTCCCCTTGTGAAAGGTTGTGCCATTTTTCCTTCCTAACAGTCACCCTGCGTAAGGATGTCATGGAAGGGCCAGGGAAAGGTGAAGTGGATGTTTAACTAACATTTTTGTTTCAAAGGTGAAAAGAGGCGAGATTTCTGTAGCTCATTTGAAAAGCTAGAACCTTCAGCTCTCTGCCAACAACCACAGCTGAAACTGACAAGGCCTGACATCTCCCCCTGCTTTTCCTGCTCCCATTCTCTATGAAAATACTGGAGACACTGGATCGGGAAAGACAGTGGAGCCTTAAAATAATCACTCTTTCAATTTGCCCCGTGTTAGTTTCCATAGGAAACAAAAGTGGGAACTGTAGCCGGCAGCGAGCAACTGTCTTGTTAGAACCCTCCCTTGTCGATTCAGCTGTGGCTGTTGGCTGAAATCTGAAAGTGGCATTTTTCAAAAGGGCCTTTGGCTCCTGAGTCTACGGAGTTTTTACTTTGGAAAGCAATAAAAACGAATGGAAAAAAGTGAAAATGACTTCCAACACCAAGTTTTCATATGCCTTGGGATTAGATTTTTCATGCAAAGAACTTTTCATTTCTCTACCTAGGAATTTATGTATGAGAACTGAAACCCATTTTATAAAAGCCAAAAAGATACATCAAAAAATGGAACCATACATCTTTGGAAGGTTAAATCGTGGATGTTGGATGTAAGCTACCTTAACTGTAAACCTTATCATGTGAAATTGCTTACATAAACATTCCATTTAGGGAGGTAGCTCAGTTTCCACTGGAACACCATCCTTGGTTCCTTCATATTTCACAAACACATTCCAAGTAGCAAATGCTAGTAAGGTAGAGAAGATTTCCAGAAAACTCAGCAAGCCACTGAATTTCAATTGTTTAAAAAAAGATATTCATTTGGAGCAATCCAAAAGTTGCTCTAAAAATAGTCTATTAAAAATACATATAGCACTGTATGTTTGACACATCTTACTATATATAAACATATATACTTCTGAAAACTTTGCAGTTTATCAGGACTTCCAGTGCTAATTCTTACACAAGTTTAAAGAAACCCCGACATCAACATGTAGGGTGATTACTGTTGGTAGATACAGCATTTCACAAGCATTCACATCTGTGAATTATAGTATAGCAGCTTTTACATCTTGGATGAACATATTATCAAAAATCCGTGAGTATGAAAAAATATCACAAAAGAAACTAAATGATGCATCATGACTGCCCTGTGTGGTTATCAAATACATAATGTATCCCTTTAAGGAGTAACAAAAAAAAAAAAACAAAACAAAATCAACAAAGCCTCTATTGTAAGAGGGAGAAAAATGAAAAAAAATATATGGAGGAAAAGATTTAGTGTATGTATTTCCACAATTTAAGTGGAGAGTAATCCATCAGATCCCCCTTAAACTAAAGAGTAATCCATCAAATACACATAAGCACATTATCTAATACATCTGCAAAACCCAATGCATTTTCACTTTCATTTTGTCTTTGATTTTTCACCTGCAACACGAACAACGACCACAGAAAAATGTGACTTAGTTTCTTTTTACTTTGACATAAAGTATATTACAATTTTCACACTTAACGTCTAAAATTACTTTTTAATATTTATAGCCCCAAATAATGCTCTTTAACTTATTTCTTATTCTTATCACCTGAGGGCATTAGTGTGCACATATCTCGCTTTTTTTATTTTTTAAAAAATCAAGGAAGAGGCCATGTCTTTATCTACATTTGTGTATTTTTTATGTTAGATTTAAATTTTCAGGGGAATTTTTAAAAAATGCACTTAAGGTTTTATGTTGAAGCAACACTAAATATCAGGATTGGCGTGTGAGAAAATCCTGCAAACGGGAAGTTACAGATTAAAACAGAACAGACCATTCTAAAGGCCAGTTACTCTGCTCCAACACGTCAGGAATCTGGTGTTTCTTTCAAATGGTTGCTAAACAATTTGTCTGTAAGTAGGACTGTAATAATGGAAACACTGTTTTGCATGCTCTTCCTTCATAACTCATTAATGCCCTGGCCGTGGGTTTTTATAAGGAATCTATTAGGAGTGTACACGAATAATAGTTTAATCCCACTACACCCAATTATACATCCCCCTTAACAAGAGTCAGCCTCTCTCTCTCTCTCCCTCTTATGTCTAATAAAATAAAGTATGCTAGCAGAGAGGATTAAAAAGACAACAAACCTTGCCTTCCCAACGTTAAAAAATTACAAATAGTAACTGTAACTCAACAAAAAAAGACCAGAGAGTGGGCAGCGGTGAAGAATGATGCGCAGGAGGAGTGTGGGCCGATGGCCCCACCTCTCATCATTAATAACTCCACACCTGACAGTGAAGAGCTGCTCACTTCTACAATAAAACTACATAAACATCCAATATTTTATTAAACAACTCGTTTTGAAACTTGAATCATTAAACTGCATCTCCACGGTCTCTTCGGATGGACTGTCTGAGAAAAATAATGGATTGTCTGCAAACTTTTATCTTACCCATTGCCTCTAGAGTTATGCTATTTAATTATTAAAATGTGGTATTAATGAAACAGGCAATCTTGGAAAGGAAACCACTTTTATCATTGCATATGAAAGGCAGAAATTTAATATACTGAATATACTGTACACACATTACAAATGTATTTGCATCCACCTTCCAAACAGCAAGCACCCTCCCCAACGTCCCCCTCCCCTCCTTTACAGCTGCTCAATCTGCAAGAATGTGCACAAGTAATTTATCTGAAATGGCCACTATTGTTCTTGATTCTGATTTGATTCCAAAAAAGCCAAATAATAGAAACGATTTTGAACATCTATTTTGTGCACCTGTTGTGCTGCATTATGATCCTCTGCGATTTCCATTTACGTCACATCTCTTGACACGCCTTTGATTCACTGTGCTGCTTTGCTCAACAAAAATCCAGGATGCTAAAAACCAGTGCTATCCTTATGTTATTAACAATATGGCAGCGGCAAACGCTACCGAATGATAACTCTGCATGGAGACAAGAACATATCAGCCCAACGAGTAGTCAGAGTGTATTTAATGAAGGTTAACATATTTAAAATAGTCTAAGGGCCTGGAGGGGCTGAATTGTTGCCAGGGGTGGGCCGGTTGGTTCCAACTCACAGAGACTCTATGTACAACAGAGGGGAACCCTACCCAGTCCCATACCATCCTCATTAATCGTTGCTGTGTTTGAGCCCCCTGTCATAGCCATATTGTCAATCTGTCTTACTGAGGTCTTCGTCTTTTTGGTTGACCCTCCACCCTCCTAAGTATGACGTACTTCTCCAAGACTGGTGCCTCATGATCACATGTCTGAAGTACATGAGACGATGTCTCACTACCCTTGCCTCCAAGAAACACTTGGGCTATATTTCTTCCAAGACAGATTGGTTCGTTCTTCTGATAGTCCATGATATGTTCAATATTCTTTTCCAACACGTAACTTAAAGGCATCAATTCTTCGGGACTCAATAGAGATACAAAACAGTACTGTCAATTATTCTGTTACTTGGGCACAGCAATAAGACCTTGGTGGCTTTTGTTTGTTTGTTTGTTTTCCCATCATTGCTCTGGTGCTTGAATCCAGTGTGAGTTGAAGCCTTTTCTTTTTGTTCCCTAAATGATTATCTGTGTGGTCTGGGCTCACTGTCGATCAACCCGAGAAAGCGTAGGGTACAGCATTTGGTGGTTTCCATCTCATTTTGCATTTCAGTGTTATGGCTCCAATAGTGCACACACTTCGTTAGCAGTGGAAGACTCACCGGTGACCGAAATGATGGGCTGAGATACTTTATCTACAAGGGGGCTTAAGACATACACAGCACCAACAGACACAGAGACTTTGACATAATCAAATAACCGTGCCACCTTGGAAGTCTTCATGGTTATTAATGAGCATCTTCCTTGCTGAGTGGAGTCCTGTAAACACTCACAACACCCAGGTCTGCATGACTGCCTTTACTTATGTCGAATGACCATAATGCAAAGATTTTAAGGCACTGAGATTTTACTCTACCCCTTTAATGTAAAAGTCAACAAATTTGGTATGCTTCTCAGGTGGTACTAATGAATCAAATAAAGTGGCTCCTTTCAAAAATTTGAAGACTATGGAATTATCTGACTTATGCAACCTTAGCATGAGAAAGGATCCCTGAGGTCAAGTCTGACTCCGTCCTAATGTGGGAATCAATCCCTCCTTCAACATCCTTGACAGATGGTCTTCCCAGGTTCTGCGTGAACTTTCCATTGAAGGGCAAACCTCTGCTTAACAAAGCAGTCTGCTCTATTTGTAAACAGCCATAATTGTAAGGTAGTTTTCCTTTACATTGAGCTGAAATCTGATTCCTTTTGAAGCAGAACTAGCTAATATGCAGAAAATTTAATTCCAAACAAGGCCAGCTTCACGGGCTTGCAAACTGTGTGGTCACACAGGATCCCATGCTTGGATTAATCCTTTGCTGTTACCATCTTGATATTTTCAGTATTTTCTGAACAATGGGCCCCATATTTTCATTTCACACTGGACCCTGCAAAACGCAAAAATCATAGCCAGTCCTGATTCCGACTTTAAGATGAAGAATGCATAAAAAAATCTTAACACATGGTGATTTTGCAGGGGTGGGGGGTGGGGGTGTGTTCGGATGTTATTTTATTTTGCTATGTGCATATCTTGTCAGCAGAATTAAATGCTTTTTGGGACTTATTTGCAAAATAATTTTTAATTAGTGGGCTTTGTACATTGCCAAGTGCTCCTCCCTTGCTTCTCCCTCTCATTCCACTTAATTAAATTGGGTGCCAGGATGGGGTAGGAATACAAAACTTGACAAAGGCTTAGTCTTTGACCTTTAGAATTATTAAGCTTTTCTCTCCTTTGTTTTAGAAATACTAACAGAAAGTCTTCCTTGCTAATCAAAATTAGAAGGACATATTTTGGTTAAGTCAAGCAGAGTCAAGGTTAACCAGTGGCATAGTCAGAGAATTTGGTTTGGATGCAGACGCATGCTTTCGTTGGCCCTGTGGCTTGGAAACTGCCATTTAATTTGAACACCTCTTTTCTGCATCTGTAAAATGGGGATAATGACATCTGATCTGCCTGCCTTAAAGGATCTCAAAAAACTTGAATGAGAGTCTTCTAGAAATGTGGAGTAAGTCCTGGGACTTTGTTGAATTTAGACACAAGATTTCCCAGGGCCAGCCAAGAGGTCTGTCTCTCGTACTTAGCTCCTTTCCAGAGACCACAAAGCAGCACTCTGGAGCCTGATCAGATGGAGAGTATCATAATGAATTCATATTTTGTGTTTCTTCTTTCTTTGCTTTGCCATTGCTTTTCAGGTACTGCTTTTTCTCTCACAGTCATAGGGAAGAAATCCTACTCAATGTCTGCAAGGAAAAGTAAAGCTACTAGAAGCACTTTAGATAGTGAGACCTGAGCCTGAAGACAGGGACTAGTCATTTAAAGAATTAGCTGTTAAAAGTGGTGGACGTGTTCCAACAGCAATAAAGCACAAATCCATCAGGTGGGACTTTAGACAGGAATGTGTGTTTAGTGTAGAAGTGGGGATCATGCACAAGTGAGGTGGAGGAGCCAGAACTCCAAGAGATGGGTTGAAACATAAATCATCTCTTGAAAAGAGAATCTAAAAGGCCTTTCAGTCAATACAACAAACAGAATTGTGGTATCTCATCTCTAGTCTCAAAAAGGACATCTTAATCTCTGTGGGATATGAATATTCCACTCCTATCTGAAACCCTACTTCAGCAAATACAATGGAAAATACACTCGATGGTCAGAATTTTTTTAAATCTACTATTATGGCTAAGTTTATTATTAAATATGAACTTCACTGATTCATAGCTTCAACTCCGTTTTTCTTCTGTGAGTTCGTTAAAAAGAAAAACTAAGACATAGTTTTTTGGGTATAAAGGTTAAATGTTTCTTAAATGATCAAATGAACTAAAGTACAAGAACATGCTTTGTAAATTACATGCACATGTAAAGTATTATTATCTTAAAATTAAATTTCAGTGTTTGGGTCTGGGAAGAAAAATCCCTCGATTGAACCTAAGGAAACCCCGGTGGTATAATGGTTAGGTGCTATGGCTGCTAACCTAAAAGTTGGCGGTTCAAATCCACCAGGTGCTTCTTGGAAACTCTATGGGGCTATGAGTAGGAATTGACTTGACAGCAGTGGGTAATTGAATCTAAAGGTAAGTATTTGGGTATTTTAAAATTGTATATATCCAGTTCATAAATCTGAGTGACTATGAAATATTTTGAGAAATGATGCTTTTCCTGCAGAGAACTTTTTGGGTTTATTTAAAATGAGTAAAATTGTTCAGATTCTATATTTCAACTTGAAGAAACCCTAACTGGTGGTCTTGGAATCTCCAAGAACATGAACGCACACACACAGATACATTCTTTTGGAGGCTTTGGATCAAAAGCAATCAATTTCACGAGAGCAAATCACATGCATCCCTATTCAGAAAATTTGGTTTGTCAGCTAGCAACCTTTTCTATCAGCGTATCTAAGAACGGGGAAAAGAAAATGGACATAGTGTAGTTTTTGTATCTTCCCCTCCAGTGTGGTCTTTTCCTTTTGCTTATGATGCAGAGACTGTGCTGCATGCCCTGCCACTCCTAGATGTTGGTCACAGTTAGTGGCACCACTCACACTCAGCAGCACTGCTCAGTGGTGCTTAACCAATTCATGGTTAAGACATATCTGCTAGTTTCTCACAACCTTTAACTCAAGGAAGAGGGGCCAGCTTATCCCAAAATATCCCACTAAATAAGCAGCACATGGGTCTTGTTTCCAGCAGCAGCAAATTTAAGCAATAGTTTGTCTGCAAATGTTTGAACTCCGAAACATATATTTCCCTGTGTACAATCACAAGCTTCTGAAGAAATGTTTCCCCCACAACAGAAAGAAAAGCAGTTAATTATTTTTTTCCTGGAAAATACTCATTTCATGTGTGAAACCATTTGGTAGGAGTGAGATATTTTTATTGACTGACTTAGGCTACAGAGATTCTGTAATCAAGAAACTCATAAAAACAGAAAGAATTCACCATGAAGAAGAAATAGGAAACTAGAACAGTGCATGTAATATGTGAGATACAATTTTAATCTTTTCTCTTAACTTTGACCCCTTTATGCACATACATTTACCAGAAGAAAAACTGAAATCCTGCATTATGCTTATCTATTTTGGCCTTCATATTGCCTTCTCTGTAGACCAAGAATTACTTGGATAACCACTGGCTACTAGAAAGGTAAGAATAAAGATGAAGAAAGAACAGCTATTGCCCATTGGACTTCTGCTTGGTTGAGGACACTGGGTTTATCTAATAATTGAATTTTGAAGCACAACCTTTCCTCATCTCTGTCTAACATCCAGGCGCTTTTGTTTCACCTGCAGAAATGAGAAGATATTGAACATCAGATGTCTGATTGTCCCAATTAATTTCTCTGACTCCTACTGCCTACTTAGCTTAAAAATTTATAATATGTGTGCTTAATATCTCATGCATTGCCTCTTTCAGGCTTTTGTGAGGATGGGTATGTTTCTAGAAACCAAATCATTTGCAGATATTCTTAGAAGGGGTTAATCTTACATCATGTGGATCTAATATACTTATTGTATTGCAACTGCCAGAAGTTCCATCAAAGAACATAAAATAATACTTCATTAAAATCAGAAGATATAAGTGCATCTGATCTAATGTATCATTTGCCAGGCATGTTCTGAAACTGACTTCTGGGTACAGAGAAGGACTCCCAGGGGATAACAGCAACAACAACAAAATACCATCTTTTCCTAATGTAATCACTTCTAGATAACTTGATTGGTCACAAGAGCGTGGTAGAATGCTTATCAATAGCCAATTATATATTTATATATATATATATAGATGTCGAACCTTTTTCTCATTTCCTGTTCTCCCTTCCTCCTACGTGTCTGTCACTTTGTCTTACTGTGGGGGCTGTGTGTTGCTGTGATGCTGGAAGCTATGCCACTAGCATTCAGATAGCAGCAGCGTCACCCAGAGCAGACAGGCTTCAGTTTCAGCTGAGCTTCCAGGCTAAGACCCACCAGGAAGAAGTAGCTAGTAGATTATTTACGAAAAGAGTTAGCCACCAAGTACCTCATGAATAGCAGAACATTGACACAGTGCCAGAAGGTGAACCCCCAGCTTGGAAGGCATCCAAAAGACAACTGGGGAAGAGTTGCCTCCTCAAAGCAGTGTCAACCATAATGACATGGATAGAGTTAAGCTTCCAGGATTTTATCATCTGTTGATGTGGCACAACTCAAAATGAGAACAAACAACTGCAAATAACCCCTAGTAATTGGAACGTGGAAGGTAGGAAGCATGAATCTAGAAAAACTGGAAATTGTCCAAAATGAAATAGAACACATAAACATTTGTATCCTAGGCATTAGTGACCTGCAAAGGACATTGGACATTTAGAATTAGACAGTCATGTGGTCTGCTATGCCAGGAATGACAACTTGAAGTCGAATGGTACCACATTCATCCTCAAAAAGAACATTTCAAGGTCTATCCTGAAGTATAGTGTTGTCAGGGATAAGAGAATACCCATAAGACTATAAGAAATACAGTTATTATGATTATTACTCAAATTTATGCACAAACCACTAAGGCCACAGATGAAGAAATTAAAGATTTTTACCAGTTTCTGCAATCGGGATGCACTGATAATTACTAGTGATTGGAAGTTAAGCTGGAAACAAAGAAGACGGCTAGGTAGTTGGAAAACATGGCCTTGATGATGGAAACAATCCTGTAGAGCACATGATAGAATTCTGCAAGACAAACGACTTCTTCATTGCAAATACCATTTTTCACCAATGTAAACAATGATGATTACATGGACCTCAACCAATGGAATACACAGAAATCAGAATGACTACATCTGTAGAAAGAGATGATGGAAAAGTTCAATATCAGCAGTCAGAAGAAGGCTCAGTGCCAACTATAGAACAATCAGTTGCTTATATACAAGTTCAAATTGAAAGTGAAAAAAATTAGAACAAGTCTATAAGAGCCAAAATATAAGCTTGAATATATCCCAGAAGTTTAGAATCCATCTCAAGAAAAGATCTGCTGCATTTAATACTAATGACTGGAGACCAGACAAGTTGTGAAAGGACATCGTTCGTGAAGAAAGCAAGAGACCATCAAAAAGACAGGAAAGAAAGAAAAGCTCACAGTGGATGTCAGAGGAGACTCTAAATTTGCTTTTGAATATTGAGTAGCTAGTGCAAAAAGAGGAAACGATGAAACAAAGAATTGAACAGAGAATTCTAATGAAGTCCAAAGAGCTGGAGATAGAAAACGGAAAGGGAAGGACATGCTCTGCATTTCTCAAGCTGAAAGAATAGAAGAAAAAATTCAAGCCTGAAGTAGAAATAGTGAAGGTCTCTATGGGGAAAATAACAAAAGATGCAGGCAGCAACAACAACAACAAAGACGGAAGGAATACACGTAGTCACTATACCAAGAAGAATTCATCAATGTCCAACTATTTCAAGAGGTAACATAATAGGGTACTGAAGGAAGAAGTCCAAGCTGCACTGATGGCACTGGTGAAAAACATGGCTCCAGGAACTGATGGAATGTCAGGTGAGATGTTTCAACAAACGGATGCAGAGCTAAAAGTGTTCACCAATAAATTCTCATCTAGCCAAGAAATCTGGAAGGCAGCTACCTCTCCAGCTGATTGGAAGAGACCCACATTTATGTCTACTGTCAAGAAAGGTGATCCAAACAAATGCAGAAATTACCGAAAAATACCATCAATCTCACATGCAAGTAATTTTTTTTTAAGATCATCCAAAAGGGGCTGTGATGGTTTATGACAGGGAACTGCTAGAAATTCAGGCTGGATTCAGAAGAGGATGTGGAACCAGGGATATCACTGCTGATGTCAGATGGATCCTGGCTGAAAGCAGAGAATGTCAGAAAGCTGTCCGTGCTTTATTGACTATGTAAAGGCATTAAACTATGTGGATCATGACAAACTATGAATCACACTGTAGAGAATGGGAATTTCAGAATACTAAACTGTGCTCCCAAGAATTTGTACACTAATCAATAGGCAGTCATTTGAACAGAACAAGGGGACACTGTATGGTTTAAAATCAGGAAAGGTGTGCCTCTGGGTTATATTCTTTCATCATATGTACTCAATTTGTATGCAAAGAAAATAATCGGTGAAGCTGGACTATATGAAGAAGAATGGCGCACCAGGATTGGAGGAACACTCACGAACAATCTGTGTTATACAGATGACACAAACCTTGCTTGCTGAAAGTGAAGAGGACTTGGAACACTGATGAAGATCAAAGACCACAGCCTTCAGTATGGATTGCACCTCAGCATCAAGAAAACAATAATCCTAACAACTGGACCAATAAACGATGTCATGATAAATGAAAGAAAGATTATGGTTGTCAAAGATTTCATTTTACTTGGATCTACAATCAACACTCATGGAAGCAGTATCAGGATACCAAAAGATGCATTGTACTGGGCAAATATGCAGCAAAAGACCTCTTTAAAGTGTTTAAAAGGGAAGATACCACTTTGAAGACTAAGATGCGCTTGACCCAAGCCATGGTATTTTAATTGCATCATATGCATGTAAAAGCTGGACTATGAATGAGAGATAGAAGAGGAACTCTTTGAATTGTGGTGCTGGAGAAGAATATTGAAAATAGCGTTGACTGCCAGAAGAATAAACAGATCTATCTTGGAAGTAGTACAGGAGTGCTCCTTGTAAGCAAAGATGGTGAGACAATGTCTTACATACTTGGGACATCCCTGGAGAAGGATATCATGCTTGGTAGAGTGGAGGGTCAGCAAAAAAGAGGAAGACTCTCAACAAGATGGACTGACATAGTGGCTGCAACAGCAGGCTCAAGCATGGTATCAATTGTATGCATGGTGCAGGACTGGGCAGTGTCTCATTCTGTTGTACATATGGTCGCTATGATTTTGAACTGACTTGATGGCACCTTACAACAACATTCTCACTGCCACTTTTTGTTTTAGGAATGAGAGCACACATACATCTACAAACATCATTATAGCCATATTATTAAACTGTTACTTGCTTGGTTAATTTTTACTCTACTGAAAAGCAGATCACTACATGAAGCAAGATGCTGATTTCTGTGAGTCTCAGAAAGAGATGTCAGATGGCTCTTGGCTGACATAAACTTCCTAGATGGAAACTATATTGGGATGGTATTTGTTGTCAACAGAACTTCCCGGAGACACTTCAGCAGTTTGGTGATTTATTTCTGACAACCAGCTATCGAAAATTATTGAGCACAGTTCCACTCTGACACACCTAGGTTCACCATGATTTGTAAATGTCTTTGTTGGTTTGTTGAAGTGTTATGAATGCTGTTCCAGATACTCACAAAAAGCATAACGAATATTTTCCAATTATTGTCCCAATTACTTTGGCAAAAATCGATAATATGTTGGGTAGATTGGGATGGCTTTTCTTTCCCTGTCTCCTCAGGTTGCACAGAAGCTTGAGCCTGTACAGGCAACCAAGGTGAACTTGCTCATTCTACACATCAGGGTGGATTGCTCACCACAGGGGGTTTTTGATAGTGCTCTGTCCACTCTAATTTTAAACATCTAGCAATGGGAGTTCAACCACTTCCCTTGGTAGATTACCCTAAAGTCTAATAGACCTCAACATTAAGAGATTTTCAATTGGCAATTGGTAATCAACCTAAATTTCCCTTTTCTTAATTTCATCCATTACTCCAAAGTCTTTCTTCTTGTTCCACCTAGTACTTTGCCCTCATTAGTGTTTATGCTCTCCAAATACTGATAGTAAAAAAAACTAAAACTAAAAATAAAAACAAAAAAACTCTCAATCATCATTTAGTGAAACCAGCTAGTTCATTCTTTTTTTGAAAAATATGTCAATTCTCACATTTACTCCTTTTTAGAGAAACTTTCTTAATGTTAAAAGATCCAAGTAGTCTTTAATAAGCCAAAAAAAAAAAAAAAGTATAAATGAAAAGCACAACAGTCTGTAATGGACCAAAGGAGAATAAATACAACCCTTAATGTGGATGGGCAATAATGGTATAGCTAAATTCACCTTCTTTTGCCCTTTATACAGACACAAAACACACCATTGGAACAACTGGATGAAGCCTTTTCCCCAAAGCTGTCTTGGCTATGCTTATTCCTCTGTAACATTATAGCTGCATGAATCAAGAGAGCTTTTCTTCCTGCTTTATGAAAACACTCCTTGAGAATATATTACCTATCAGTAATTTCACTTAATAAAACATTCATGTCATTACTAACAATTTGCCTTATTCTGTAGTCATAAAAGGAGCTCTGATGGTGCAATGGTTAAGCCTTTGGTGGCTAACCAAAAGGTCGGCAGTTCAAATTCACCCCTCATTCCTCGGAAACCCTAAGGAGGCAGTTCTACTTTCTCCTAAAGGGCTGCTATGAGTCAGAACCAACTCACCAACTCAAAGGCATTTTTTTTCTTTTACAGTCATACACAATATTACAAGATAGTAATTCAGTAATTGTGTCTGATTCAAAGTACTAACTCTTCTTCTTTTAGAGCTGGACCATTCCACTGCTTTTATTTAACAGGAAAGTCAAAAGATGATGTTTTCATTGTGAATCTCCAAAATGATACGTTTCTAAAATACTGATTTTTATTCATGTTCCATAACTTTTCCACTGGTCTCTATGAAGTAATTAGGTTCTGACTAAATTTAGATCCTTATGGTAGTGACTTGATTCTGCCTCTATCTTGGAATGTTGTGATACTTTTTGATAGTTTTGATCCTATCTTGGATACAAAGTTAGTTTTCTGTTTATATTCAACCTGACACGTTTACATGAATAAACAAGACACTTGGAATACAAGGCACATTGCATAACCTTCAGAAAGTTATTCTATAGACCACTGCTTGTGATACTTACTTTTACAAGATGGCATTCTCATGCTATGAATTCCTGAAGACCTTTATGTATCTTCTAGAAAACTTCTGGTTGAAATCATATGCTTACAACTATTACCAAATTTGAAAATGCTTCAGTTTCAGTATGTGGATACCAGTCTGTGGCTGAGTGAATGTTTGCCATCTCTCTTCTTTCCTTAGGCTACACAGTGAACTGTGTAAAATACTGCAGTGATTTAGAAGAATCCCTTGGTCACCTACTTGTCATCAGTACGTGATTCCTTTATGTTTAAAATAACAAACTCTAGCAAAGTTAAGCAGCAGGGGGAGTGAATTAAGTGACACTGTGGCATTTGAGGGGCTTGATTTGAGGAACTGACCTGTAAGTTCAGAGAAGGGGAAGTGGCCAGGTCTTATAGAATGTGGTCTAAAATTTATTTGCTTCCTGCCATGTTGTTGATAATGTACCTGTTTCAATAACTCCTGTCAAAGGGGATTCTCTGTTTAAATTTCAAATTACTGGTAGAGAGGAAATGGCTTTATTGAGTCCCTGTTGGGCCTGGTCTGTGAACTAGGCTAGGGATTTGGATTCAAGATATTAGTATCTAGCTGGGAACCCACCCTCATGCACCAAAGATTCCTTCCAGAGAAAGGAAAATTGCTGTGAGAAGTCTGTACACTAGAGAAGTCTCTCAAGTTAAAGTGGTACTGCACAGTAAGTACTGAAGAAAACCAACACGACATAACAAAGTCAGTATGTTACTGTGTTCAACACTATTTGTCACCCTTTTATGAGACTGTCATATTAACTTTTTAGTATTCACTTGGATCATTAACGACAGATATTTATTTAAAAGTCAAGAATCTTTCAAGTATAGCTAGGTTGCAAGATTTTTAGCCACAATACAACTTGAATATACAGTATATACATAACCTATGTTCTTTATTTTAGTTAGAGTTCATTTGAACTTCTTCTCGAGCCCTCAATCAGCAGCAAGTGGGGGTAGGGAAGAGAAATTAATAAAATGTCAAGTTTGGTGTTATGTCTAATAATCAAAACAATCTTTCTCAGTTGGTGTTTATGCTTCCAGTTGGATAAAATGTCCCATGTCTTCTCTTACTCCCTCCTCTGTCTTCTCCCCCTGAGATGACGTCCTGATATATGGGCAAGTGTGGATGCAAGTGATGGGTTCCAGGAGCCCTGGTGGAAGTCCTGGTGTAGTGGGTTAAGTGCTACATCTGCCAGCGAAAAGGTCGCCAGTTCAAATCCACCAGGTGCTCCTTGGAAACTCTATGGGGCAGTTCTACTCTGACATCTAAGGTTGCTATGATTCAGGCTGACTCAATGGTAGTGGGTTTGTTTTGTTTAGGAGCCCTGGTAGCGCAGTAGTTGACTTTCATAGCTGCTAACCATACGGAGAGCAGTTCAAATCTGCCAGGCACTTCTTGCGAACCCTGTGGAGCAGTTCTACTCTCTTCTGTAGGGTCCCTGTAAGTCCCAACAGACTTGACAACAGTAACAGTTTTACCAGTCTTGGGTAGGAGCCCTGATGGCGCAGTAATTAACTGCTCAGCTGCTAATGAAGATTTGAGTGGTTTGAATCCACCAGGTGTTTCACAGGAGAGACAGCCCACTGCTTTTGTCAAGATTACAGCCATAGAAACACTATGGTGCAGATCTGCTCCGCCTTATCGGGTTCCTGTGAGTCAGAATTAACTCATTGGCGATGGGTACAGGCCTCAGGAATAACGAGGAATTCTCAGATGAATTTGGGGCCCTTGTATTATCTTCTACTTGGCTTTAGCATCCCACCCAGCATCATTTTGGTTTTTAGATGCCTAGCTTGCAGGCATCCCAAACTGCTGCACTTGCAGTCCTTTACTTTTGCTTGAGCATAACGACAGGGAACGATCACCAGCTCGTTCTGTTGACACAGCCGCGTTCAGCACTCTCAGTCCATGTTGAGTCCCTGCAATTTGCTCAGCCTAGTTCCCTGGCTAACAGTGCATTCCTTGTCCCTATCATAGGGTTGGCTTGCTATGTGACAGCAGGTCCAAGGCAGGCCTTCAGGTTCTCAACTGAACATTGACCCCTTACCTAACCAAGAAAAGTCATAGAAATTCCATTACATAAGCCTTCCTCTTCTTAATCACACAACAAGATTGACTTCTATTTTGATGTTGGAATTCTAGGAATAATCAAGTCTTTATTTTTCTGAGGATAACCATTACATAGGGGAATATCTAGTGTTTCACCTTTATTTAACACCTCTATCATTTTTATTAAAAATTTCTAGGTGCTTTTATGAGAACTTATACTGAAGTCTAAGATTGCTTCCATCTAAATGAAAGCTATTGTTTAGACATAGATGTGAATTGTTCAAGAAGCAATTCCTTCCCAAACCCCTCCCCTAATCTGAACTATGGGGAATTTTCAGGGTGCCTAAATCAAAATAGAAAACTTGGTTGTTTGCAGTTCTTGTTGTAGATTCAGGAATTTGAGTATCCTTTAACATCGCCAAGTATATCTAAATATCAGGATTCTCCCCCCGATTAAGATTGGTACAATAAATTATATATGTTATATAATAAGTTATATATTAAATATAACTATTTGTATTAAGGAGCTCTGGTGGTACAGTGCTTAAGAACTCAACTGCTAACCAGAAAATTGGCAGTTCGAATCCACTGGCCACTCCTTGGAAACCCTACGGGGCAATTCTATTGTGTCATGTATGACTTTGTCCTATAGGACCCAAAACAGTGGCTTTTTTATTTTTTATTAAAGCAACATAAAGCACAGTTGTATGATATGTTTAGTGTGATGTTTTGTAAAGTGACTCCAAAGATACTTTTTCAGTGGTGTCTTACCGGAGCCCAGTACCTGGATTATGGCCAGTATTCCTTTTACGATGTTTGGTTTTAGGCTACCTCATCTACAGAAGTACACAATAAACTTTCCACATAACCCTTTCTTTTGGTCCTTGTTTTGTTTTTGTAAAATATTGCTCCTCTTTATACCATATGCTTTCTGTGTAACCAAAGAGTTGTCACAGCGTAAAAACAAAGTATTTTTTTTTCTTATTTTCATACCGACCTTCATGGTATTGTTAGGAATTCTCCTTCCTCCTGCCACTCAGAACCCTCCTCTGGCTGGACCTGATCATCCTAGAATTAATGGACCCCAATGTTTGGGGGTTCTTTTTAAACCTTAGTGGCATAGTGGTTAAGTGCTTCATCTACTAACCCAAAACATCAGCAGTTCAAATCTGCCAGGCACTCCTTGGAAGCTCTATGGAGCAGTTCTACTCTGTTCTATAGAGTCACTATCAGCAAGAATTGACTCAACAGCAGTGGATTGGGTTTTTTTACAGACCGTTCAAGAAGGTCACTTCCTTGGAAAAACGCACACTCATTTTCAGTAGGCTCCAAGGCCTAGGATGATTCAGTGGGACCCACACCGAGACCCTCTTTACTTTCACATCTCTTTTCTTCTCTTCATGAATACCAACCCCTAGTTGATGTGGGGAGCCCTGATGGTGTAGTGACTAAGACCTCAGCTACAAACAAAAAGGTCAGCAATTCAAACCCAACAGCCACTCTTTGGAAACCCTAGGGGGCAGTTTTACTCTGTCCTCTAGGATCACTATGAATCAGAACCCACTTGACAGCAACAGGTCAAGGTGATGTGGTGTCAGCCTCCAGATAACGGCAGTGTTTCCTGTGGTTTCTTCCACTGTGTTCTGCCTGAATCATTCATTTACCCATTCAGTCCCTGCTTCTCAAGAGATAGGAGAAAGGATCACAAAAACAGAATCTCTGCCTTTGACTATAATTTACATTTAACTTCAGTCAGTGTTTCTAATTTCTTTTGCTTGTAGAGGGATCCAGATAAGGAGATATGGAATGCTAGCTATGGTTGTCATGAACAACAGCCAACCGAAAGGAGACAAAGTTACACAGCAACAGCTACCATTACACTATTTCCAATCTTCTTATCTCCAATATTCCTATCAAAATGTTGTATCAAGTACTTGCCCATGCATTGAGCTTTCATGTTGGTGGAGGACGCAAACCAAAATACAGGAGGCAGCTTGTATCAGGCACGGCAGTCACCCAAACATGCAGAGATATATAGACTCATGGCCTAACACAAACATTTGTTCTTCATCAAGGTCCAGCTCCCAAAACAAATAATAGACAAAATCATACCATAATAATCTACCTCAATACATTCAGCAATGAATTTACAAAACTGTCATATTGCTATATAATAATCTTTGGAACCCTGGTGGCCCAGTGTTTGAGTGCTATGGCTGCTAATCAAAAGGTCAGCAATTTGAATCCACCAGCAGCTCCTTGGAAACTATGGGCCAGTTCTACTCTGTCCTATAGGGTTGCTATGAGTTGGAATCAACTCAATGTAACGGGTTTGGGGTTTGGTTTATACGGTAATCTTTGGTGTGCGCTACATTCACATGATAAATAAAACAAACCATAGAAAAAAAGTTTGGTCTGCTAGATATATTTATTTTTATCTTTAAGGCAAGCTTCGTGACTTTTTGATTCAATTTAATCTCCCTTTTTATAAATACTTATCTGTATGTAAAACCAAATAAACTGCCATCAAGTCAATGCACACTCAGGGTGACTCCATGTGTGTCAGAGCAGAACTGCACTCCACAGGGTTCTCAGTGGCTGATTTTTCAGAAATAGATTGCCAGGCCTTTCTTCTGAGATGCCTCTGGGTAGACTGGAACCTTCAGCCTTTTGGTGAGCAACCAAATGCAACAAGAGTTTGTAGCAGGATATACGCACATACGCGTACACAGACATATATACACACACACAATACAATCTTTAAACACACATATACACACACATATATACATACATACACACAATATAGACATAATACCTATTTATTTATGGACAAATATAAAATATTTCTTGAATTCCTTGGGTTATAAACCAGTGCTTGCATTATCATTTTAAAAATGCATTTTATTATTCCTGTAAAATAATTATATATATAAAAAGACAATATAGCACCAGAGCAGAGTTTACTTTTTAAAACATTAGTAAAAAACAAAATAAAAAAGGCTTTTTTAAGGCCAATAAATAGCCTCTATAAGCACATTTACAAATTGGATTGAAAACAAATGTAGGCTTTTAATACCAACCAACAACTACGAAATAACAAAATGGCTCTGTCAGGGGGTCTGGAGCGAAAAGACTTACTATTGGGTTATAGTAGAAATTATACATCTGTCGATTCAAATCCTGCCAGTCACGTCCCCAACACTGCCATTTTCCTCTTCCTTATGTAAGACTGTGGCATCTTTACCAAATGACATTTTGTGCTGTTTGAATGCTACTGTTTCTTCCACGTCTTCTTTAACTAACTCTCACTTTGTTCCTCAATCTGTTGTGAGTGGTAAGGATACAGCCTGTCAATAAATTACCAAAGCTTTCTTGAATTTCCTCTCTCAAGGTTCTTGGCTAACAGGTGAAAAATGGTAACTGTAAAGATTTTATGATAAGAAAATAATTTATTTTAATGTCAGTGACCTCCCCCATGAGATGACTTCACGAATTGTATTAAGAACTATCCATGGAGTTCCAAGTACCCCTAAACACTGAGGTAGCTGCAACATTATATATTTATAAAAGTACATTTCTAAACCTCTACAAAGTTAGGTGACTCCTTTTTTTTTTCACTTCTGGGTAGATGGGAATTTCATGAAGCTAATTATTATTTTGTGTTTATTAATCAATACCCTGTGGTGAACTATTCATGCTGAACCCCAGAGTCAGGCAGCCCTCCTGCAGACACCACACTGTCACACCCTGCTCTTTTTGTAAGCAATTTATTTTTCATCTAATCTATATCTGCCTTTAACAGGGTGCTATCATCTAATGTGGATTAATGATATGACAGTATGCATACGGAGGGTGGGAGGTAGGGGACTTGCTTCCCTTATGGCACCATTTGAATTGGTCAAGGGTAATGACAGCTCCAAGGAGAAATTTGGGCTTGCAAACTGAGTTCCCACCACAGCAAACCCCCTTGGCACCTGGCCACTGCATCTAAAGTGTCTTCGGAGAACATCACAGCAAGTTGTTTGGTGAGCACCAGTACCTCCTCCAAAAGGTGGGACAAGTGCAAGGGGAGCATTTCACACAAGCCACTGTCTAATGAGATGCCACCAGGCGGAGGTCAGCATTTAAAACAGAGCCATACTTAGCAGCTTTTCAGGCGAGCATCACATGCATTTTTATAAAATATACCAGGATGGCAAAAGAGATCCGTTCCATCAAAAGGGAATCTTTATTTACATTTCCCCCCTTAACCAAAATGGGTGACTGCTTTTCTGCCAAAATGACTCAAAGGGCTGTGAAAACTCAAGTTCTCCAGAACAGTTAAATGCAACTTCACATATACAATAAAATCCAGCATCACAACAAATCTTCCAGTCAAATCTCTGGAGCAGCAGAGCCGTACTTACACCATTTTTCTTTAAGTCACTATTTGCGTATTCAACACCTTGAAAATCAGGGAAAGCAAATGTGGGCAGGAAAGCAAAACAAAAACCAAAATAGGAAAGAAAAAAAAAAAAAAAACAGAAAAAGAGGCAACAACAACAAAGACACTGGAAAGAGGAAAAAAAAAAAAGAAGCAAGCGGCCACATAAGCCATTAAACATATGCCAAAGTAAACAATCGGGCTCAGATTTGCCACGGCTCTGCCCTGCAGGTAGACAACAGACAGCCAGGGAGCAAATGGAAGAGGACAGAGAAAGGCGAGCAGCAAGGAGAGGAGCTGCTGAGCAGTGTGCGCAGGGCGGCCTATTGCGAGCCTCAAGACACACCATCAGCCATGCAAAACAGGACATACCTTTCTGGCTTGCTGGTTCTGTCGGCTGAGACAAAGCAGTCCCATTCGCAGCGGGAGGCCAAATCAAAATGAAATTTTATTTAGTCTGCACTGTCCCCAGATTGGGTTTCAGAATGACTGCTTTAGGAGATAGCATGGATGTGGCTGATGCATGCTTTGCATATGAAACTGCAGTAGGAAAAGAAATCTACATAATCAAAAAAATCTGCGCTCTGTGTGTGTGACAAAAACCCCGGACTCCAAGGCTTCTGCTGCAGTGCATGTTTCCAGGAGGGCCTTTTCTGGGGGAAAGGCATTTTTTATTCCTCACATATTTATCCATAAATACTAATAAATCCGTCATTCTCAAGCTTATGAAAATATAGACAATTTCCTGGGAACAAATCTGCCACACTGAAATTATAGTGATTTTCAGTGTATTTATGAGTGCATCAGAAATGTATGTGCGCAAACAAATTGAATTTAAAAAACACTCATGGGTTATTTTGGGGTGGTTTGTTCTGTTACTGTACTTCTGAACCTCAGTAAAATAAATGAAAAGCTTATGTCTCATACAATGCTTGACTAGATAGAGAGACCCTTTGACTGTTCTCTGGGAAGATGAGGCAGTCAGTCCAATTTGAGGCTTTAAAAAAAATAGCAAAAGAAAATCTTTCAAAATACTCTAGATGTCAGAAAGGATATGTATATACATATTTTAAATCAAGAAAAGAGACCATGAAATGTATTTAGAATGCTTAGTATAGCATCTTTGAAGAAAAACTTCTGGACAACCACAGACTGTTCCCAATTCAGAGTTAGCCCATGCTTTTGCCAAGAAAGGGAAGTGGTATGCTAGGTGCGGTGGGACAAGGGGGCAGAACAGAGCTCATTGGTAAATACGTATTATTGCTCAAAGAAATGCTTATCCCAGCTTGATTCTGATAGACTAGCTAGTTCCTTGAGGTTGAGTGGTCCCAATCATTTCTTTTTCCCCCTAAGAGAAAGGAGAAGGGGGGAAAAAAAAAAGACAAGGCAGCTCCTCTCACCACCTAGTATCCTGGGAAAACTGGGAAGTCCTCAGTTTGTCCTATGAAGTATTCCCAGGGAGAAGGAAGAAGATGAAATTGGCCCATTTTACGCTCTGAGGAGGCAGTCTCCAAACTGCGGTCCAGAGCAGTATAAAAACTTCTCACCATAATGAGAGACTAACAGCTTACACAACGTGCTTCCACCAGCTCCAGCAGAAATCATCCACAACGGAACCCCTTACGGAACCACTCAAGGACCCGTTCTGTGATTCGGTGTCTGACACTGTTCCCTTAGAGAAGCTTTCCTCGGCCCCAACTTGGATTGACGGCCTGTCAATAATAATATTTGCAAACCTAAAGGTCTCCTTAAATTGATAATTTTACATTAGGTAGGATGCCATTGTGTTCACGCTGCCACACCACCGGCATAATTAAAGCCTAAAATCCAAAGAGAGCCAATTTCGGCTGTTTCCTTGCCGCTCCAGGACCCCTGCATCCAGGTCTACCTATAACACGGGCAGCATGTTTGCCTCTCTGGTGCTTTCCAGGAAGACTCTCTACAGCTTCGCCTTCCTGTTTTCTCATAATTATTCAGATAATCCATTAAGCAGGAGTTTTGCCTGCATATTATTTTTAGTGACAGAACACCCCTTTTCTGAGGAATGGAAAGATGTTAATTTTTGAACAAATCCTGTATCCCCAAATTCAGTGCACCTGGCATTCACTTTCTACCTAGTAAGCATCCGTGAATATGCAAATATTCAGTGTCTCAGTAACCTCATTAATTTATTCCTCAGGCAATCACAGAATAGAACCAGTCCTGTGCCACTAGGCCTGGAAGTAGGGCCGATTGGAGCTGGGAGCATCAGCTGAAAGCCCAGGCTGCATATTGAAACACTGTTTCATCTTCAGTCCTTCCTTTGGCACTCTAAGTCAAACAAAGGCTCTTACCTTCCTCCACATAGCTGACAGCAAATGTTAAAAAAAAAAAAAAAAAAAAAAATGTAGCAGCCTGGGGATAATAATTAAGACCTCCTCCTTCACCGCCAAATACAAACCAGAGGTGATACATGGTTTGAACAAAATCTTCACAGCAAAAATAGTTTTCAAACTGCCCAAGTTATCTTGCCATATTTTGTTATTTATTGGAGTAGGGTTTGGGGGCGGGGGCGCAAGAGGGCAACCTGCTTTCTCCACTGCAAAGCAGTTGAATAATCTTTCTCTTTGCCCACATTAAAAGCCCTGAATAATGTTTATAAAATGTTAGGGAATCCCGGTAGGTTTCCTATTTAACAAGCCATGTATGACAAATCACAGTGTAATGTACTACGTTCTTAATCTTTAATTAGAATGTGAATATCTGCTAGAGAACGCAGTTAACTTTGACACGTTAAATCTTCTGGTTAAAGTGCCTTACAGGAAGAGCAAAGATGAAACACTGTAACAATCTCCCGCTTCTCTCCATTCACCCAGACAGTTGGGGAAGGATGATAACATCTTGTAATACCTGCTCTGTAGTAATTAATCGCTGTGGTATTTAGGACCGTTCAAGTAGACAAATATGACAGAGACAGGGACAATTAGGAACCTTGTTCAAGCTACATTAACTTTTCCAGCTATTACAACACAGCAGCTCAAGTTTGCTTGTAAAAGCTGCAGAGGGATTGTTATGCATTAGCCGTGCGATTATTAATGAAAGAAAAGGAGAATTGTGTTTATTGTAGTTTGAAAATTGCAAATAAATTTCAATTATCTGCTATGTCATTTTGTTAAACATGCATTCTGGAAATGCCTTTGTACTCTAAATCATGAGCTACTTATAGAAAACTAATACCACAAACCCTCAGGGAGAAAGGATGTCAATATTTTTGTTGAACTTGACTTTTTTTTTTTTTTAAATGTAAAATGGGACACGGGCAAATCCACCTGAACGGGTCTCAGGTAGCAAGCTCTGTGGCACAATGGCATTCACCTGACCTGCCTCATACCAACAGGCTTTTTGAGTCAGTGTGTCCTAGGCAGACATCAGCGCAATCAGAACCACATTGTTAAAGGTCATCAGAGAGTCTCTCCCTCCTTTGGGAACATCCTCAAAACAATGATAAAAAATCAACTATAATAAGTAAACAACATGGGCCGTGTTGCCATCTCTGCCTCCCCCAGTAACAAAACCGGTCTTGGGAAGAAAACCTCAGGAGGGATTCCACTCCGCTCTATAGGTGCTGGAGAGTATAAGTTTTCTCGTCAATAGTTTATGCCTACCTTCTTTTCACAAGGATGACTGCCAATCACTTTGAATGTCACACTTGATCTTGGGGGAAAAATTGCAACTGGGAAGCAGGAAAAGAAAAAAAAAATACATGTTTCTCTGCTACCTTTTGTAAAACAATTCATTTCTCAAAGCACGCAGACACCTTCATCCAGTCTCCCGCCTGAACTATGCTGCAGGAGCTCTTTCTAGAAGCTGACCAGACTACACGTCCTGCCACCTACCACCCAGAAAAAGCCCAGGAACAAACTTCTCATCCACCCTACTGTCTTCTCACCCAGGTCCAACCCATCTATTAATCAGATTTTACTGCCCATCAAGAATGGAACATTTGAAAAATAATTCTGATCTGTGCTGGAGCTGGAGACCTATTTCCATTGTATTCTGTAAATCAAAGAAAGACCAGCTTAGCATGGCACAAATCTGCATCCCCACCCCAGAATCTGTTGTCAGACACACACACAAAAAACCCCGCTCAGTGCTCAGGAACAATCTCCCCTCTCAGCCGAGCTGCGATGATGTCAGCTTTCTGATTACAAACTGCTTATTTATGCTTCAACAGCTGCCAAGAGCAGCAAATAAGTGGCTAAAAGAGTGTCTAGACCAGGCTTTCAGGCCTCTATTGTCTGGGAGTTGTTACCTGGTTGACAGCGATGGGTCCAGCTGCCTGGTGTGAAAGGGAGCAGAGATGGGGAGGCGGTGATTGACAGCAGGGCCCTCCGGGTCAGCCCCGATGGCCCCGGGTCTTTCTGTTCCGGCTCCGAAGCGAAAGCCAGAGCCCTGCCTAGAGGTTGGAGGTGAAAGGAAATGTTGCAGGGTAATGAAAAAAATCTTCTGGCCAAATTTGTGATCATGAACGTTTACCCCAGGGAACTGAAGCCAGTCCAAGTGGCCACAGAGTAGTGAGAAGTGAGCGTCTGGAGAAATGGGAGCAAGCCTTTTCTGATAAACCCCAGGGCCTCCTGGAGGATGGGGCCAAGGAGATGTACATTCCCTCCCTTTCTCCAGGCCCTCCCCCAACCCCCAATTTGTTTCTTGGTGCGTGGTAGTGAAACTCAAGAGAGTGCGTTTGTGGTCACCTTTTTATTTCAGCATCCTGAGAGTTGGACGAGGGTTTTAGGAACCTTCCCTTTTAGGACTCTTCAATGGAAGGCTGACAGGACATGAAATACTCCAACAGTTGGGGAAAAACAAGGAGCTTTGCAAGCTGACGTAAATGTCTAATTAGAATTTTCCTCTACCACTTGCAACCTTTGAATCTTCTTTTCCCATTTGTTTCCAGCCACACTCTCCATTTTAACACTTTTTCAGGGTAGATTTGAATGTAACAAATCACACCCTGCGTCCCAGTGCCTCACAATTCATTGTAGATAGATGATTGGCACCAAACGTTTCTGGAGGCAATTCTCCTCCTCTCCTCATCCCCATTTGAGAGTGTGGGGTTCTTGCAAAGAACAGAATACTGCTAAATATTGATCGTGGAGAGGCACTCTTTTGAACATAGCAACAATAAGAAAATAACTTCATCCCCATAGCCCACCCGCTGGTTACTGTTTCTCAAATACTTGGTGCCATGTCAGGAACTGTAGCGTTATTATGTAGGTGCCATCGTTCCTTTGGGGACAATTAAGAAGCACAGCTCTCAGGAGCACAACCAGTGCCCATACTTCTGCGTTTGCATTTTTATTTAGTTTTCTCATACATTTTTATACATGTATTTCTTTCCAAACCCTCCTTAAGACCTATGATGAAAACAGGACCGACAGGGTGATTCCACAGGCTTAAAATGGTTTCGTTTTTTAAAAAATAAAGATAAAAAGTAAGTTTTCCGCTATGTGAAAAATAACAGCCATTTAAAACCCTGGTAATCCGCAGAAGCAGCCAGACTTCAATGTAATGCAAGGGAGCACCTGAGGAGTGAAGCTTAATTTGTGTATACAGTTGGCTTTGTCCATCATATCTGATCCAGACTCTGGAACTAAAATGAAATCACGTTAAATTAACTGTAAAAAATAAGTTGATTTAATTAAGCACAGAAAGACTTAATAGATATAATAAAATGCTAAAAAGTCAAATGATGTGCAGTTACATTTCAGCTAACGCGGCTCAACAAATGCATGAGATTTATCCCTTTCAATAATGATGTGTTTTGAGCATTTAATTAGATAAATAATGTCTAATCACTTCAGCAAATCTGAACTAGAAGAATCCCTTGTCATCAAAGGTGACTCATGCTTGTTCCTTTTAAGGAAAGGTAAAGTTGCCCAACTTCAGCTCCTTTGAAGGAGATGAGTAGCAACTAATGTAAAGTCTGGCTTTCAAAGCCTCATTAAAATTCAGGGTTTGCTAAACAAACTATTATTTACACTAAGAAGAATGTGATTCAGAATACACTTCTACATGTTTGCCTCTTTTTTAAACACCACAAACTATAAGCAGTTGATACGAAAAGGTATTCAATGTTAGATGTCCTATAATTCATCATAATACTGTTTCCTTTAATAACTACTTTGCTCAAGTGATTGGCATGATTACAAGAAAATTACTTCAAATTATTCATCTCTTATCTTTGCTCTAAGATGTCCTAAGTTGGATGATAGTTAGCATAATGGGGTCCTATTAATTACTAATGTGAAAAGTCCTTCACAATTTGGATAGAATTTGTAGCCCAAATAAAGAAAAGAATGCCAAATGCAACCTTATATCATCTACTCCTTAAGATGGTGCCACCCACTGTCTATTAAATGGAATGTCAAGGACATGTAATTCTTCTTTTGGAATTTGCTAAGATGAACCCAGCTTGTACATGAAAAGCAGATCCTCAATTAACATCCTTATATGTACACACACACACACACACATGTATACACACACATAAGGGCACATACCCGATGTACAACAGTATTGGTGCATTCTGAAATGTAGAAGATGATTAACATAAAATTACCATTTTCAGCTTATGGTGTAAATTTATCCACATCTTTAAGAGGAAAAAAAATTCTTGGTTCAGAATCTTTTCATTTCTTATATTGCTTCAAACGATTTGTTCTGGGAATTTTCCCTAAATCTACTCAGTTCACTCTTAACTATAATATATTATGAAATTCTGTTAAACTCCAAGACTATTTGAACTTACAGATAGATCATTGTTAAAAGCATCTTTCAATTGTTTCATTCCTAGGAGGGAGAGTGGCTGCATAAGCAAAACCCAGACATAATGTACAAACTCAGAATTTTCATTCATATTTTTTCTCTAATTTTTATCCTGTATTTAGTTATGTTTTCTTCCATACAGCACATAATGGAATATATGTCTTTTTAGTATTGCTTATTTTCTGTTTTAAAAAAGCATTTATTTTTCTGTGATTATATGAGTTTTGTAAAACACTGCTGAAAATCCAGGATAATGTTAAATCAAGTCACAAGTTTAGCAGTGGAAATCTAAAGTCTATTTTGTATGTAAATAACACCACTGGATATTTGGGGTAATTTTACTTGCTCCTTGTAAAGTTTGCGACTTAAACAGTCCCTGAAACTGTCCGCTTTTCAATGTGTACTTAAATATTTGAGGTTGTTTTCCTTTGTACAGCATGTCAACATGCTTGTAGTTTCTAACATCAAAAATAGGACAACAACGCGATGGATTGATCTAGAAAGCTAGACAGAAAATCTGTCATTGGGTCTATTTGTTGGACATAAGCACTTGCTAAAGACTGACTTTTCCAGTTTCAGGTTTCAATTGCGGGTGTAGTTACAATATATCCACCTTCCATCCCTGTTTCTGCTTCCTGGACCAGGACCTTCTACTGTGGCCACTGCTCCCTGCTGTACCAGAAGGGACAGAAAAGGCCTCAGGGCAAGAACATTTGGCTTGAGGTCAGACTTGTTTTTATACTGAAGAACTTCCTCTTTGATCCTGAATTGCACTTATTTACCTTAACTAAGCCTGTGGTTTTTTTAAAACTTTGTTTTATTTCTGATCATGGACTTTTTCATTCTGATCTGCTTTGTTCTTATAGAAATCACTGGAATTTGAACCCCTGGGGCCATTTCTCGGGGTCTCCCCGCAGATGTCTTGTCTTCTCAGGGTGTTGCCCACATTTTGGACTGGCATTGTGAAATATAAAATGTCCTTCAACTTACACATCATCGTCAGCCTGCCATATAGCAAAATGATTAGAAATTTATAGTGCAACATGCAAATATAAGCTGTTATTACAATTGGTTTGTTCAACTCTGCATTGCTTGGGTAACGTTTTTCTGAGTCGTGAGTGAGCAAAGCAATTTTAAAAGATTTATAACTGAGCATAAAACACAAAAATCTGGAATATTCACACTTAATTAGGCTTTGATTGTATATTGGCAATGCAGGCCATAAAATGTAAACAAAAGCCCAAATATTTTTATTATCTCTCAGTGTGCACAATGTATCATGGACTGTATGGTTAATATTGTTTTTTTTTTTAAAAAAAGGTGAATATTTTTTTCTCAGTCTAGTCATTGTTTCCTCACTTATTTGTCCATCTGTATGCTTGTGTTGCAGGATTTTGCACAGTATAACTTAGAATTTTGTGCTTGCTTGCAAGTAATTTAAAATTTCTATTTAAAATTCCAGAAAGTAGTCTTGTTTGGGTTGCCTTTTCATGTGTAAGTTGCATAGTCTGGAACTTGGCCCTCCTCAGGAATAAATTAAGTTCCAAAGTCCAAGTGAGTTTGTGCTTAGTCATGAATAGCCCTGAATGCATCGCTTTTGTGTTCTCTGCCTCAGTTTCTTCAGTTACAAATGAGCACAGCTGATTCGTCTTTCTTAACAAAATGATTTTTTAAAAACCTCACTCACAGAGCAGTATACTTTAGGAAAAGACATCATCGCAGAAAAAAAAGTTGAATTGCTAAAAAACGCACTGCCTTCGAGTGGATTCCAACACACAGTGACCCCGTAGGACAGAGTAAAACTGGTCCATAGAGTTTCTGAAGAGCATCTGATGGATTCGAACTGCTGACCTTTTGGTTAACAGATGTGGCACTTAACCAGCATACCACCAGGGTTTCTAAATTCCTAAAGGTAGCATTTTAAAGTGAGCACCTGAAAAATAAAAAAGAAGAAAAGAAAGAACTGGATGTTACCTACTGTTTTGGCTTGGCTTGAGTGGGCTAATTTAAACTTCTAGAGCTTTTGTCCATGTTGTCTGGACTTAAAAAACAGCAACAACCCAATGACTTATGGGCAAAAGGCTGGGCTAAGCATCCAAGATCCACAAATTTAGCTCTGATCATGGACACTTGGTTCCGTCCACGGGTCAGTGCGTTTACTTCAGGGCACCTCATTCCTACACCTGCAAATCCGTCTGGTAGGAGACATAAACAAGATGTCAGAGCTTGAATTCAAAGTAAAATCTAAGATAACAAAGAAGGGTACAGATTTTTTTTTGAAAGAATGCAAATGTTTAAAATATTATTATTCCCTTTTCACATATGGACAGACTTGAGCAAAGCCACAGGAAAAATATATGTTCTGCCAAAATGAAGCATATGTAGAGTAGAACAAACACAGAATAGCTATGATTCTTCTACAATCCACCCAGATTAGCTTGGAATATCCGTTGTACAGTTTGTGGCATAAAGACATCTTCAGAGGATAATTCTAATAAGGACAGCATTTCACATTAGCTCTTCTTCCAGCCACCTCACTTGGAAAACTTTGGACCATGGCCACAACCCACAGCTATGATTGCACCAATATCTGCCTTCGGATAAAAGGACACCCATTGAGCTATTGATTGAGTCCCTCTAAAAGAAAGAACTCACAGCACATTCCTCCTAGTGGGGAGCCTACGGTGCTACCTTCATTTGCCAAGGGTATCAACACTGTGGTAATAGAGATGAATGGAAGACACAGGAAACATCTTGAAATATAAAAACCAAAAGAGGTTATGAATGGGTACAAAGATTTATTTTATATTCTTTCATCAGCTATAAAAACAAGTTTCCTCAAAGTCCTCTCTGAGAAATTAGTAATGTACTACACATTAAAAGGAGTCAATTTGCTTCATTCCCTAGAAGAATACAAACTTAAGCAGACCAAGCATATATATATGTATATGTAAAAGAATTAAAATTTTTCATTTGTATATACTTTATTTTCATATTTATATTCTCAATTGATTTATTAATGAACTCTTCTGGATAACCACCCTACAGGTAGTAAACAGAGATAGGATTGCTGTGTACATTTGCTTGTCTAGATAACGCATAGTTACCTGACCTTCCAGTTTGATGCAAAATGGGTACAATGTCTAAGGTTGCATGAAAAGTCAGTAGCATGCCAAAAAGCAAAATTTGGAATCTACATTTATATTACTACCACTTTAATTTAATGCTTCTAAATGCCTGTTTCTTATTTGAATAATATTATCCCATATTAGCCAAGTGATAGATTAAATTTAAGCCAATGTTCATCTATGTTTGGTCAATTACATATGGATACATATGGATATTATAAGTCAAACGGGCTAGTTATACAAGATCCATAGATTAAGCAGGCCAGTTTTCATTTATTTATCCAACAAATATATATTAAGTAAGTAAAACAGCCTTTTTAGTTTTCTAGGACAAGGAATAGTATTCCTGAGCTTTCCTGTTTTTGTATTACCAATGGTCTGTGAGATAGACCATACCTTCGGTAGCTCATTAGAGTACAATGCAATAAGAGCAAAACTAGAGGTATTGCTAAGGACAGAGAAAAGAGATACCTTGGAGCTTCACACTGGAGGGTTTTGAGTTTTGAAGTCAGAGAAGGTAGCTTCCTGGTATGCAAGAGACAGAAAAACCTTCTAGGAAAATTAAAGTTCGGAGATATTGGCCAACACGAAAGGAAGTAGGCAGGTATTATAGAAAAATCATCCCCTGAGTTCAGTGTGTCTATTGCAGTGGATTCAATTCCAGTTCATACACAACCCATAGGACAGAGTAGAACTGTCCCGCAGTGTTTCACAGACTATCATCTTTATGATAACAGATTGCTTCATCTTTCTCTACCTTGGGAATGCTGGTGGGTTCAAACAGCAAAGCAGTCATCCACTGTACCAAGGCTCCTTTGTTGTTGATGTTAGGTTCTGCTGAGTTGGTTCCAACTCATAGTGACTCCGTGTACAACAGAATGAAATGTTGCCTTGTCTGTGCCATCCTCATAATTGTTGTTATGTTTGAACCCATTATTGTTGTCACTGTATCAATCCACCTGATAGAGATTCTTCCTCTTTTTCACTGACCTTCTATTTTACGAATCTTGATGTCCTTCTCCAGGGACTGATCCCTCCTGATGGCCAAGTGCCGTCGAGTTGGATCCGACTCATGGCGACCCTAGGGGCCAAGGTAGAACTGACCCCTGATCCCTCCTGATAACATGTCCAAAATATATGAGATGTAGTCTGGCCATCCTCGCTTCTAAGGAGCATTCTGATTGTCCTTAGAGTTCAGGATGTCTGTTTGCAAATCACAATCCCAGTTAAGAAGCTGCTATCTAAAAGACTAGGCCTAGTGAAAGGTCTGGGCTTCGAGATACGAGAAATCCATACAAGAAGGTTAAGACAACAAGATGCTCAAGTCAGGTAAGAGGGTTAGATTACTGAGGTGGGTGCACTAACAGGAAGAAGGTAGCTTGAAGTGCACTAGACGTAACTTACTGTTACATACTCTCAGCATTCCATTCCCAAGACAGCAATGCTTGGATATATTTGGAGAGCTTGTCTCTCTATAGACAGGACGTCCTCTTTTCTGGTGTGGTGGCTAGAATCTGGTCAAAATTCTAAGATGCTAGTTGCAATATATCTTGCTTCAACAAAGATGTAACCTGGTGAATAGAGATATTTGTTGGCTTCTTTTCTACCTAGCCCATGCAAGTGATATTGTCCACGCTCACAGGGTGAGTACTCTAGAATCAGACCTAAACTCTTGAAGCCTCTCTCACATTAAAATTTGGGTAGGAACCCATCTTTATCTCTATAGATAGATCTATGTCTCTGATCTATAACTCATGAAAACTACTTCTTGTTCTCTCTGTAAAAAGTCATAAAGAAAATAGGGAAGAATAAGTCCCTGAAGATGAAAAGATAGGGGCTGGAGTATTGTTATGTGGAGTTATCAATTCAATTCTGACTCATAATGACCCTCCATATAACAGAATGAAATACTACCCCATCTTGCTTCACCTTCACCATCATTTCTCTGTTGAGTCAGCTGTTGCAGCCACTGTGTCAATTCATCCCATTGAGGGTCTTCTTCTTTTTTGATGACTGTACTTTTCCAGGGACTGGTCCCTCCTGACAACATGTCCCAAGTATGTGAAACAAAGCTTTGAAATCCTTGATTCCAAAAAGCTCTCTGGCAGTACTTCTTTCAAGACAGACTTATTCATTCTTATGGAAGTCCATGTTTTATTCAATATACCTCACCAACACCATAATTCAAAGGCTTAGATAGGGAAGCATGAAGGTAAATGGAGCATCCAGGTAGAGGAAGATATTTGCAGGCATAGAAATTATGGTGGTCATCAGGTCAGAGCCAGCGATAGCTGTGAAAACCCTTTTGGCTCCTAAGTTGCTATTCTGGGTTATATCTGGAAAACAGGACAGAGCTGATAAGGCCACAGGGATCACATTAGCCACTCTGGTTATTTATAACCCACAACTGAGCAAGCGCTGCTGGCAGGATTTGTTGGCATAAAGAGAGACACCAGCTTCGTTCCTCTACCATCCACTGTCTTAAGAGTATTGAAAGACTAGGGGATAAGATGGAAAAGAGATAGGTTGGAAAGACATTTTTTGACAGCATGATGACTTTTAAGGTCACAGTATCGCACAAAAGAGAAAAACTAAAGCAGATAATAGGATGAGATTTCTCTAAGGACATGTATTTTCACTTCTTTTAGGCAATTTGGTAGAACTCACTGTGTGGTGGAAATGGTTAAGTGATTGGTTATTAACCTAAAGGTTGGTAGTTTGAATTCACTCAAAGTCATTTTAAAAGAAAGTGCTGGTAATTTTCTTCCAAATAATCACAGTCATTGAAAACCCTACAGACCCACAGGTCTGCTTTGAAAGACAGAGTTACTGTGATTCAGAGTCAATGGATGCAACTGCTTTGCTTGTTTATTGGTTAATTTGGTGATTTGGAGGCTACTGTTTTTCTCCAAACAAGTCAGATTTTGAGAGGAAGGAACCATCCTCATGCCTGTGTATTTCAAATGACTGGTATAATTTAAATTTATTGTCTTGGTCATGATTGTCTTTATTTGTTAATGTCATCAAGTCATGTCATCAGAAATATATGTTTCATATGAAGAAGTAAAAAAAAAAGTAAAGTTATTTTGTCAATTCTTGGAGATCATAAGACATTCATTGACTATTTTTAAGAACAGTACCTACCGTGATTTGAAAACAAACAATAAAAAAGTCTACCAAAACAGAGAAAACAACTAATGAATCACAGAGATACACGATATGTTTATAAAATATTTTGAATACATTACTCACTTTCCTGCTCATGTGATATTCTCTACTCCAAAAATAAGACGAGTTGTATGTGTATATATGTGTGCATGTCTGTGTTGGGGAGGAGGTGCTACTAGATAAGAATTATTATTTTTTCTTTTTTCTTGTATTACATTATAAAAAAATAATTCAGTGCCTTATGCTGAATAACAGGAAGTCATAGTCATAAAGAATATTCTATTAAATAGAAAAGGTACCTATTAACTGAAGACAATAGACTGAATATTTAGTGGACACAATTTGTCTGTAGTTTGCTTTCTTTATGTTTGTTTCTTGGTGGTTCCAGTTGTTGTTGTTACTGTTATGTGCTGTGGAGTCAACTTCCACTCACAGTGATCACATGTGACAGAGTAGAATTGTCCCATAGCGTTTTCTAGGCTTTAGTGTTCTAGGTGCATTGTTAAGTTTTCTTCCTGGGGAGGTACTGATTGAGTTCAAACAGCAACATTTCATTTAGCAGCCAAGGGCTTAGCTGTTGTGTTGTCAAGACTTCTTTGCAGAAGGATAATAGATTTAATTTTTAGCATTTTAAATCCTTATAGTTCCACACAAAGACAGATTGGCCAATAGACTGACCAGTGAGACAGACCCCCTGGGGAGCTCTGTAATGCTCTGTTGTCTCTTTCGGCTGATCATAACTTGTCAAATAACAGGGATGACTGCAAATAAAGACAGTGTGCCTCTAGGAGGGGAAACTTCTGGAAATTTCCCGGGTTTATATTCCTGCTAATTAGATCCCATAATTTATGATGAAGGAGCATTTTTGGGGATGGATCAATATGGCTTTCGGGATTTGTAGCAAAGCCAAATATAAGATGTTTCTATTATTGTTGTTAATTCACAGAACTACATGCATAATGACACGAAGATGTGTTTTTTTAAAAAAGTTTTTATTATGATTAAGTGAAAGTATACAATACAAATCAGTTTTGCATGTCCACCTATCTGCAACTCTATCTGTTCTCCTTACCCTGTGACAGTACACTCCTCCTCTTCACTATTTTCTTCTAATATCCTCTTAACTAACACCTATCCCCTCCACTCTTTTCTTTCCCAACTGGAAAGAAACCAGTAGGACAACCTCCTATAAATGTATAAAGCCATAAAGTGCATACACCACATGCTCACACTGTGCCCTTGAGTCCAGTCCATTCTTGTCTGAAGAGATGACCTTAGTACTGATTTCAGGTCAGGGCCAGCAGCAAGCTTAGGTGCCATGTTTCCAGGGCACCCTCCAGGCTGTCGGGCCATCAGTTTTGGCCTTTTACTAGAGTTCTTGAACTGCATACCTCTTTTTCTTGTGCTACATTGGGGACCCCATCACGGCTCCCTTTGGTGGTGGCCGGGTACCATCTGGTTCTTCTGGTCTCATGCTGATACAGTCTTCTATTCATATGGATCCTTCTGTAAGACATGTTTCTGACAAATCCTATTTCATTGCTCCCTTTCTGATTTTCCATTTAGTTGCGCACAATGTTTCAGAATGAGCAGAAATCATCTTATTCGTGGCTTTCCTTCTTTCCCAGACCATACTTGTGTTGCAAGCTGCTTCTGACTTGTCTGTTAGCAAATTTGGAAATATCCTGACACCAATCATGTTACACCGAAGCCTAATTCACTATCCTTCACAGCACCTTTTGATACTTCGACTACTACCCTTCCCGAACTGCTTGTACTAACCAGGATTTAATGCAAGGCTGCGTGAACAGAGTACAGTACAACACTGCTAGCTTAACATGCAAGTAAGGGTTGAAATCCGGCTCTGCTCTCTCCTAGCTGGAACTTTGGTCCTGGAGAAAGACAGGTCTCTTTCTAATTGGTGCAAAGGCTTCATGTGGTCTCAAAGTGGCCCTCATCTTGACTGTAATGAAAGTCCACATTCATGACATTCAAACTACAGGCAATGACCAATTGGAGGTACAGAATCCGAAGAGCAGAAAGTATCAGAATGCTTCACGCTTGGTAGAGGTAGATGGTTTTGTTAAACGTTGGTATCAAAGATAAGTACACAGGTGTGTCTTGCTCACTACATGAAATTTTTCTTTCTGTAGGTCATAGTCAACAAAGCTTGAAAGCCATTGTGTCTAATTGTTTTAGTTATAATAGATTAATGATAATCCTTGAATACTCTGGGGGTCAGTTCTACCCTGGCCCCTAGGGTTGCCATGAGTTGGATCCGACTTGACGGCACTTGGCTTTTTGGCAAGTAATGATAATATATTAATATAGTATGTTTGATAATATCAGAAATTCACATATCATAGATGGCTGTCAGTATCTTATGAAGTCTGTTAGGATTATTACCTTTACACCATAGTCAGATGTAAAAGATAGGGCATCAGATGGATACAGAGGTTTGCTAGTAGGCTCCTAAACTAGAAATGTGAAGTAAGAAAGGAAGATCAAATATAATGTTGTAAAATTCAGTGTTTTATTTGTGAGTAACCATGGCTCATTTGAAAGGTTTAATTGGAAATAGCATAATCTTTCTAGAATGAGACATATGTAAAATTACTTTCTCTGAGGAGTAGGGCTCCACAGCAGTAAAGCGCTCTAGGTGACAATGTCAGAGCTAAAAGCCAGTGATTGGATCTAGCTGTCCATAGACTGTAGATGGGGGCCTGATGGCATCAGTGAACCTTAAAGAGAAGTGTAAAACTGAAGCTTATTTGAAAGGGGAAATTTCTATCTAAACTAAAAGGGATTAGGCTTAAAATAAAGCAATAAAGTAATAAAACAAAACAAAACAAAGAACAATTAACAACAGTAACAGTAGAGTTTGTTTCACTGTGTTCTACAGTGTTCTGTGTAATGTAGATAAAGACCTTGGGTCTCAGAATGTTCTAAGTCCACAGAGTACCTTGTAGCTTTCACGGAGGCAAGTTTTGTACATGATCCTGCAGTGACCTAAGAGTTACTGCAGAGTCCTAACGTGCTGGGATCCCTGATCAGGCCTAAAACTCACTCCGGGGAAACTGAGCTCTACAACTACTTGTGGAGCTGGAAGAAAAGAAACTTTAAAGCATCTCTTGCCCCTGTATAATTGGATCACAGAATATAAGGCTTGAAAGGATCCTTGGAGATAATAGGACGCACCCTCTTTAATTTACAGAGAAAGGGATTGAGGACCAAGAGGTCAGAGGCTCAAGGTCATACACAGGTGACTGCCAGTCAGAGCCCCTCTTAGATCTTGGCTTCTCCTAATTCCTTCAGGTCCTCCTTGAGGGAAGTGGAAATCTATGGCTTCTTCCGAAGGTGAACAAAGGACGAAAGGTAAAATGTGGCACATACAAGGACTGACAATTAGGTTCTCAAATTCATCCTAGACAAAGTGCTTCATGTATCATTGCTGACTATCACTAAGGTCACCTTCAAGGCAGTCCCCTTGGGAAGCTATGCACCAATGCCAGCACCTGGTCCACACTTCAAAGCAATTTTGGAACTGTTTTTCTGGAATGGCCATAACAGCTGTTGTCTTCTTACCCTTGATGTCCTAAAGGTCATTAAAATATCTTCCTTTCAATAATTCCTTTGTCGTAGGTAACGAAAAGTCATTGCAACCCAGATCAAGTGAATGGGGAAGGAGTTCCAATGCAGTTATTTGTTTACTGGCTAAGAATTCCCTCACAGACAAGTATACAGTTAAGTTTGGGAACTTGTCACCCTGCCACCGTGTAAACTGGTTATTCCAGAAAGAGTTCCAAAACTGCTTTGAAATGTGGACTAGGCACCGGTACCAGTGTATAGCTTCCCAAGGGGAATACTTTGACGGTGACCATAGTGATACTCAACAATGAGGTAGGTAGCACTTAGAACAACTAAGTTTGTAGATTTAATTGTCAGCCCTCGTATGTTGATCCCTCTGATTAAATCACTGTGGGCACCCGGTTTAGTATGCCATCAGGTGAAAGCGTTGTCCAGGCTTCTTACTTAAGAGGCAGTTCTTTGGCTTCAGAATCTCCTTCAGCTAGATGCATCCTGGGCATCCCTGACTTTCCAGGCGCTTGCACCAAGGCGCAGCAGATAAAGCTGACTCTTGAGGAGGATAAGTGTGCCTCTGAGGTGGAACCTGCTACCATTGTTTCCAGTGTATACAAACTACAACCAAAAGTGAAGATTTCAGAATGCCATGGGACCTCAAAACTAATGAAGGAAAAGAAGATAAAACATTAAACTTTGAGATAGTTCAAGTTATCCCAACGCAGCTAAAAATAACTCTGTAAGCTTTTAAAAAGACAATCACTTGCCAAGAGCTCAATTTTTATTTTCCAGCAATATGTTAAAGTCCTTTTCAGATTTGGGGAAATTTTCAATGACTTCATTATAGACTCATTATTTTTGCTGTTGAAAATAGTGACCTTTCCCTCTCTTCTATTTTCTTGAAGAATAACTAATGAATTTAGTAATAATTAAGAGGCAAGGAACCAATTAAGTGAAGAAAACAACAAAAAAGAAACAATCCCATCAACCGTACTTCTTAAAATGTGTAGAGGTTTCCTGATCTCCAGTTCTCTGCTGTGGAGTAAGGAAGGCGATCTTCAGCGGTTTAGCCCTTAGACATTGAAGAGTGGATTTTCAAATACTATTTTACTCACACTGAGGTCACCTTTCATTGAACATTCTCGCATCAAGTGAATGCTGGTCTCTAAAGACTCAAATGTAAATCCGAAAAAATTAATACATGATTAACAAAACAGATACTGCTTTTATTTAAAGATATATATATATACATATATATATACATAAATTTTTTACCATGTTTAATACAATAGTACGTCCTCACAGTTAAAAATTGAAGCTTGGGGCCCACCCGGTCACGGCAGTGAGCAGACAGGGGATGCAGTAATGCTAGCCTGGAGCCTTCACCAAGGATGATAAGCCTGCATGAATTTTACGAGTCTCAGTATCAAGGTTGCCCTCGCCCAAGGGATTTAAGAATAAGGGGGGGAAAAAAGAGAAGGCAGATGTATGAATAACTGGCATTGTAAATCTTCACCGTGGCAACCTACAGCTCGAAAAAGTCTGTGATGGGTTCATGACTTGAGAAGAAAGCGACACAGCAGAATGTGAATGGATTTTCTTCAGCTACTTAATACACTGCTTATAGCAGCTTAAAGGGGTGCGTGTGAGTGTGTGTGCTTTGGGGAGTGTGTGCGTGTATGTGTGTGTGTGTGTGTGTGTGTATGTGAGAGAGAGAGAGAGAGAATGTGTGTAAGGGGAGAGGCTCTCTGGAAATTCGTTAGAAGAAATTACTACTGTTATACAGCCTGCCAGCGTTGGGGGCCAAAAGAATACCGCTTAGCCTCGGAATATAAATGACTGGATTTTGCTTGGGGGGAAAAGCCGTGGGGGAGGGGTGGAGGATTATGCAAGCCAGTAACAATGAGCAAATTGGACCCTCCGCAACACAGCACAAGGTCACGGTGAAAGTCACAGTGTTGGTTGGTGAAGGTGCTTGATACGAGAAAATGGCTCTTGATAAATAGCTTCCCGTTTTGTAAAATCTGGTAATGAAAATAAGACGCCTTTGAGTAGTCTATGTGAACACCTGATTTTTTCCTTCTTCCTCTCTCTCTCTCTACACACATGTACACAGGCAAGCGGGCACGCGCGCGCGCGCACACACACGCAGGGCCTGCTGATGTATGAAAGCAAAGCACTGGCTCTAATTGTGCAATTATAAAACGGAAATGATGCAGGTTTGGCAACACAGGGAAAGAAGGCAGCTCAATAACATTGTTTAATAACAAGCAAATAAAGCTCAGAGGGGAAAGAGGTGACTATTTCTGCTTTAGACTCATTAAGGAGCCTGAAACATATTGTAAAAGAGTGATATTTAATTATGGGCTGGACTGATAACAGAGAGCAGGGCCTCACTGGGAGAAAGAGACCCTGTGCTCCTAGGAGCTCACAGCTCCAAACATCAATTACCATGATTATCTACCCGGTGCTTACAAAATGCACCGTCTCCATGTTCCATCAGCGACCCGTAAACAGGCATTGCATAGGCAAATTTATGGGCACAGCCAGCCAGGGCCAGGTGGGAAAGGAAGCCTCCCATTGGTGGCTTCCAAGCAAAGGAGGAAAGAAGCAAAGGAAAGAAAAATCTGTCTTCTGCACTGCTGAAAGAACAATTTATTACGGAGCATTTGCAGAAGACAGCATTTGTTGCCCTGCTGTGCTGCCTACCCCCGCCCCCCCACCCCCGTAGCTTGTCTGAATGAGAAATGATTGTATATTAACCAGTTCCTGGTTACATGAGATGACTTAGCATGGTCCCATCAAACTTCTGGGTGCTATAGGGGTCTGCAGCAGGCTTAAGCATAGAGACAATCGGGTGGCTGGTGCAGGACAGGGCAGTGTTTCCTTTTGTTGGTACACGGGGTGGCTATGAGTTAGAGCCTACTTGATGGTACTTCAGGACAGCAACAAGAGGATACTTGGTCTAAAGGCATCAGTTTTCAGGAGTGAGATGTCAGTTCCTCTGTTTAACCTTAACTTCAGGAAATGGGTGAGACAACTTACTTGTTTGCTTTCTTAAAATTAGAATTTGATCAAATTTAAAGTGCAGCAGGAATAGTTTCCTCTCTTGTATACACTAAAAAAACAAAACAGAAAACAAAAATCACAGACGTGGAGTGGATTCTAACCACAGTGACCTCATAGGTCTCCAAGACTGTAAAACTTTATAGACGCTGACTGTCACCTCATCCTCCTGCAGAGCTGCCGGTGCTTTTGAATCTGCAACCTTCTGGTTAGGAGCCAAGCTCCTTGAGCACTGGGCCACAATGGCGGCATAGGAAGTGTGATTTTATATGTGTATTTTGTAAGTGTCATTTTGTTGCAACAAATTTTGTAGGTTTTGAGAAAGATATGGTGGAGTTCCAGAGTTAAATGTGTAGACATCACCATAATACCAAACCTACTCTTAAAAACAGAGTGAAATAAGAATACACTGTCTGCCTACCAGGTGCGCAACAAAGACTCTGCATTCAAGTCATTCCAACAGCTGACTATTTGACAAAATTACTCATATATACTCATACATGTATGTGTATGTATATACTTGTACATATATACTCGTATATATGACTTGTATGGATCCGACTCGACGGCACTTGGCTTGGCCATATACTCATATATACTAATATATATGTATGTATATATACTTGTAAAAATGCCTATATAAATACATACACACACATATATATACATATATACAATTTTCCATGTAGGAAAGAAGCATCACCTCCATCAGCCTTTTCAGCAAACCTTTTGGGGCTGGTTGGTACCTCTATAGGTGAGTGCTGAGGTATAGGCCACTTGAACTTAGATATGAGCCTTCTTAACTTCTTTCTTGGACAAGAGTGTCCAGGAAGAATTGATGCAGGGCAGCAGAACCAGATGACAGGACAGAACAGCTAGAGATGGTCAGCGGGCTGGAGGGGGCCTGGTTCTTCTCTACCACTACCAGCTGGCTCTCCCGCTAGAATTTCTTGGGCCTCACAACTTGATGAACACCGAGGACCTACTACTGTCTGCAAATGTTCTTGTCAGCCCCATACTGAAGAACAAAGGAAATTTGGGCTACTTTTTGATTCTACTCCCTCAGCTCATCAACACTTGGTTTGCATTAAAATGTAAGAATACTGCACTCCACACTCTGCTAATAATCAGAAAGTACTACAGCTTTGAAGTTTCCCTATTTCTCAGCTACCACCCATGACAGATGTTTGCCAGAGAAAAACTCAGGGGGCATTTTCTTGCAAGCGTTTTGGCTGAGAACGGTAGCCATCATGCCACTTAATATTTCAGCAATCTCTGGTGTAATCGGGGAACAGCAGTTACTTATTTATCTCACGTCCTGGTCCTTGCTAGCTCCTCACCACCTTCACGACCTCTGAAGACACACATTAATTTCACCTCAGTATTTCTACAGCATCAATTAATAAAAACTGACTACGTTTTCAACAAAGGCACATGTCCTGATAAATGAGGGTCCTGACTTAATTGCTCCGTAAATTAAGAGCTCACAGTAGTGACAATAGAGAATAGTTTTAATATTTAAAAACTCATTAAATTTGTGTACTTTTTGAATAATTAAAGTCACAGGACCCCTTTAAGGAGCTAATTTAAATTTCATTCTTAAATGTATATCCCAGATGAGGACAATTTATCTGCCCCAAAATAACCCATTGCTGTCCTGCAGGGTCCGACTCATAGTGACCCTAGAGTTCAGAGTATAACTGCCCCACAGAGCTTCCAAGAAGTGCCTGGTGAATTTGAACCCCCCAAAAATAGTTGTGTGATTTCTCTGAATTACTGAATTTTGTTATTCTTTGTCCTGATTGGTCAAATGACCTGGTTTATTTCTCATCTTTTTTCTCAATGACAATGACTGAATGAAAACACCCTAGTATGAGGGTTTTGAGATCAGTTTACCCTAAGAAAAAGATCCAAAAGTGAAAAGTACATGGTTGGTTTTACCTTTTTTCTTTTATACAAAGAAAACTTTTTCCTTTGTACTGGATGGCTTTTATTTGACATATGATCTACTTTTTAGGTAGCAATATTTTTGGAAGAAAAGTTTGTTTTTGTTTATGACTTACAGCTGGGTGAAGATTCAAACACTGAAGTATGTGTCATGATGACAAGGTTTGAAAGAGTCTGTGTAAACGACAAATCCTGATGAGCGCAAAAGAAAAGCTCTGGCTGAAGATGTTACATCTAAACCAAGAATAACCACTAAACACATAGAGTGGGCATTTTTTTCCCCTTTATAGCGGAAGTTTGACTTAATAGTGATGATTCGTTCTATGAATGATGTGTGATGTCCTGGCCTAGTGTTAACAGTTAGGAAGGAATCTAATCTTACATTGATGAGCTGCGCCTTTCACAGTTGTTCCTCCTCGTGTCCCTGTGCCAACATTAGGATTGTCATCAGTATTTAGTACCTGACTAAGTTGCTGCTCAGAAACCCTGGGGCATAGTGGTTAGGAGCTATGTCTGCTGACCAAAAGGTCAGCAGTTCAGACCCACGTGGTGCTCCCTGGAAACGCTATGCGGTAGTTTTACTCTGTCCTATAGGGTCACTGTGGGTTGGAATTGACTGGGCAGCAGCAGTGGGTTTGACTTGGTTTAAGCAGCCATTGATGGGAAACTTAGCCTCTGGAAATCACCAGACTTTGTGAAGTAGCCCTCCCTCCTTTTGATGGCCAAGGTAAGGCGCCCTGTGTGATGTTTGTTCCTAGAAACTTAATGTACCATTTTTGACTCGGCCGTTTTCATGTGACTTTATACTTTTGAAAACAAACGTGAAGAAAACTGGAGGGCAAAGTACATTGTTTAAAACAGAACATGAATCTAGTCTGAAAACCTAACATACCTTGGCCAAGAAGTGTCTACAGAGAAAGGAAACAATATTCCAAACTTCATAAAGCTTTTTTTTTTTTTCTTTCAGGTTAAACAAAATGAATTTTCTAGGATAAGGGATGGGGAATGGGCATGTATATTATCCTTTAAACGAAGACTCTTTCCGGTCTTGTGTGTGAAAAGAAATGGATGAGTGTGGCAGTAGTTCTCAACATTTGTGTTCCTGTCTTTTCTCATATAAGAAATCACAGAAGTGCAGTAAAAAGGTAGATAAGAAATGCACACTCAGAGGGAAAAAGAAAGAAAGAAAGAAACCATTTTTTACACCATCAATTCATTATCTAAAGCCCTGCTTAGTGTCTCTCTTAGACTACAGGCTATTATTCCAGAGTTCTCAACTATAAGAAAACTATTATATTAAAATACTCTCACAATGAATCCCATGGGATAGGGGAAAGCTATGTTGCAAATGGGATTTTTCACCGTGTGAATTGCCAATCCCCAAAGATTATGAAATCCTGTGGCTAGGCACAGATTCTGCAGTATGTGCATTTGTGAAAGGGGCTGTCATGGCTGTGCCTGATTTTTAACTTTGGCAATAATTTTATGAAATTTTCATAATATATCACACTTCTATAAGGCCTGCAAACTTTAAACAATATCTCCCTGGGTACCATGCCATCATGCATTCATGCATTTGTTCTAATATGGTTTTTATTTGATGTCACTTACAGAAGACATGAAAACTTCAATAGCCCTTGAATATAACCTGTTGAAAACAAGGCATAGCAAATGCTACAATGGATATTATTGAGCAAAAGATAAGGAAATAAAGTAAAATGCAAAAGAGTAAAAATAAAAATAAAGGCAAGGAAGAGAATCACAGGAGATTAGAGTATCTTCTCCCTTCTTGGCTTCTGTTTTTGATACGTGCAGATGAGAAAAGAAAAGAAAAGGGTATATAGAGAGACACGCACGGTGGAAAATAACCCGAAGACCATAATACATAGGGTCTTTTGCCCCAATAGAAATGTCCACTTCGCATAGTACAGGACAGATCAAGTGCCGAATTCCCCCATACTAAACAGTTACTTTGCTACAAAGCATTAAATGAAAAAGAAATGGGTTAAATCTGACCACACAGCTGTCAGGTTGCCTTTTTCAGAAACCTACTTTCAGAAACCCTTGAAGTCCCTGTTTTACAACTAATATGGGTATGTGGAAACGTATTTCCCTCCACAAGGGGGCAGAAAGGATCCCTTTGACTGGCCAGGGAACTTTGGCCTTCAACTTCAATTTTGATTAACTGTAATTTACATACTCTTTCCACTGTCAGATATCCTTGTTTCTGTCACTAGGGACATATTAATATGTACTTCTCAAAGAAACCCTCTAAATCTTCAGTAAAGCTCTGAACTTGATTGTCTCACTTTACACTAAAGAGATGGGATGAAAGTACTAGGTTGCAAATGTGGTGATCTTCCTGTACCCACGGATTTACCTTTTGAGGCATGTAGTATTTCCGTTCAACATCTGTAGGGTTTGTTGACATACTCACTCTACCATTCTTTTATAAGAACATGGAAAAACCATTATTTAGAATTCTAAAGACTACTCCTTTTTACGATATTTTTTTTGAAGAAACTATTCTTTAATGAGTCAAATTCTTTATCCTTCTGCACTTTTCTTGTGTTTTGGTTCCCATGAACTGAGTCCTGGAAGGAAGGGAATGTACAATGGATGGATGAATGGGATATAAAGTGATTGTGTGCTCTTGTTCTCTCTCTCCACCTTGGTGACTCTCAGTGACAATCACCTTCACCAGCCACTGAACTAAAAACAAAACAAACCCAACCATTTGGAGAAAAACTAAACATTTGGCATAATTAAAATAATAAATATACTCAGGAGAGCTCTGGAGTATAGTTTTCCCTGCTAGTGCTAAATGTCTGGTAAACTGAAACATAATCAGTCAGCATCGCAGCAAGCAAAGAAAAAAAAAGAAAAGAAAAAAGACTCGAAAGTGCTCACTGGGGTGGTTTTCTTCACCACATTTCTGAATAAGTTACATCTGTTGACCAGCCTTAAATCCTACGTAGCATAGGAAATCTGATGCAAGATTGCAGTCTGAATTAATAGATGCAAGATGGATTCAGTTTAATCAACACAGTTTTACCATCCCATGTTGAGAATTTGGCATTTAAAGAAAACTAGAGCAATATTCAGTAGCATCAAGACTATAGTTCATAGAGATTTAAAACAGTAGCATAAAGACTATATATAGCTCATAGAGATTTAAAAAAAAAAAAAATCCTAATAGGAAACATGAAGTCTATTAACTCCGTGAGAAAGTCAAACCACATGGAGGTAGACAGTGAAAAGAGTATGGCTTTTACAATTTAGTCAACAATCTGCCAGTATAGCTATGCCTCAGTTGCTTGTTTGCACATGACATTCCACAGTCTTGCTAAGAGAAATAAAATAATGAAACAAACCCAGGTGATTTCAAAACCATCTTTCTTTGGAAACAAGACATAAAACATGCTCTTAGAGTGTTTGCAGTATTTTCTGGGGTGAGGGCCTCCTCTTGTCACAAGCACTGACTCTCGAGTAATGCACCCCTCTGCGCACGCATTCAGATTCCCTTTGTGGTCCATTATCTGTCCCTCAGAGGCAGTAGTGACAGGGCTGTGCCTTAATGAGTTTCTAGGATATTCATGGCATTGATCAGAGACACACTAGGTATGTTTTAATGCCACGGTAAAATCTATAAGAAATAAGTACTCTAATAACATATATATCATCAAAGTGGTCAACAGCTCAGTATTTCCTAAAAATATACTTATAGGCCCTCAATAAAAAGTTTATCTGTGTCAACGCTTTCTCTACATCATTCATCTTGGTTTTGATTCTTCAGCGCTGTAACTTCATGAATATATTTCTGCTGCTGTTTTCTTACTTTTAAGGATGGGTTATTTTTTCAAGGATTTTGATGATTAGTATGACTTTTAATTTCACAGGTCACAAAGAAGGAGTTCTGAGAACCAATACTTTGCTCAACTATTTATTTTCGAACAATAATATCCATGTATTGTACTTAGGCTATGTAAAAATCTGTGGCTAACAGACCCAGGAAAACATGATGGTATAGTGGTTAAGTGTTGTGGCTGCTAACCAAAACGTTGGCAGTTCAAAGCCACCAGGCGATCCTTGGAAGCTCTATGGGGTAGTTCTACTCTGTCCTAGTATAAGCTGGAATTGAGAGCAGTGGGTTAGGTGTCTTTGGTTTTAACAGACCTTACCTGATGAGAGTATTCACAACCTTGCCACTAACAGCCCAGTTCTTTACTCAAGGATCAAACCAACCACAGGTAGTAGAGTTGTAAGATAGCCAAGTGCCATTATAATTAAAAAAATGCACCCTGGAATTTTTAAAGATATTTTCTCTTTCTGGAAATACAAAACAGACAAGGCAAACCAATTATATATACAGGTGTCTAATTGCTTGCAGATTTGAAGCCACTAGAAACTAGCTGTCACTGAAAGAGTGGGATGTAAATTTGGCCCACAACGTCCTGTGACTAGAACGAAGTCATGGCTCTGCTGGGGTCTGGCCTCTTCAGTTTCACAGCTACAAAGATATTTGAATCTCATCTAAGGATGTTGCTGGGACTCCTTATGTAGGAAACTTAAGAAGCTTAATATTACCTGAATGAGACAAAATTGAAAAACGTCAGGGGGGAAAATGCTTCTTTGATCTAAAACACAAATTCAACTGGAACTGCAGTAATGTAGTTCAAATTAGTAATAATAGAACCAAAGATGATATTCAGATGAAAGAAATTTCTCAATCATACTGAAAGATGGGCTTTTATGATGCATCTAGGGCTCTCTGACATGAAGGAAAGTCAAGGTGCTGTTTTGAACCCTGTATAATCTGGGAATAATGTCTTAGTTATCTAGCACTGAATGTTTGCATATAACTTATCATAACAGAATACAACTACCACAAGGGGATGGCTTTAGCAAAACAGAAATACAATCTTTCACAGTCTAGAAGTCTAGAAGTTTGAATTCTAGATCCCAGCTCTGGGGAAAGGTGTTCTCTCTCTGTCATTCTGGGGGAAGGTCCTAGGCATCAATCTTTCCCTGGCCTAGGAGCTTCTCAGCACAGGGGTCCCGTGTCCAAAGATGCACTCCACCCTTGGTGCTTCTTTCTCGGTAGTATCAAGTCCCTCTTTCTCTGTGTAATTCTCTCTTTTGTATGTCAAAAGAGATTGACTCAAGATGCACCCTAATCGAGTATATTGAGTCCTGCCTCACTCACTTAACTGTCTCTCATCTTGCCTTATTAACACGATGCAGACAGAATTTACAACACATAAGAAAATCACATCAGGTTACAAAACGGTGGACAACCATACTATGCAGGCAGTCATGGCATAGCCAAGTTGAAATATTTTTCCAGAGGACATAAATCAGTCCATAACAGACAGACAGCTTAGAATTGTGTTTGATGGAGAAAAACTGATTATCAATAGCTTCGAGTATATAAAAAATTTAAGTATAGTTCAGATAATAACGGTAATAATGATTTAAAAGCAATGAGATGGTATTATGGTAAGTTCTGTGCAAGCATTCAGCAGACTAAGTTATTTCTGTAAACGCAGAAGCCAGAGTCCAGTAACATCTGAGGAATTTTTCTTTGTTATTACAAACTAGAATGTCACATGTTGCTGCATTTTGCTTTCTTTAGAAGTTTGGTGTGCGCAGTAAGCTTCCTTAACTGTCTCCTTTCTTCTGATCACACGTTTTAACCCAAGAACTTTGCTTGAAATGATGAGCAGAGAGGCTCATGAACTATTATTAAGATTCTAAACTGTCATCAATTTATCTTATCTCTACCTCTTCCCTGTTCATCATTGGAATTCTGCTGTATTTTCCTCCAGTATAAAATTTCTGGAGGAAATAGTTTACAGATTATTATCTGTAATTAAATGCAATGATCTGAGTACTCCACTTTAATTTCTTTTAGTGGTGTGATCAGAGAATTCATCAGTAATCAATATATTTAATAAGCGAGTGTGTGTGCATTATTTGCTGTATCACACAAGGCATTCTGAGTAACATATCATATAACTCTGGCAGAGTTTCCGAATCTTGATTATTTAAGCAAAAGCAGATTTTTACCTCTGTGAATCTTTACAAAGATTTCCAACAACCTAAAAAAAAAAAAAAAAAAGGAAAGACAAATGGGTTATTTGGTTTTAATCTAACATGTGCATCTTTTTGGCCTTAATTATTTTTCTCTGCTTATTTTCCATCAGAAAGGAGGTGGTTAAGCAATCCAACATGGAATATTCTTAAAACAATTCTGAACTTTGATTGAGTGTTTGTTAGTTCATACCATTTCAATTCCGTCAGATTCTAGTATTAGTTATGATACAAATCACTATGTAACTCAGTTTACATGGCAGTGGAAGGCTGCTATGTTCACTACTCTACTTCAGATTCTCAGTTGCTTTCCTGCCAGGAATTTTCTCTTAAAGATGCACTGATAAAATGTTGATTGCTTAGAAAACAAAGTTGCAATATTCATCACTTTGTGAGTACCATGACAAATTACAGAACATTGTTGTTTAAATTAGATGTTAAAGCAGGTTAGTCCAGACATTTATAACGGTGCCTGTAATTAGCCCAAACACCGATGAAATATCAACAAATTAACTGTTTTTGAAGAATAAAAAAAGTAATATTCCAAATATTCAAGAACGAGCATTGGGGTCTTTAAACAAATGATGTCACACCGTCTGGGAGGCTTTGTCATGTTCAGTAAATTAGCATGGCCTAACCGCAGCAGAAAATTTCCTTGAGCTGCAATAAAGACTAAATGCTTTCAGACTCCCATGATCCTTTGTAGTCATCATTTTAAAGCACTGCCTTAGTGAGCTAAACCTGTAAAGTTTTCTTTTGAGCGGCTGTGAGTTGATTAGATCTATTTCAGCCTAGTAGTGGTAATAGGCTCCTCTCTGCGAAACTGCTTACCCTCTGCTCCCCTGGCAGCTGGAGAGACTGGAATTAATCAGGTCTGCTGGGGACTTCCTCAGCGTCTCCGCAGGCCAGCGACTCCGGAATCATTTACCAGAGAATCTGACTGTCAACTCTTTGTCATTTAGGCTTTTGATTACGCTTTCTTTCTTTCTCTCATTTTCTTCTTCTTTTTTTTCCCCCGGGGAGGGGGGGGGAATAAAAGGAAAGGGATGACAGATTATCTTATTGCAGAATTTCACTAGTGACTTGTACAGGTATCCATTATCACCTTTGATCTGTTCTTAAAAAAATTTAGGTGTGTGCTGACATAGGGAGGACCTGCTATTGAAATTAACTTTTTTTCTTTCCTTATTAACATATTTGTCTAACCAAAAGAAAGGTGAGCATTAATAGGTACATTGTCTTCTGATCTCAAGAATAGATTTGAAGTGTCATTTTTGTTAGCAGTATCGCACAAAGTGTTTTGCCTACCCCTCCAACTTAAATTTGTCTGGATTTCAACATGTACAGAAGCACTGTTTAAAACACAAAGCATGTTATCATTTACGGCCAAACACTTCCAAGTACCCATAGAAATTACAGAGACAGATTCAAGTCCCCACAAAAACTTACAAATTTAATTTCAGTGTTTACTTTTCTCGGATGCAAATATATTGATACTGAATTGTCTGATTCTATGCTTAAAATTAAAAAAAAAAAAAGAAAAAGGAAAAGCCCATTATGTCATACCAAATACAAAACATCCAAAATCAAGCACAATTTTATATTAAGAATTTCTATCTTGGGGCAACTTTTTCTCCAGTTGAGCAACCAAGGATATTTCCTCTTATTTCAGCATTCTAATTGTTTGACAGGGTTCTCCATTCAAGGGAAGTACATACCCAACAGATAGGGTAAAGAAATTTAAATATCTTCTCTAGGGTATAACCATAATAATTATATGCAAATGCTGAGACTTAATGTTTCTAAAATGATGATACATAATATCATAGGAAAAGTGTAATCCCCCAAAAGTATTTTTGCAAACAATATTTTCTTTCACTTAATTGCTGTAAGGGCTGTAATAAGTCAAATAGAAATACTGTATACTGCGTGTGCCAAGATGTAACGAATACATCAGTATCACATAGCCCACACCAATAAATGTGTTACTGTAACAGACAACAGACTCAATGTGTTTACCTTATGACATGAACGTCCTGCTTTCTGTATGAATTTTCAGAGCACTGCAACAACTTTCAACTAAGGGACTGTGAATTATGTAGGGCTGGTGTACTCTATAGAGATGTAGCTTGCTCATTTGTTCTGTTCTGACACTGTTTATGTCTGGTTGAGCCACAAATAGACATAAATATATCATAGATCGGAGGGCTCACTTTATGTGTGTGTTTGGTGTGTGCCTCAGCCTTCTTTCATGAGAGAATGAGGCCTAAAATAAACTGTACTAAAAGCATACAGTTGATTTACGTGGCACTGACATTTTGGCTTTATATAAATTTGAGAATTGTATCGGTTTTTAAAAAGGGATTCAGACCTTTAAAATCATTTGGGATCTAAATGTATTGGCAAAGCTCTTGCTTCTTGGCCCCACTCTATTCCCATTCTCATTTCCTCAGCCTCTCTCTCTGGTCATGGGCACTGTCTACGGATGCTGTCTCCATGTTTTATTCTATTTGGGAAGGCAAGATGCCCAGGTGACTCCCTAGAGTCTTCACCTACACTGCTGATTAACCACACTGCAGAAGGGAAAACCATCCTGCCACAATGCTCTCCGCTGCCTTGTGGTCCCACCAGGGCCTGGGGACCTCCATTTCTCTGTTGCCCTCAGGTGTCCCAGACATCAGGGCTATAAAAGGATGCTGCCAGGCTAATTTGGCATTGCCCCTTTCAACAATGCAGCATGCACTTGGCAAAACTCAATGAGGGAGAGAGGAAGAGAGAGACAGAGAGACAGCAAGGGAGAGAGAGAGAGCACGCTGCTCACTAATTGAGCTATTTAACAGACTGCAGATACCTGGAAAGCAGCCAATCATTACACAGTTTCTTAATAGTATAGAGACTCTTGAATCATTCCAAGTAAGATGTTTCGTATATTTGTTTGTTTTATTTGACTGTCTTTTGGGGTGATGCAGGAAGAGGAGGGAAGTGGACTAGGAACATAGTTAGGGGAGGAAGAATTTAAAAAGGAAGATGAACTGTGCAGCATATGTAAATTCAGATTTTGAGATGTGAAAAGCCAGTGTGTGTTCCAAAGCTGGCAGGAAAATAATTTACAATGGAAAAAAGAAAGAAAGGGGACATTGAAGGGGGTTTTTAGAGGACTCTCCATCGTTTGCTTTCCCTTTGGGCAGGTGACATTCTCTTATGCCGGTAAATTTCTGTGGTCATTTGTCAATGCCCATTTACTGAGTGTGGACAGACTTCTTTCACGTGCTCCCCATGAGATAGGCTTCAGGTTAGAGCTGGGCACCCATGCGATGAGTTGCTTTGGGAACTGCCCTTGGGCAGAGAGGATTTGCTGATTTGGCAAGAAGGCTGGAATGGCAAAACTCTGCCAACCTGTACCCTCTTTTCTTTCCAAAAGCGGCTCTAAGTTTCCCTTTTCCTGGAAGCCTCTGGGACTGCTTGCTCTCAATTTTCTACTTTCAGTCCTTTGTATGTACGTTTTACATTAGTGTGTTCACATAAAATGCATCTTCATTAATTAATTTTTCTTTCTTCTTTTTTTTTTTTTTTTGGAAGTCATTGGTGTCTGCTTCATCGTCTGGACCAGAAAGTAAACTCTCGAAGTATAACAATCATGACTTTCAATTCTGTTATTTTTTTTCTAAAATATTTTTTTAATACTTTGTGTGCTGTAAGCATTCATTAAGTGTTATTTACTAAACCACTGTGGATAATAGTAGCTGTTAGATGAAGCTTCCATTTAGCTAAAATGTAAGCCAAGCCATTAAAGTTCTCTGTGACTCATTTTATCAATATTAAGAATAACCACGATGATACATTTTCAATGAGACATTACATGTTCTATGAAAATTAATGGATAATTAATGGAGACAGTGCAAGATAGTTATTAAGAGGGCTGGCTCCGGAGCCAGGCTGCCTGGTTTGAATCCTGGATCTCACTGACTGTTCAATAATTACAATGCTTGAAATTCACCATTCAGTTGTAGGCTTAATAGTTGCTGCATGTTTACTTTATGTCAGATATTGTGACCAGAATTCTGGGATTTTGTCATCCTGGAAATCCTATGAAAGGTGTACAGACCCTCATTCTCATTTTGCACAGAAGGACAAAGTCAAGTGCTTAACACAGTGTTTGTTATACTGTTGTTGTGGTTGGTTGCCTCAAGTTGATTCTGACTCACGGAGACCCCATGTGTGCCCGGTAGAACTACTTCATAGGATTTTCAAGGCTGTGACCTTTCGGAAGCAGATGTGACCTTCCGAGTCGTCTCTGGGAGAATGCAAACCACCAGCCTCTCAGTAAGTAGTCCAGTGCTTAATCATTTACACAACCCAGGGACCATTGGACACACGGGAAGTATTCAGTGACGGCAAAACTAAAGCTATTTGAAGAACTCATAACTTTGCAAAAAGCTGAAATTAAAATAGAGGACTGACTCACTTCTCCATTCCTCAGTCTTCCTCAGTTTGCCTGTGGTCTGTGCTCAGTGAAGCAAAGCAGACCTGGCAGAATGCATATTCAGCCATGAGAACAGTTTACAGCTAAGTCAGAAATAAACAGAGTGAAGCTTGCCTCCTGTTCTCGCCAGCCCTGCTTTCCCGCACGCTACGTTCCTATTTTAGTGTCCCAGCCAAGGGCCCATAAAAGGGTTTTACCACTGAGATTGGCTTCCCCTCAAACTGTCAGAACTATTGCCAAATGTTGCTATCAAATAGTGGCATATCTTTCCCTTCAGAATTCTGAGATTCTCTTTAGCTGAAAAAAAAAAAAAAAGGAAAGAAAAAGTACATGTGTGTGTTGGTGTTGCTGTGTGTGTGTATTCTCAGACACTTGGGGTGACTTATGTTTTGGTCTAATTTGTAAATGATTATATCAGTAACTAAACTTGTCTGATCCTATAGCTGTGTCTAGAATTTAGTTAGCAATTGCCAACCTTGTCAATGCTAATGAAATATTTTCCATAGTGCATGTAGTATTTCTTTTGTGTGTCCCTCTTGTCAATATGATAACATTTTTTTCTTACCAAGAACTGAAGTAATACACTGTTTTTATTATTAAAAATAGCATCATGTTACCTTTATTCCTACTTGGCTTTGGCTTGGCTTACTTGATTGAGTTTTCTAAAAATCTGAAGGTGTCTAATATAACACCGTTTATAACATGCCATCATTTTTTTAAAAAGTCCCCTTTTCATTAATTGTTAAATAAACAAAAACCAAGCAAACGAAAAAAGCATCTCCAGAATCTGAAGGCAGTTCAGGTGTCCCAAAGCTGTGAAATTTGGGATAGAGCTGGAGAACTAAGGTAGAGTGAATGTGTATAATACTTAGAAGAATCTTGGTATCCCAGTACGTAAGTGCTCTGTTACTAAGTGAAAGAGCAACAAGTCAATTCAGTTTAAACCCATCAGCCACACCCGAGGAAAAGACCTGGTGATCTGCTCCAGTCAAGAGTACAGTGTGGGAAAGCCTATGGGGCAGTTTTATTTGGTCTGGATGAGCTCTCTGACCCCTGTGTCTAAGCCCTTAACTGCAGTGCTAGTTTGGCATTCAGATTTCACAATGAAAGACTCAGAAACTGGTATTTTGTGCCCCTACTAACATGGAGGTCAGTTAAGGGTTCCCAGAAAAAAATACAGGAGACTCAGTTAAATTTGTATTTCAAGTAACTAGAGAAAATTTTTTTGATGCTCCATGAGACACATGCATGCTAAAAATTATTCATTGTTTATCTAAAATTCAAATTGACTTGAATGTTCTGTATTTTTATTTGCTAAATCTGGCAACCCTACTAAGAATACTCTCAGAGTAAAAGTGGCAAAGTAGAGGGTCTCAGCCTCCGAAAAATGCCTTGTCATTGAGGGAGGTCTGGAGGATTGTTACTTCTTCTCCTTGTCACTTTCTTCCTTTCCTGCTCTCACTTGCTGTCTTAAAGACTTTGGAAACTCTGCCCAAGGAAGCATTTCTCCAGCTCAGATGAATGGAAGGCCTGGCCACTGCTGCTGATACCCATAGGTAGTACCCTGTGGCTGCTGTCCTCTCAAGACGCCTACTGTGGCTGGCACGGTGCCTGTTCTCACGGTGATCAGGATTTTTTTTATTGAAGATGCTGTTCTGTCAGTGCTCATGGAGGTTTTGTGGAACTGCTTGTATAGGTAGGTTTCTATTTTGCTACCCTACACTTTAGGTGTCAGCTAAGAATCAAGAAGGTTTGGGCAAGAGAAAAATTTGAGCATCAAGCACCATGCTTTGGTCGGGATGTCTTGTCTTTCCAATCACAACTCAGAGAATGTCTTTCCTTGTTGGCTTTTCCAGACTTGTGTCAGTAAATACCACTCACCAGCTCCACAGGCTTGCCTAAGCACCTCTGTGTTCACAGGGTTCAGTTTACGCTCACTCTCAGATCTCCTACTAAGTCAAACCAAACTATACCAAAAGCTCATTTCTGTTGAGTGGATTATGACTCATAGTGACTCCATAGGACAGTGAAGAACTGCCACTTAGGGTATCCAAGGAGCAGCTGGTGAATTCAAAATGCTGACCTTTTGGTTAGCAGATGAATGTTTAACCACCAAACTGCCCTTAATACATTCGAGGAGGACTTTTCCCTATGTCACTGAGAAAAGTCATTGCATGGCTGAGGTAACTACTTATTTCATTGGGTTCTTTTTTTGCTTGCTTGTTTTTATGTGGAAATAAATGAGTATGAGACATGATTCCTTGAGGAGACCAATATCTGACGACAAAGGCACAGATGAAAATGGGCATATAAAGGAGGCTACCCAGTATAGAGAGTGTTTTGTTGTACAAATGGTTAATGAGCTTAGTTGTTAACTGCAAGTTTGGAGATTTGAGTCCACCCAGGGGCAACTAGAGCCTTGGTGGACAGTGGTTAAGAGGTGAGCTACTAGCCAAAAGGTTGAGAGTTTGGATCTACAAGTCTCTTCTTGGAAGTCTGTGAGGCAGTTCTGCTCTGTCTTATAGGATTGCTGTGAGTTGACGCCTACTGGACAATCATTATGTTTTCAGAGGCAACTAGGAAGAAACCTAAGTGACCCACATGAAGTTAGAGTGAACTTCGACAATTGTTTTGATCCTCTGTAGTGCAAAACCCATTGGCCCTGGGTGTAAATGTTGGTGTTATTTTTAGTTGCCCTTGGATTGACTCTGACTCCTGAAAACCTACCTATAACAGAACACAGCTCTCCTGTTCTGTGTCATCTTCAAGATCATTCAAACACTTGAGTCCACTTTCGCAGCACTTGTGCCAATTTACCTCAACAAGGGTTTCCCTATTTTTCAGCAGTCCTCTACTTTGCCAAATGCGATGTCTCTTTCTATTGATTGGTCTTTACCGATGATGTATTCAGAGTAAGGGAGTTGAAGTCTTGCCATCCTTTCTAGGCAAGGCTGTTCATTTACTTCTAAGGAACATTCTGGTTATATTTCTTCTAAGGCTAATTTGTTCATTTGGCAGCCTGTGAAGAGTTCAATATTTTTGGCCAACACCAAAGTTTGAACCCATCAATTCTTTTGTCTTCCTTTTTCATTATTCAACTTTTCCATACATATAACTGAAAAGTAGTTCAGACCCACCTTAGTTATCACTGTGACATCATTGTCTTTTAAAACTTTAAAGAGCTCTTTTACAGCACGGAAACCCTGACGACATAGTAGTTAAGTGCTAGGCTGATAAACAAAAGGTAGGCAGTTCGAATCCACCAGGAGCTTCTTGGAAACTCTATCCAGCAGTTCTACTCTGTCCTATAGGGTTGCTGGGAGTCAGAATAGACTCAGCAGCAGTGGGTATGATTGGGTTTTGGTTTTACAGTGCATTTTTTCAGTGTAATAGGCTATTTGGTTTTTGAATGCTTCATCCATGGACTTCGTAGATGAAGTCAAATGAAACTTACAACTTCATCAACCATAAGAGGAGAGGTATATTTGCACCACAGATGTATAAATGCAGAGCTGCTAGTTATTACCTATGCAACTTCAAACAACTTAAATTACTGAATGATCTAAGAGCTCCCTAGAGGGCCAGAATCCCCAGTGTATTCCTAAGTTTGGGGGAAAAGAGAAATTCCTGACTTGATCCAAACTTTCAGCAATCAGAGTGATTGAATTCCTGAAAGAAATTTTATGACAACTTCTTTTTTAATTGTTAGGAGAGATCCTGAGAATTCCTGTGGAATGAAGGCCACATTAGCTTTACTCAAAATCCAACAACAATCTTCAGAATTGACTTAAGTGACTTAGTGGCCAAGGTTGGCCACCTCTTGGTCTCAGGAATGTCTCCTGGGAAGAGTATCAGTAGGGTGTATTAGACAGAGGATAAGTTTGGGGGCTAGTTTGAAATTCAGTATTTATAGAACATAGCTACAGAGAGTTTGGCAAGCCAGTGACCCTGGGTAAGGTTTGAATCCTGGTTTTCTCATCTGTAAACCATATATAACAGTTACTTTATAAACACTATTGCAGCAATCTTCTATAGAGCTGGAACCACAGTTGTTCTTGTACCATCATTAGCGTAGTTATTATTAACATCATTTTGTGTATATAAAACTGCCATCTGACTCATGATTATCCTATGTGTGTCAGAGTGGAACTGTGATCCGTAGGGCTGTCTGTCAATGGTTGACATTTTGGAAGCAGATTGCCAGGTCTTTCTTCCAAGGTGCCTCTGGGTGGATTAGAGCCACCAACCCATCAGTTAGTAGTAGAGTTCAGACCATTTGTGCCACCTATGGATCTTTACTTATGTGCAAATTAGCATGTTTTGGGTGTGGCTTTTTGAGTCCTTCTGAAACTGTATGTTCATAATCACTACCTTTTTGTGACTACTGAGCACTTGTACATGCAAAATGCATCCCAGATGTAGAAGATTTAACACAAAAATAAGAATTTAAGAATTTCAGGAATCTGTCCATTATTGTGTGTTGCAATGATAATAATTTGAATATATTGTATTAAATTAAAGATATTATTAAAGTTTCTATTCACTTATTTTAATGTGATGACTAGAAAAGCTGAAATCATACGAGGTCTGACAACTGACTTGCAAACTTAATTTTCTAAGTGCTAAGTACCTCACTGCCAAATACCACTGTGGTCACCTTTGGAGCACTCCCTTTGGAAAGCTATGCACTGATGCCAGTGCCTAGTCCACCCTTCAAAGCTATTTTGGAACTCTTTCTGGACTAACCATTGTGCATAGTGACAAGTTTTCAAACTTAATTGTATAGTCATCTATGAGGGAGTTTTTAGGTGGTAAACAAATAACTATACTGGAACAGCCTCCCTGCTAACCTGATCTGGCCCTCAGTGATTTTTTTTTCTTTACTGAGAGGTAAAGCGAATACTGAAAGGAAGAGATTTTGATGACTTTCAGGGCATCAGGAATAATATGATGACATCTCTTATGGCCAATCCAGAAAAAGTGTTCCAAACTTGCTTTAAAGAGTGGACAAGGTGCTGGCTCAGGTCATAGCTTCCCAAAGGGAGTACTTTGAAGGTGTCCGTAGTGTTATTTAGCAATGAGGTATGTAGAACTTTTTCTAGGATGAGTTTGTGAACTTAATTGGCAGTATGCAGTTTGTATTTGTGACTTACAGTGTATTTCTGCTGACAGTGCTGCTCACGAGAATTCAGGTCACAGTCCTAAAAAGAAAGTCAGTGCTAATTGGTCCATTTCTGTATTGATCTGTTTTCTTGTCTTCATCTCTGGTCAGACGACACTTTGCTCTGCTGATCTCTCACTATGTTTTTCCTCCTGAGCAATAGGAGGCAGAGCTAGCAAGTATGATGTATAGAGGAAGGACCAAATTAAACGGTGAGAACAGAAATTGATTTATCAAGAAAAGTTTGATGTTACTTTGACAAAGTTTTAAAGCTCTTAGCCTAGCCAGACATTTACATCTGGATCTATTTCCTATTCTGACATAGCAGGAAACCTTTAATGCAAATAACGAATTGCAAAGGGTACCAAATGGGATGATGGCACCTGGACATTTGCTGAAATATTTGAAGAATTTTAGTATTGGCTCAGCTACTGAATTTTCACAGAAAAATGATCTAATGTAGCATATGTATGATTGTGATTCCCAGTTCAAGTATTCCAGGTCTACTTGTGTGAGCCAAGAACCAGTACCTTTTCCAAGTTTTATAGAAATGTGGAGAAAACCTGGAAATACCTGATCTATATAACACAGTATAAATAGGTGCTAAAATTTTCTTTATTCAGTAAGAAAGTGAAATTCTGGAGAATTTTTGTTTGTTTGTTTAAACGAGGACACTAAAATTATTTTTCTGCTTTACTCTTTGCTGCCTGCAATGCTGTTGAACTTGCTCTTTTAAAGATTAATCAAGGTCTGCATTTACAATCACTTTAACACTGTTGCTATAATTTGGAGCCCAGGTAACGTGGTAGGAATTAAATTGATTACAACAAAATTAAACTCTGTGTGGTCCACTATAGCAAGATATGTTTCAGGCTTCTTAGTGCTATGTCTGATGTTGGAAGGCATTTTGAAAAAGAGTGGTTTAGAGAGAAGATTGTGCCTAACAATAGACATCATTGGTAAATGACTCTGACTGTACTTTGCCATAACATTTGCTACTTTTATAATAAAACAAACAAACAAAAAAAACCCAAAAAATTCTCAGTTGTCTAGTCAGTTCTGAGTCATAGTGACCCTATAGGCAGAATAGAATTGCCATATAGAGTTTTCAAGATGTGCCTAGTGGATTCAAACTGCTGACCTTTTGGTCACTACACCACCAGGGTTTATTACTTTCATAATAAACCCAAACCAAACCCGCTGCTGCTGAGTTGCTTCTGACTCACAGCAACCCTACAGGATAGAGTGGAACTTCTCTATACATTTTCCAAGGAGCACTTGGCAGATCTGAACTGCTGACCGTTTGGTTAGCAGACATAGCACTTAACCACTACACCACCAGGGTTTTCGCTCTCATATTAGGAATATTTTATTATCTCAGGAGACCTGAGGGTTCAGCTAACCTCGAAGTTAGAGCTTCAAACCCACTAGGTACTCCATGGGAGAAAAGATGCAGCAGTTCAGCTCCTTAAAAATTTGTAGCCTGGAAAACTTATGGGGTGGTTTTAATCTGTCCAGTCGGATCCGACTCGACGGCACTTGGCTTGGCCTGGCAGTTGTGTCACTGTGAGTTGGAATTGACTGCATGGAAATGGGGATATTAAGCATCTTGAAAAAATTAAAGGATTTAGGAAAATCCTGTTCTTGCTTGCCCCCAGATCATGTCCTTTGGAATGAGTCCAGTTCTGCTGCTATACCTTTCCTCCTTCCAGTTTTTGATATTCTTACAAACGTGACTGTCTATTGGTGCTGAGATCTCACTATGGCTTGTTCTCATTTCAGCTGTTGTCAGTATCTGTTCCAATGTACAGAAAGTGTATAGTAGTTTCTTTTGGGTGGTAATCTTCTGAGACCTCAAAGAGAAGCAATCCCTTGGATAAATCCAACGGTCCATGTCCTGAACTCCCCCTCTGGGTTAGCCTTGTATTCCTTCCATGCTCCCGTGGTCACTGTAAGGTTGTATTTTCCTGCCCAGGGGTCCAGGGAACCAGGGAAAGGTATACTGTAGATCTACTTTGTCAAAAGTTACTTGAACAATCCTCTCAGAAGACTGGAGGCACCAGTCTTAACCTCTTCTAGGCTCATTAAAACTTGAAAGTGGCAAATTTCATGAAGGTGCCTTCATTCACTCCTCTTGAGTGACAGCTTTTTTGTCAATTTACGTTTTCAACAATTTAGCAACCTCCACCTGGGAAGTTTGGCATTAGTCTCCTCTTCTGAGACAACCCAGTTGAACCATGTGCTCTCTCCTTGTTAGGTGCCATTGAGGAGATTCTGGCTCATAGCAACCCTATGCACAACAGAACAGAACAAGGCCCAGTCCTGCACCACGACTACAATCGTTTTAATACTTAAGACCAGTGTTGCTGCGTCTGTGTCCGTCCACCTTGTTGAGGGTCTCCCTCTTTTTCTCTGATCCTCTACTTTACCAAGTATGATGGCTTTCTTCAGGGACTGATTCCTCCTGACAACATGTCCAAAGTATGTAGGACATAGTCTCACCATCCTTGATTCTAAAGAGCACTCTGGTTGTACTTTGGGGACAGATCTTTTTGCTCTCCTTGCAATCCATGGTACAGTCAACCTTCTTCTCCAGCACCAGAATTCAAAGGCTTCAATTCCTCTCCTGTTTTGCTTTTTCATTGTCCAGCTTTCTCTTGCATACGATGTGATTGAAAATGCCATGGTTCGGGTCAGGCATATCTTAGTCTTCAAGGTGACATCTTTGCTTTTCAACACTTTAGAGAGGTCTTTTGTAGCAGGTTTTCCCAGTGCAGTTCATCTTTCGGTTTGTTGACTGCTGCTTACATGGGTGTTGATTATGGATCTGAGTAAACTGAAATCCTTGATGACCTCAATCTTTCCTCCGTTTACAGTGATGTTTCTTATTGGTCCAGTTGTAAGGATTTTTGTTTTCTTGATGTTGAATTGCAGTTCATACTGAAGGCTGTGGTCTTTGATCTTCTTCATTAATTACTTCAAATTCTCTTCACCTTTCACAAGCAAGGTTGTGTCATCTGCATAATACAGGTTGCTAATGAGTCTTCCTCTAATCCTGATGCCATATTATTCTGCACATAATCCAGCTTCTTGGGTTATTTTGCTGGGCATACAGATTAAATAGGTATGATGAAAGGACACAACACTGAAGCACACCTTTCCTGGTTTTAAACTGTGTAACTTCCTTTGTTCTGTTTGAACTGCTGCCTGTTGATCCATATACAGATTCCTCACGAGCATAATTAAATGCCTTAGATTTCTTATTCTCCACAATATTCTCCATAATTTATTATGATCCACACAATTGAATGCTTTTACATACTCAATAACACACAAGTAAACATTTTTGTGACAGTCTCTGGTTTCAGCCAAGGTCCATCTGACATCAGCAACGCTTCCGTGTCCTCTTCTCAATCCAGCCTGGATTTCTGGCACTTGCCTGTCAATACACTGCTGCAGATGCTTTTGAATGATCTTCAGGAAAATTGTACTTGCTTCTAATATTAATGATATTGTTCAGTAATTTTTGTATTTGGTTGGATCATCTTTCTTGGCAATAAGCATAAATATGGATCTCTTCTAGTCAGTTGGCCAGGTAACTGTCTTCCAAATTTCTTGGCATAGACAAGTTAGCACTTCCAGTGTGGCATTCATTTGTTGAAGCATCTTAATTGGTATTCGGTCGGTTCCTGGAGCCTGGTTTTTCACCAGTGCTTTCAGTGCAGCCTGGACTTCTTCCTTTAGCAAGATTGGTTCCTGCACGTTTTAACTCTTGGAATGATTGAAAGTCAACCAACTCTTTTTGGTATTACGGTTCTGTGTATTCCTTGCATCTTCTTTTGATGCTTCTTGTGTCATTTAATGTTTTCTCTGTAGAATCATTCGCTATCACAGCTAAAAGCTTGAATTTTTTCTTCTGTTTCACCAGCATGAGAAATGTAGAGTGTGTTTTTCCCTTTTGGTTTTCTCTCTCTAGTTCTTTGTGCATGTCACTTTAACACCTTGTCTTCCTGGACTGCCTTTTGAAATCTTTAGTTCTTTTACTTTATCATTTCTTCTTTTTGCTTTAGCTACTCAAAGTTCAAGAGCAAGTTTCAGAGCCTCTTGTGACGTCTGTTTTGCTTTTCTTTCTTTCCTGCCTTTTTAATGACTTCTTGTTTTCTTCACGTATGTTGTCCTTCTATAATTTCTGTGGTCTTCAGTCATTAGTGTTTAGTGTGTCAAATCTATTCCTGAGATGCTTTCTAAACTCGAGTGGAAAATACTCAAGTTGTATGTTAGTTCTTGTGGACTTGTTCTAATTTTCTTCATTGTCAATCTGAATTTGCACAGGAGCAATTGACTGTCTCTTCTACAAGAGACAATCTTGGTCTGACTGATGATATTGAACTTTTCCATCATCTCATTCTGCAGATGTAGTTTACTTGACTTCTATGTATTTCATCTGGTGAGGTCTATATATATAGTTGCTCTTTATGTTGGTGAAAAGGATATTTGCAATGAAGTAGTTATTTCTTTTGCAGAATTCTATCATGATCTATGGCAGCTTTCTATCACCAAGGTTGCATTTTCTACCTACTGATCCTTCTTTGTTTCCAACTTTTGCATTCCAATTACCAGTAATTAACAATTGTCATGGGTTGAATTATGTCCCTCAAAAAAATGTATGTAGTAATTTCGCTAGGCTGTGATTCCAGGAATTGTGTAACATTTTTATGTAGCGTAAATCCTGCCTCTATAATGTTAATGAGGGGGGAGGGGAAGCAGTTATATTAGTAAGAGAGGATTTAATCTATAAAAGTATATTGTGCCTTCAGGCAATCTCTTGGTATATAAAGGAACCATAAGGAAACAGAGTGTCGGGGACCTTGTACCACTAATAAAGCAGTGTCAGGAGCAGAGCACATCCTTTGGACTTGTGGACCCTGTAACTCAGAAGCTCCCAGTCCAGGGGAAAATGAACAACAAAGATCTTCCACCACAGCTAACAGAGAAAACCTTCCCCTGCTGAATTTGGACTTTCAACCTACTAGACTGTGACAGAATAAATATCTCTTTTTTAAAGCCATATACTTGTGATATTTCTATCATAGCAGCACTAGATGGCTAAAACATCAATCTATCCTGATTGTGTGCATGTTTAATCAATTTCAGACTGCAAAAGCTGGTAAAAATCTTTAATCTCTTCATCTTTGGTCTTAGTGGTTAGTGCATGGATTTGAATAATTGCCATGTAAATGTGTCTTCCTTGTAATGTATGGATATTATCCTATCACTGACAGCCTTGTACTTTAGGATAGATCTTGAAATATTCTTTTTGATGACGAATGAAACACCACTTCTCTTAGTTATCATTCTTGGCATAGCAGACCATATGATTGTCAGACTTGAAATTGCCAGCACTAGTCGAATTCAGCTCAGTATTACCTAGAATATGGAGGTTTTATGCATTCTATTTCATTTTTTTGGCTATTTATAATTTTCCTAGATCATACTTTGTATATTCTGCATTCCGATTATTCGTGAAGGTTTGCAGGTATTTCTTCTTATTTTAAGTCATGCTATATCAGCAAATTAAAGTCATGAAAACTTGACTCCACCCAAGTCATTAAGATTGACTCAATTTTGAGGAGGAGTTTTTCCCAGTTGTCTTTGAGCACCTCCCAACAAGAAGGTTCATCTTCTGTCCCTATGTCAGACAATGTTCTGCTGCTCTTCATAAGGTTTTCACTAATTGATTATTTTCAGAAGCAGATTTGTCAATCATTCTTTCTCAGCTGACTTAGTCTGAAAATTCAGCTGAAACCGGTTTCTATTGGTGGCCCTGCTGGTATCTGTATACTGATGGCATAGCTTACAGTACCACAACAGCATGCAGCCTCCACAGTACAGCAAAGTGACAAACATGTGAGGGTATAGGAATCATTAGCAGTGTATATTAAATATTTCTAGTTCTCCTTTTGGGCATGTGGTAAAATTGCGCTTGTCTACCTCCTTGGGGTTTGGTATGGCCATGCTTTGGTCAGTAAATATGTCACTTTAGGAAGAAAATTTTAAGAGCCGGTGTGAAATTTGCAACTTTTGCCTTTTCAAGTCTAGGTGATTGTGAACAAAAATATCTACATGGTGTTTCCAGTAGCCTCGATCCATAAGTATCACTAATGATCAAAATCTGCCTGCTATCTTTGTACAGAATACTCAATATGAGTGTGATTTTATTTTTTGACTAAGCCATAAAGATTTTAGAGTCATTTGTCCGTGTGAGTATCTAGCCTATCCTGATGAATACAATGCTGTTTTGTTAAACATCAGAAATTAGACCAGAAGCTGATTTAGAAAAGTACAGATCTTCTCTATCTGTGATGGTGAGAGGTACCCAGATGGTACCTAGCATTGTTCTTACAATAGTAACAACATATACTGGAGTCAAACTTAGATGAGGCAAATTGTAATCTTTGGAAGATACCTGTTTTGATTCTGTATTTTCTGGACCCAAATTTTCCATCTTTGTCACATTTTCTTTCATTTTAATGGATATAAACTTACTATTTAATTAATGGCCACTAATTCTTTGTGACTTATTCTCCTTTTCAGCTGATTTGTGCTGCCTATAAAGTGCCATTTCTGTAAGAGTGGTTTCTTACTGTGTCTGACAGCAAGTAATAAATGAATCTAGCTGCATTCACAGAGCATGCTGGATTATTAAAGAATTAATGTACTATAATCCAATTGGCTTTAATCCAATTGGCTTAAAAGGTAGTCAGTGATGCATCTTTGCAACCATATTGGTGGTGATAAGGAGGAAGTCATTGTTCGTTGGTAGAATTCTCACCTTTTATGCAGCATACCTGGTTTACATTCTTGGCTAGTGCACTTCAAACATAGCCATCACTTATCTGTCAGTACAAGCTTGCATATTGTTATGATGGAGAACAAGTTTCAGTGGTGGCACTTCGAGGCTAAGAGAAATTAGAAAGAAAGGCCTGGCAATCTACTTCTGAAAACTCAGCTAATGAAAACTCTATGGATCACAACAGTCCAGTATCACTGGGGACTGAATTCGGTGGCGGCTAACAACAATGAAAGTTGCTAATCATTTCTCCTGCAAATGAAGTTAGAGTATGTAATGTTCTTTGCATAGTACCACTCTGAATGTCCCCGTATTGAGTACATATCTGATAGATTATACATGGAAACGTCCTAAATCATAATGTCACCACTTTAAAAAGGAATAAAAATGATTGCCTAGGTATATTTGGCAAAGTTCACTTGTAAGGATGAAACTGGAACTTTTTACTGTATTATACTTTCTGAAATTGGGTTGTGAGGGATTTACTGGACCCCCTAGGATAAGCAGCAGCACATTCAAGGCCTGAGGATATTGCTTGGTTCACCTGGTAGATGAGCCATATGGGTAGAATAAAGCATCCTACCCTTCATATTGCCATGTTCTTGAAGGGAAAAGTAGTAAAAAAATTCAGAAATTTTGTATGTGTGTTTTGCTCTCTAGATATGAAATCACCTGTTTCCTAATTATTCTGGGCATGGATCACTTTAATGGAACATTTCTGTCAGCAACACTGTCTAATGCAGAACAATTAATAGTCTGACACATAGGCCATGTGGAACCAAATCTGGGAGAATCACAGGTCACATACTGTTACTTAAGTGCCTACAGGCTAAAAGTTGCAAAACTGAATGGGCAAGTAAGCATGGTAATTAAAATTTAAGTAGATGAAAATTGGATAATTGCATGCTGCTTTTTATCCTGACAAACGTTATATTACAAGTTACTGTGTAGAACCGTCTTCTTGGGAAATAAATAGATGAGGTAATTAAACAAGTGACTATTTCTAAATCATAACAGTGAGACTAGAGCAATTGACCAACACTCTCTTACCGCTTCTGTAATGCCCAGTGCAGAGCCTGACACATAATAGGCGCTCAGTAAATATTTGTTAATGCATGATTGTAAACAAAAACTTATTTTTTCCATTTAAAATTGAAGTGAGTACAGTGAGTTATTTTAAAACAGAGCATAGACTCAGACACAAATCATTCCAATTTAGCTCTTAATTAGCATAGAAAGTTCATTGTCATTATCAGTTTTCAAAATTTGTTTAATGATCCTGAGGTAGAGTATTTGTGGTACATTTTCTATGTCGAGTTAGTGTTAAAAAGAAGTGTTTTCCTCTGCTGTATTAACATCTTTGGTACCCTTTCTCTGAAACGCTCAAGTATCACGTTTGGGTATGTTTTGGGGTTGGCTGGAAAGTGTCTGGACTACAAAATGCAATTCAGGATCTTCCTTTCCACTTCAAGTTAAAGAAAGAAATTTGTTGTTGGATGCATATAATTCTCTAACGTACAGGATCTGTGACTTAGAGATTTTTGGTACAGCTTCTGTGTAGTTTTATCTCCAATACTTTCTAACTGGCATATTACCTAGTGACATGGTCCAGGTAGTGTGTCCACTCATTTGTCATCGCCTATTTAATCTGCAGAAAACCTTGTGGTGTAGTGGTTAAGTGATACATCTGCTAACGAAAAGGCTGGCAGTTTGAATCCTCCAGATGCTCCCTGGAAACTCTATGGAGTAGTTCTACTCTGTCCCACAACTATGAGTTGAAATCAACATGACCACAACAGATATGAGTTTTTGGTATCTGATCTGGAAAAAGAGAAAACAGAACAAACATGGAAAATTCTAGTTACTCAGTGGTTTTTAGGATGTGGCAAGAAAATTGGGCTTATTATTCCATAAGCAAAAATCTTAATCAAGAATCAATCTTACAGTGAAAGCTAAGCTATTAGCTTAAAAATGTGAATTTCTAATTGGGTCAAATCCTCAGAGAGAGAGAATGGTTTGTCAAAAGATTTTCTTCCTTTCTCTCTCTCTCTCTTTTTTAGGGAGAATATCTAGTGTGACCAGGAAATTCAGCTTAAAATCCATAGAAGACTTAGTGGCCGCTTATTTCTTTTTGTGATTCTTGCAATTCCTAAGACTACTTTTCCTTGTCTTCCCTGTGGAGGTCAAAGCTAAAAATAACTATAGCCAGGCTTCGATTTTGCTTCCCAGAGAAGCAATCACCAGCTTTCCTTTCACTTAAATGGCACGCTGGTGGGCTTGGATTTTAGGGAGACCTAGTATTTTTGTGCAGAATATACTTCAGTTCCCTGAGAAAAACTTTCCTGTGCTTAGGTTATCTGTTCCAGCAAAGAAACTTGCCATTATATAATTGTAATTGCAAACACAAGGGATCCAAAAAGGTAGGCTCATTCAAAGTGAAAAAAAACCTTCTCATGTTGTGACGTGAGATTTGTTTTCAGTCTTCTTGATTTCCTGTTCCTCTTTTCACCCACGAATCAGCACACTAAATAGGAATCTGTTTTTCTCTGGTGGTCCTAACTTCCACTATAGTGATAACATCCAGCACATACAGTGAGTGTCACAGTGGAAACATCAACGAATTTAGCCGTCATTATTATAAATGATTTCACTAGCTAGTTCTTTTCAGAAGTAGACTGCCGGGTCCATCTTCCTGAAAGTGAACCATGGAAGCAGCAGTCAAGAGCTCAAAAGATGCATTGTATTGGGAAAAGCTGTTATAAAGGACCTCTTTTAAATGGTTGAAAAGTAAAGATGTCATTACCTTGAAAAGTAAGGTGTGCCTGACGGAAGCCGTGATATTTTCATTAGCATCATATGTGTGCTAAAACTGGACAATGAATAAAAAAGACAGAAGAAGAATTGATGCCTTTGAATTTGGATGTTGGAGTAGAATACTCAGTGTACTGCGGATTGCCAGAAGAACAGACAGATCTTTTCTGGAAGAAATAATGCCAGAGTGCTCTTTGGGAGCAAGGATGGTGAGACTGCATCTTGTATACTTTGGAACATGTTGTCAAGAGGGATCTGAGAAAAACACGAAGATCTCCACAATATGGACCGACACAGTGACTGCAACAATGGATTTAAGCATGAAGACAACTGGGGGCTTGGTACAGGACCTGACACTGTTTTCTCTGTTGTCTGTAGGATTGCTATGAGTCAGCACTTACCAGATGGCACCTAACAACAACATGATAAATAATAGCTTGCCATACATTGGAGAGTGTTTTTTGTCAAACATGATAAAACTATCTAGGTGATGCGCTGTTCTGACATGTTTGTTTAAAATCGCAACACAATAATGTGTTTGAAAGCATATACTTCATCATGTCCTTGTGACCCAAAACCCTTCACAAAAGCAATCATCTCCCATGCATACTCCGATTCAAATTTCAGTTATTACCTGGGGTCATTGTTAGGAACTTACAATGAACCTGGGTTTCCAGACTGTGATATTATATGCACCGTAAAGAGCCCTGCTGGTGCAGTCATTAAGAGGTTGGCAGCTAACCTAAAGACAGACGGTTCAAACCCACTAGCCAGTCCACAGGAAAAGAGACCTAGCAATAGCAATCTGCTCCTGTGAAAATTAAAGTAACAATCAAAAAAATAAAATGAAATAATGACTCATTTTCGTGGAGTCAGTTTCAACTCACAGAGACCCTACAGAGTAGAACTTTCCCGTAGTGTTTTCTAGACTGTAATCTGCCACATCTTCCATGGAGCAGGGCAACTGGTGGATTCAAACTGCCAACCTTTTGGCTGGCTTCTGAGCACTTAACTACCGCATCACTAGAGTTTCTTCCTTAAAGATGACAGCCTAGGAAGCCCTATGGGGGCAGTTCTACCCTGTCATATAGGGTTGAATTGACAGCGCATGAAAATACCAACATTGTCACCAGGGAAAGCACAAATCTAATTAATGAATCTATATATAGCTATTATTTACTGACCATTTGCTATGTGTAAATGCTCAAAGATAATTCACTTTTCAAAACTTTGTCCATGAGACTCAGATCTCATGACTAGTAATCAGGATGGGGATTAGACCACAACTAACTTTAACACACTGCGTATATACAGTCGCTCTCATAGTTAAATTTATATGTGGTCTCATCACATCACTATTAATTCTCTGGAGTTCTGATTTTAAATGGGAGATAAAAGCACATTTCATTTGGTCTTTCTTGCCCAAATGATGCCAACAATTTAGAGTGCCAGTTTTAGTTTGGGTGATTATTCCACTGTTTTTATTCACCAACCCAGTAACAGTTACTTCTTTACCTTCTCTACCACTCAGAGAGCTCTTTACTGCAGGGACTCCGTATTACCAAATCCTGAAGCTCAACATCTTCTCCTTACTGAGACCTTCCCTAGACCTTAAATCTAAACAAAGTCTCCTTATGTAAAACTCTCCAAGCATCCTTTATTTTCCCATTAAGGTATTTATTATAACTTGATATGTATTTATAACTGAATAATTGCTTAAAAATGGTATCTACCACTCTACTGGAAGTTGTGAGAGAAAACAAACAAACAGAACAACAACAACAACAAAAAACCCAAAGTCATTCTGTTGAGTGGATTCTGACTTACAACAACTCTATAGGACAGAGCAGAACTGCCCCATAGAGTTTCCAAGGAGGGTCTGGTGGATTTGAAATGCCCACCTTGCCTACCTTTTGGTTAGAGCTGTAGCACTTAATCACTAGGCTACTATGGTTTGTTCATCTATCAACTTCTGGCACCAGGCATAGTGTTGGTGTTGAATACAACAAATACAAGAGACAGCTGACCTAGGATGAAGAGTCTGAGCTGGCTGCCCTGAGGGAGGGAAAAGAAGGCTGAGATCTGAGGAATCAGTTTCAGTCAGCTAGATGAAGGGTCCTTTAATGAGGGAGCTTTGTGGCAACCATGGTTTGAGAAATCAGAAAAAGATCTCAACTGGAACATATAGAGAAGGGAATCAGAATACAGACAGAAGGATGACAGATGTGAAGACTAAGGCTTTATTCTAAGGAAAACAGGTAGTCCTTGAATGGATTTGAGCAAATGACTAACCTGATCTGTGCAATGGTTAATGTAGTGTTTCCTACTTTGTGCAGAACAAAAGTGATGAGAAGAGAACAAAAGAGAAGAGACTGGTTACGAGGCTGTGGTACAGATAAGTGGAGTGGGATGGTGGTGGTGACTTGGATTTTGGAGGTTTCTGCGGAGATGAGACAAATCATGGCATCCAAGACATTCAATGTAGTTATAGGGACCAACTGCTGTTAACTTTTACTCTATGTGAAATAGTTTTCATTCTTGGATTAACTCTGACAATATGTCTGTGTTACTGCAATCCCACTTTACAGACATGGACCTTGAAAAAAATGTGATCTGAAAGGCAAGCAACCCGATTAAAAAATGGGCAAATACTTGAAGAGACATTGCTCCAAAGCTACACAAATGGTCAACAAGAACATTAAAAAAAAAGAAAAGAAAGAAAAAAGCTCAGTATCATTAACCGTTAAACCAAACCTGTTGCTGTCTAGTGCATTCTGACTCGTAATGACCCTATATGATAGAGCAGAAGTGCAAATCAAAACTACGAGAAGCTACCACTTTACGTCCACTAAACAGACAGATTAAGAACAGCTAGCTGTTATCTGGAAACCCTAGTGCCATAGTGGTTAAGTGCTAACCAAAGGTCGGCAGTTGGAAACCATCAGGTGCCCTTTGGAAACTCTATAGAACAGTCCTACTCAGTCCTGTAAGGTTGCTGGGAGTTGGAATCGACTTGATGGCAATGGGCTTTGGTTTTACACCCATTAAACAGGTTAAGAGATAGCTAACTGCCATCTAGTGGACTCTGACTCGTGGAGACTGTATGTCCAGTAGAATGAAATATTACTTAGTCTCAGGTCATCTTCACAATCACCAGCATGTCCCAGTCCATTGCTACGGCTACTGGGTTTAGCTATCTCAGCAAGGATCTCCCTCACTCTTGTGGGCCTTTTGCTTCCATAAATGTGATGTTCTCTTCCGGCAACTGATTCTACTGATGATACAGTAGTGAAAAATAACAAGTGTTGCCAGTGACAGAACCCTTGTACACTGCCAAGGGACTGTAAAATGCTGTTGTGGTAGCAACCACTTTGACAGTATCTGAAAAAGTTAAACATAGCATTATCACATGATCCCTCAATTCGTCTCTAAGGCATATAACGGAAAGAAATAAAAACATGTGTTGACACAGATAGTTGCACACAAGTATTTCTTTGTAGCAGCATCATTCATAACCACCAAAATGTAAGAACAAGTCAAATGCCCATCAAATGGATGAGTGGACAAATGAAGTGTGGTATATAGGTGCAGTGGAATATTATTCAGATATAAAAAATGGGTGAGGTACTGATATACACCACAATTTGGAAGAACCTAGGAAACACGCTAAATGAAAGATGCTGGGCAGCAAAGGTCATACACTGCAGGATTCCTTTTGTGTGACATGCAGAGATTAGTCAAATCCATAGAAACAGAAAGAAGATTAATGCTTAGGGGAAAAAGGGAAATGAGAGTGATTGCCTAACAAGCATGGGATGTTTTTCAGGCTTGTGGAAAAGTTTTGAAAGTAGAGAGATGTGGTAGTTGCCTACCACTGAGAATATACTAAGTGCCACTGAACTGAACACTTAAAAATGGTTAATTACGCATTAAGTGAATTTCAACTCAGCTACACACACATACACATACCACACACACACACACACACACAACAAACATGACACACACACACACAACAAACATGACACACACACACACACACACACAAGAGTCTGGACTGAGTAACTTGAAAACCTGGTGTCTTAGTCTCTACCTGAAGCTGCCTCTTGGGCAGGGATCACAGGTGCAAGTTGGGACCTGCTGGCATGTAGACGTGAATGAGAGCCGTGGCAGTGGACAAGCTCTCTGAAGGAAGGTATAACTAGAGAAGACAACAAGAACTGGGATTTATTCCTCAGGAATTTAACATCTATAGATGGGTTAGGTAAGACTGGACCAGAAAATGAAGCAAAAAAAAAAAAAAGGAGCATCTATAGAACAGGAGGAAAACTAGGAGAGACTGATCTAAACAGACCAAGAAAAGAAAATATTTCTCAAGTGGAGTAGTCACCTGTGTCTTGACAAATAAATGCTATGAATACCAAGAAATGTCCATCAGCTTTAAGCACATGAAGGTCATTGGCGACCTTGTGCCTCTGGAATTTTAAGAATTGTCCATACTGAGATAGTTGTAAACTTTTACCTTGAGACCTTTGTTTTCCAGAACTAGAATTTTAGAGAATATCAAACTCCCAAAACATGTCTTATTCAATATACAATGGGATTTTCTGTTTTCATTTTAGCGTGTACCACACTTACAAGCTGAATTACACTCAAGCGCTTGAATAAGATTTTCCTCTGACTAAATTGCCAATCTCCTGAGAAAAATCCTATAAACTAAATTTTAATTAATCTCTGCTACACTCTTCTCATCTTTCCTCAAATGACTTAATTTTTTTCCCCATGTCAGCTTAATACCTAGTTAATTTAAACACTTTTACTTTAAGGTTCTTATTTCTTAACATTTTCTCAGCATTGATTTTAAAGAGACATTTTAAACCTTGGTACTTCTTTCCTAATATCCAGGTGATGTTCTATTTTATTCTCAATTACTCATATTTCCTTAATTCATTCAGCAAATATTTACTCAGCAGCTTCTATGCAGTGGACTGGATGGAAGCTCATGGAATCTAAGGATTAATAAGGTACAATACTTGCCATTAAAAATATCAAGTAAGAGAGACACCTAAGTGGATAAATTCAACACAGTGTAACAATGAGAGACGTATTGTGTCTTAGGGATGCTCCTAGTAACACCAGAGAAGATGATGTCTGGGGTGTTATCTCACACATTGTTTTCTTTTTTTTATAGTGATTAAGTGAAAGTATACAATCCAGATAATTTTTGCATGCCAGCCTATCTACAACTCCTCTCTTCTCCTTACCCCATGACAGCACACTCCTCCTTTTCATTTTATACTTGTAGTATCCTCTTAACAAGCTCCTGCCCCCTCCTCCCCACACTCTTCTCTCCCATCTAGAAAGAGACCAGTAGGATGGCCTCCTTTAAATGCATAAAACAAAAAATACAGCCATCATATGATCACATGGTGCTCCCAAGCCTAGTCCATTTTTGTCCAAAGAGTTGACGTCTTTAGTGTTTTATAGACAGGGACAGCAGCAGGTCTCTGGGCCATGCTCTCATGGGATCCCCCAGACCGCTGGACCATCGATTGTGGAATTTTTAGTAGAGTTATTGAGCTGCACCCCATTTTCTCTCACCTTGCCACAGGGACTCAGCATTGTGTGCCCCATCATGGCTGTCTTTGGTGGTGGCCGGGTACCATCTGGTTCTTCTGGTCTCAAGTTGATATAATCTCCCATTACATGGGTCCTTCTGTCTCTTGGGCTGTTTTTACCTCATGTCTTTGGTATTCTTGGTGATCATCTGTTCCAGCTGAGTTGAGACCACTTGGAGTAACTCAGATGGAAGCTTGCTAGCTTTTAAGACCCCAGACACAGCTCAGAAATATGGGGTGCAGAAGACTCTTTTGCCAGTTGATCTCGATGACCCCTGACAAGCATGGTCTCCAGATCCCACACCTGCTACTCTATCCTTGCAATACCGGGTTGAGATTAGAAGAGCATTCAGTATACGGTGAAGTCCAGTTAAGTTGATGCGCTTTCTGCTGTGTGTTGTCACACACACATAACCTAATTTCTACCAACTATCTAATCTATGATCACCCCTTGACCCAACACTCCTACCTTTGGAGCCTTCAAAGAGTCTTTTCTTCTGCACTTAAGTCTATTTTTAGGTCTTTATAATAGGGGTCTCATGCAATATTTGTCCTTTTGCTGCCGACTGATTTCACTCAGCATAGCGTCTTCCAATGGAAACCAAGTTATGAGATGCTTCCTAAAATTATCATTGTTTTTTGTCATTGCACAGTGTTCCATTGGGTATATGTACCATGGTTTGTTTATACATTCAGCTGTTGATGGGTGTCTAGGTTGCTTCCATCTTTTTGCTGTTGTGGACTGTGCTGCAATAAACATTCGTATGCGTGTATCTGTTCATGTGACAGCCTTTGTTTCTGTAGGATAAATTTCAAGCAGTGGGATTACTGAATCAAATGGCATATCTATTTCCAGCTTTTTAAGGAAGCGCCAGATTGCTTTGAAACGAGGTTGTACCATTCTGCAATCCCGTTAGCAGTGTAGGAGAGTTCCAATCTCTCCACAGCCTCTCTAGCATTTGTTGTTTTGTGTTTTTTGGGTCATGGCCAACCTTGTAGGAGGGTGATGGTATCTCACTGTAGTTTTGACTCGGATTTGCCTGATAACTAATGATGGTGAGCATTTCCTCATGTGTCTTTTGGCTGCCTGGTATCTTCTCTACTGAAGCATCTGCCCATCTCCTTTGCCCCTTGCTTAGCTAGGTTATTTCCCTTTTTCTTGTTGATATTTTGCAGTACCTTGTAGATCATGCATATCAGATGTCAGTCCAACATGTAGCTGCCAAATATTTTTTCCCTTTCTGTAGGTGGTCTTTTAAATCGCTTAATAAAATCTTGGAATGACCAAAAGTGTTTGATTCTTAGTAGTTCCAATTTATCTGTTTTCTCTTCTGTTGGTTGTACTGTGTCAGTTTTTGAAGTCTGTCTACATTGTGTATTAAAACTTCCAGTGTTGATCCTTATTTTTTCCTCAATGAGCTTTAGTGTTTTAGATTAGATATTTAGGTCTTTTATCCAATTTGAGTTGGTTTTTGTATAATGTATGAGACATGGCTCTTGTTTCAATTTTTTGCAGATGAATATCCAATTTTGCCAGCACCGTTTATTAAAGAGACTGTTTTTAACCCCAGTTAAAAATCATTGGTCCTTTGTAGAATATCAATTGTTCATAGGAGGATGGTGGCATATCTGGGGTCTCAACTCTGTATGTCTCTTTTTGTAGCAGTACCAGGCTATTTTGACAACTGTGGCAGTGTAATAGTTTCTAAAGTCAGGTAGTGAGAGGCCTTCCTGTGTGCTCTTCTTCAGCAGTGCTTGGTTTATCTGAGGTTTATTTTCCCTTCCCAAACAAAGTTGGTAACTTGTTCCTCCATCTCATTAAAAAAATATACTGGAATTTGTGCTGAGATTACATTGTAGATGTAGCTCACTTTGGGTAAAATAGACATTTTCACAATTTTGAATCTTCCTATTCATGATCAGTGTAGGTTTCTCCATTTATGTAAGTCTCTTTTCGCTTATTGCAGTAAGCTCTGAGAGAAATAACTCTCTCTATATAGCGCTCTTATTTCTCTAGTTAGATTTATTCCTTGGTATTTTATCTTCCTGTGGTCAATAGCAAATGGTATTGATTTGATGATTTCTTCTTGGATGATCTCTTTGTTGGTATAAAGCAATCCTACTGATTTACTTATGTTTATCTTATGTCCTGATATTTTGCTGAATTCCTCTGCTTCAGAGTTCCAGTAGTTTGCTTATTGATTCTTTAGCATTCTCTGTATATGTAGCCATATCATCTGCAAATCTGGAGATTTTTACTTCTTCTTTGTTGATGCATATTCACTTTATTCCTTTGTCTTGTCTATTGTTCTGGCTAGAACCTCTAGTACAATGTTGAACAGAAGTGGTTAGGGTGGGCATCCTTGTCTAGTTACCACTCTCAAGGGGAATTCTTTCTGTCTCTCTCCATTCAGGATGATGTAGGTGGTTGGTTTTCACAACTGCCCTTTATTGCACTGAGGAATTTTCCCTCTGTTACTGTTTTGCTGAGAGTTTTTAGCATGACTGAGTGTTGGACTTTGTCAAATGCCTTTTCTCCACCAACTGACAAAATCAGATGATTCTTATCCTTTGTGTTATTTATGTGGTTGATCACATTACTTGTTTTTCTTATGTTGAAGCAGTCTTACATCCCTGGTGTGAATCCAATGTTATCGTGGTAAATTACTTTTTTGATATGTTGTTGAATTCTACTGGCAAGGATTTTGTTGAGGATTTTGGCATCTAGGTTCGTGACTGAAGTTGGTCTGTAATTTTCCTTACTTGTGGGATCTTTCCCTGGCTTTCGTATCAGGATTATGCTGGCTTCATAGGATGAATTTGGGAGTATTCCATCCCTTTCTGGGCAGTGAAATAGCCTCAGAAGTATTGGAGTTAACTCTTCCCTAAAAGATTGGTAGAATTTTCTGGTATAGCCATCAGGGCCAGGACTTTCTTTGGTTGGCAGTTTTTTGATGACTTTTTCAATCTCTTCCATTGTGATGGGTTTATCAAGTTGTTCTACTTTTCCTTGTGGTAATTTTGGCAGTTGATATGAATCTAGAGATTTTTGCATTTCCTTTAGCTTTTCAAATCTGTTACAGTACTGTCTTTTATAGTATTTTGTAATGCTTTTGATTTCAGTTTGATCTGTTGTGACATCTCCCATATCATTTCTTATCGGGGTTCTTGTTTCCTCTGCTGTTTTTCTTTTGTAAGTTTAGCCAGTGGTCTATCAAGTCTGTCAATCTTTTCAAAAAATTGCTTTTTGGTTTGATTAATTTTTTCAGTTGTTCTATTCTCTAATTCATTTAGTTCTGCTCTAGTCTTTATGATCTGTTTTCTTCTGGTGCCTGAGGGGTTCCTCTGTTGCTCTCTTTCTATGCATTTAAGCTGTAGGGTTAATTCTTTGGTTTGGGTTCTTTCTTCCTTCTGGATGCGTGCATTTATAGAGATAAGTTGACATCTGAGCACTGCTTTGGCTGTATCCCATAGTTTCTGGTAAGATGTTTTTCATTCTTATCTGAGTCCATAAATTTCTTTATTTCATCCTTGATTTCTCCTATAACCCACGGATGTTTGAACAAAGTATTGTTCAGTTTCCATGAGTTAAATCTCCACCTATGATTTTTCTGCTATTGATTTCAACTTTTATGGCTTTATGGTCCAAGAAGATGCTTTGCAATAATCCAGTGATTTGGATTTTGTTGAGACTTTCTTTGTGTCCTAATACACAGTCTCTTCTGGAAAATGTTCCATGTGCATTGCCGAAGAAGGTGTACGTATCTGTTGATGGGTAAAAAATTCTTTATATGTCAGTAAGTTCTAGTTTGTTAATTGTTGCAATAATATCTTCTGTCTGTTTACTGAGCCTTTTTCTGGATGATCTGTCCATTACTGAAAGCAGAGTGTTGAAGTCCCCAACTATTATTGTAGAGTAATCTGTCTCCTTTTTCAATGTAGTCAGTGTTTGATGTATTTAGATGCTCTGGTATTGAGTGTCTCAATTTTAATATTGTTAAATGCTGCTTATGTATTGAAACTGTCAACAATAAATAGTGACCATCCTTATCCATGATGGTAGATTTTACATTAAAACCTATTTTAACTGAGATTAATGTTGCCATTCCCACTCATCTTTGTATACTGTTGGCTTGGTATATGTTTTTCCATCCTCTAATTTTTAGTTTGTTCATATCTTTGAGTCTTAGGTGTGTTTCTTGCAAACAACATATAAATGGGTCATGTCTTTTGATTCATGATGTCACTCGTCTCTTTATTGGAGCATTCAGTTCATTTATATTTAATGTAATTATTGATAGGTATGTGTGTAGGGTGGTCATTTTCATGTATTTATTTTTGTGTTGTTGATGTTTTCTGTGTTGCTCTTAATATTCTATTCTGGGTCATTCTTTTTTACTGGTTAGCTTTCCATCTTTTTCATTGTTGGTTTTGTATTTGCTGAGACTCCTTTATTATACTTCTTGTTTTGATATGTCACATTGTTATTTTGCTTTGTGGCTACCCTTAGGGTCCCCCTTACTATTCTAAGTTTAAACCAGTCTTTGACTTCTGCTTATCTTTTTTAATTTCCTCTCCATTTGAAAGGACTATAGCTACTGTAATATATGTCTCTTTTTAGTGTGATGATATCATCGCTTTCTTGTTATGATCACTGATTCTATTCTTTTAATAATGTAGTTTTGATTGAGCTTATTGATTTCCCTTGGTGAGGAGGATTCTGGATGCTGTGTCCTACATTGCCTCCTTAAGAATACACTTAATGTTTCTGTTTTTTTAAGCAAAGAACTTCTTGTAGTATTTCTTGTAGTTTTGGTGATTACAAAGTCTGTAAGCTTCTGTTTATCTGCAAAAGTCCCAGTTTCACTGCCATATTAGAGAGACAATTTTGCAGGATATATAATTCTTGGTTGGAAGTTTTTCTCCTTCAGGGCTTTGAATGTATCATCACTGCTTTCTTGCCAATATTGTTTCTGCGGAGATGTCAGATGAAAGCCCACAGGGTTTCCTTCTGAATTTTAGCTTTGCTTTGAGCATTGCTGCTTTCAGAATCATCTGTTTATGTTTCACTTTATTAAGCTTGATTATAATATGTCTTGGTTTTTGTGGCATTTAATATACGTCTTGGAATTCTGTGTTGTCTTCTTTCATAATCCTGGGGAAGGTTTCTGTCAGCAACTCTACAGAAATGTTCTCTGTATTTTCATCTCTCCATCCCTGTTAAGGAACTCCTATTATAGGTAGATTATTCCTCTTAATGGAGTCCCATATGTTTCTTAATTCCTCTTCATTTTTCTTATTTCTTTTCTCTAAGTTCTCCTCATAAATGCTGGTGTCAGTTGAACTATCCTCAAGGTATGAGGATAGAGTCGGACTTATATCTCCTCAATTCTGCTCTTTTGGCTTTGAATTGAACTGTCTAATTCTGTAATTTTGTTATTGATCTACTGAATTTTCAGATTGTTGATATTCTACCCATTCAAATAGCTTAATTTTTCATTTTGTTCTGTTGCATTTTGTTTACTCTCTAGGAGGGCACTCTATATAATTCTTTTGTACTTGACCACTGATAGTTTCAGAAAGACTTCTTCATCTGGGAAATTTTTTGATTCTTTATTTTGGAAATTTCCAGAGCCGTGGTAGATTGCTTCTTTAAATGGTTAGCTGTGAACTGGTGTCTGTGTGCCATCTATAAGCTGTTTGATTTCACTAGTGTTACCTCAGCAGGAGCTGAAGCATAGTTCTAAGAGGGGAGTTAGTCACCAGCAGTCTCTATGTACTCTAGTGGTTGGCCCCAGGTGGACTCTCTTGGGTGGCAGGCTCTGTTTACTGGTTGACAAAGACTCCCTACTTATAGAGTCACTTGGGGGGCCATCAGCAGACCACATAAAGTGGATCAGTGAAGGATGGAGGAGATGCTGCTGAGCCTCCCAGAAGGCAGCTCTCTAGGTGGTCTTATTTAAAAGGATACGTTACTTCTGCGTGGTGTACTGTCTAACAGCTTCCCAAGAGAGTCAGGCCCTCAGGTGTGATAGGCCCCTCCTTCCAGCTGACAATGAAATTACCTCATGGGCCATCCCCAGGTGCTAAGATGCAGTTCAAAGTAGGGAGAGGTTAGGGCCTTTCTACCACCCTTTGCCATGCCCCACCTGTAAATCTAGATTCAAATTGTCTCAAATGCAACATTTCTACTGGAGAATCACTTGCCAGATGGCTTGCTCCTCTGATTGAGAATCAGCTGCAGCTAAGGTGTCAGGCTGAGTGACTCTGCCTCCCAGCCAATCAATATGGTGTCCTGGCCAAGCTGCCTTCCCTGCCGTGAAACCACGGAGTCTGTGGCACAGCTCAGAAAAGAGAGGGTAGAGGGGCAGTGTTGCCCTCAGTCAGCAGCCATACCCTCAATATGTGGCTATCCTATGCACTGTCTCTGTGCTGCACTATATACTGTTTACTTAAGGACTGCATTTTTGTCATATTTGATGGTTCATGCCCAGTTCCCAGCATCTGGATAACAAAGAAGTCATCAGTACTTACAGTCCTCTGAAATGATGAGACAGCAGGAGTGGTGGTCAGGGGCTGCTGGCTTGTCTTTGAGAAGGCTAGTTTAGTCCATTACTGGTGCCTAGTCAAATCTGACAACACTCTACCACATCCAGGCTCCCTGATGTCTGGTACTCCATTCAGTTATCATTACAGACCTTAATTCTCAGAGGGAATTGAAGATATGTGTCTAGTGTGCCATCTTGGCCCCCTTAAATATTCTTTAGGATAGGACAAGGAAACCTCCTGGTTTAACCATTAAGAGCTAGGTTGCTGACCAGTGTATCTTGAAACCCTAAGAGTACATCATCTGGACACCCTTTCAGCTTAATAATGAAGTTGTTTCTAGGGTTCACCATTCAGCCAAAGATTGGACACATCCAGAAAATAAAATGATATGTATGGGGCATATCAGCCCAAAGACAAGGACTGGAAGGCAGGAGGGAAAAGGAAAGCTAAAAATAGAGACCCCAAGATTGAGAAGGTGGAATTGAGGGCTTGTTCACCAGTATCATATAAAAAAATATGTATACTAGTTGTTTAATGAAAATCTAGTTTGTTCTGTAAACTTTCATCTAAAGTACAATTAAAAAAATGAAGATCATAGGGCCTTGAACTCCAACTCCCCCAAAAAAGATTGCAGTCAAGGAGACTCTATGGGGCAGTTCTACTCTGTCACATAGGATTTCTACAAATCATCAATCAACTCAATGGCATCTAACAATAACAACAAAGTATTGAGCAGCCAAGACTGGGTGCACTAGAAGACAATCCAGACAAGAAGGACATTACATAAGGACCTATTTCATGATAGAGGTGTTGGCGGCACACAGCACTTTGAGTCAATACAGGGGGTTGACCTGGAATATAGTGGTTAGCTACGGTGGGGAGGTGGAAAGTTGCATGCCCAGATTTCATAGACATCAGGAAGGATGGATTGTTGAGGAAAATAGGAATCTAAAAGCATAGCTTTTCAGTAAATGCAAAGCACAAGTAGGTGATGGCGAACTGTCTTCTGTCCCCGTGCCAAGTTTTATGTATTCCTGGGCATCTTTCCTGTACCTACTTTTCTGTGAAGCGTCCCATTTTTTAATTTATACCTATGGCTTCGTTTCCTTGAGTTATCAGATTTAGCCTCACTCTGAATTCTCAGGGGAAATGAGCCGGTAGTATTATCTCTGGATACCATTCATTCATTCGTTCTTTACTTGTTAGACATTTATTTAGCAACTCTCACATGTCAGGACGTTCTTCTACATGAGGATGGATTTAGAATGAGTAGACATGGAGGCTTCCAGAACCTTGACAAAGATGTAGAGGGGAAAATAAGTAAGAATGACACAGCTGTGGGAACCACTGAGATGGTCTATACTCAGGTTTTAAGGGACATAAATAAGAGGATAAAATATAAGTAACCCAATTATGTAGCTACCAGTTTGTGAGATGAAGAGACTCATGCTTGACTTATGATAACAATCAACCACTTATTTTCCTGAAATTCTCCTTGGACTTGATAACTTCCTACATTTGAGGTTACTAGGATAGAAAACTCATTAAGTGCCATATAAGGCAGAGAATTTTCAACTTTTTGTTAAGTGAGCTAAAGCTGAAGAACACTTAAACTGCTTCCCTAGGATAAAGGAGCTGCATAATATCCAGATTTTTAATGTAAGATTAAGGAATCACTTTTATCTTCTGTGTAAAGGTAAATTTTGCTTCACACACACACACTCGCTTATGAACTTGTCTTTGAATTATAAAGTTATGTGGCACCTTCTAACTATTGGAGGGAACAGGAGAGATTTCACTGAGCCCAAGAGGTAGGCTTTTAGATACTCCAGTGAGGAGTAATGGAAAGGGGGATTCTGGTCAAGATTGTTTTAAATTGTCTCCTTCTACTTCTGGTTACTATCAGGACTACCTTGTAGAATTACTCATGTCATGATTGAAAAATATCTTCCTGAGTAACAGATGAGATAGTTCAGGTAACTAAATGACCTTCCAAGAAGATGACAGTAACCTCTGTAAACAAATAAACATAGAACTAGTTTGTTATCTGAAAGATTGCTTCAGATATATTTGTTAATGTAGTGATTGATACTGCAAGCTAGGTTGGAGGTGGGACACTTTTTCTTATGTGGGATGAAACAGGATATTATTTTGAGAAACATCAACCCTATTTCACATTAACCATTGACAAAAAACAGTCATGATTCTTTAAGGAATCTATGTTATGGTAACAGTAGTCTAAGACGGCACTTGCCTTGGCAGTCTATACTGTTTTGAAAATGACTTTATGTTACAGATGGTAGAAAAGAATAAATTTTTATCACTGTAACTAATAACAATGTATTTCAATCCCCACATAAAAAAAGTCGATATGAATTTGGTCTACCTCAGGTAACCAATAGGCATTTCAAGTTTTCATCTCAGGGTTTTTTCATGGTGGTGGGTGGTACTTCTGAAAATATTATATATCTTCAGATGTGTTAGCATATCTGCAATTTTTCTATGACTTTATAATACCTTAAATCAGAGGCTACTAGGATAAAGCAAACTGCTATAGAAAAACACCTGCCTCAAGAGGTATTGCTCTTAAGCTTTTAGCCATCTTTCTAGAACACTACTGTTGCTATTTAGAATTGACTGGATAATCAATAGTGATTATATTTGCTACGCAGTTTTGAAAAATCAATACTAAGAATTTGTGATAAGTATAGGAATTTAATGAGACCTGTTAATTGCAATATTTTCAGAAATAAAGCATGTATGTTTATCATTGAATAAAATTATATGCAACTTTTATTTAAGTTTTATATCATTCCCATCCCCTAGTCTGGTAACAGCTTCAGACTGGAATGTACATTTGAATCTAAGAGTGTGTCTTAAGAAAGGAAAGCCATCTTCAGGAAGATGCTCTATCTTTGCAAGTAGAAATAATTGACTGAACAAGCATAATGTGATTCACTTTTAAAGTATGTTCTTCAATATAACACTTCAGTAGTAACAGTAACCATCTTTCTTATTTTATGCTCCACTAGGGCATATGTGGCCAATTGTATCACCAGTGTAAGTCTGGATTACTTTCTATTGATAATTTTTAATAACTGAGGACATTTGGAACTAGAAGGCAGTCAGTGGAGCTTGCAACAAAGCAGGGGCAATTAAAGCGAGTGAGGGTTTTAAACTCCACATTGGTCTGTGAACATCGGGAGAAGCAAAGTTAGCCATTAAAAAATTAAACCATTTGGGTCTGGGTTAAGGTCTGTAAGCTGTTTAATGTCATAATTGCCTGCTGCTTCAATCACCCAACTGAATGAACTTTTAAGTTGAAATGTCATAAACGCTGAGCGCAAAGATTTATATAACCCAGGTATCCGACCTACCGCCATGCCGGGCCTGCGGCAGGAAGTGTTTGTTATGTCTTACTCAACCTTTGGGAAAAAAATAAATAAATCCGGAAATGTGCTTGCTCTGGCAATGATCAAAACATTATGAAGCAATTCTGTTATCTGCATGGTGTGTGCAGAATCTGTGATAAACATAACCATTTCCTATAAAAAAATAATTTAGATCCAAGTTTCATTCACGGATACGTTGTGTGTTTATTATAACAAATAAAAATGGCTAGGGTCATGTTTTTCCACTATCTTTTGCCAAAATTCGATAGAAACATTCCTTGGTTAAAGTAAATTCTCTTTTCTTAAGTAGCACATTACTTTGTGGTTTTTCACTTACATTTTGATCTTCGCTAAAGGAAGAATACCAAAAATCTCGTTGCCTGTAAGTAATAAATGTAAGAAAAATGTAAAATAATATGTTTTGCTTAGATATTACTTGAGATTTGTCATTCCTACACCAAATATAATACACAGTGTTCAACATACAACATGTAGCATATAACACATAACATATAATACTTTAGAATCAGTCAGTCATATAATTCAAATGAGTAACATACCTTCTTGTAATGAAATAATAAAACCTCTCAGTGCTTGAGACTTTGTGACAAAAATTCTCTTAAATTCTACAACATGCAGTTATCAAATTGTCAAAATTATATGCACTAAAATCTTACAAATCAATAATAAAAATACATAAAGGAATTGAACACACCTCTGACAAAAGAAAATATGTGAGAGGTTAATAAGCATTTGAAAGATATTGAAAATGACTGGTTTCTAGAGAAATGCAAATTAAAACCATCATGCAAAATCACTACACAGCCATTAGCGTAGTTCAAAGTCAAAAATATAGCAAATGCTAAGATTTGGCAAGGATGTGGAAAACCTGCAACTTCTATGCATTGGTGCTGAAAGCATGTATTAAGTGCCTAGTATATACAAACCATGATAGTTTTGTTGTTGCCAGCTGTTCTTGAGTCAGCCCTCAACTCATGGTGACACAATCTGCAATGGAATTCGACTACTGTATTTATAAGGCTTTCATTACCTGAATTTTTCAAAGTAGATCACCAGGGTTTTCTTCCTGATATGTCCTTGTCTGGAAGTTCTGCTAAAGTCTATTCAGTACTGTAAAAAAACACAAGCCTCTACTGACAGGTAGTGGCTGCACATGAGGAACCTTGTCCAGAAGTTGAACCTGTGTCTTCTGTCCAAAAGATTTGTACCACTAAATCACTTCTCCCAGTGCTATACTATGTGCTGGAAAAAATAAAGACACATAGAAGATACCCCTGGCCAGGAAATTGCTAGAATGGTGGGGGAGCTGGAGAGGTAAGCAGACAAAAGCTGTACCATGTAAAGTACTGTGTGACAAGTGCCATGGAGATACCCGGGGGAGGAGCCTTAGACAAGTTGGGCAAGCAATAGAGGGCAGACAGGGCTGAATTTCAGATAGTATGTTTGCTGAGCTTACAAAGACTAGATAGTGTGTCTTAGGTAAAGAAGGAAAGGAGAGGGAAGAATATTACAGGCAGACAAGCATCAAACACTCTTTCACGGAGATATAAAAGAGTGTGGCAGATTAAGAGAACCTCTGGGAGTGAGAGGGAATAATGAGAGGGGGAGAATGGCATGACAGACCCAGAGACAAAGGTGGGAATCACATGCCTCAAGTATGATATTGTCAAATGTTTGGTCTTCAAGCTGAAAGCTATGAAAATCTACTAAAATCTTGATAATGAGAAGTGCCATGATTAAATTTGGTTTTTGAAAAGATTGCTCTTTTAGCAGCTTTGAAAACTGACTAGATGTAAGAAAGACTGAGGGTAAGGCAATTAACTGGTTATTATTATTATTTTTTTAAAGTGTAGTTCAGTAAAGACAAAAGATACATATGGCGTTACCTACTCCAGTGATCCATGTCTTGATATCAAAAAGTTCACACCAAATGTATGTGTGTGTGTTTTCTTTTAACATGTCTGTTTTCCTTCCAGAAAGTTGTGAAGCCTATGATAAAAGTGCTGAACAGCTACTGAGGAAAGCTTAGGCAGATGATGACAACATTATTTTGCCAAAAGATTATCACACTCAAAACAATATTTCATCACAGAGTAGCTGCGTTCCAGAAGAGACCATCAGACGCCAAGGCACCAGGCAGTCTGCACACCATGAGCTCCTTCTCAGTAATCACTGTTTGCCATGCCTCAGTGGACCTTTGACAGAGACCCTCAAACCCAGTGAGGCTGAAGAATAAAACCAACCTAAGACCTTTCACTGCCATGATTAAAGGCAGTTTCTAAAGACCTTGTAGCAAGTCAGTTTAACCCTCCAAGTACACTCCAGGAAGAGAAACTGGATGTGGATCACCAAGGCTGTTGGGATCACATTTGACTACATCAATCAGGATTCCAGTTAGGAAAACAGAGCTCATGCTTACATGGTTTATTGTGGGTATGTCGTAAGACAAGTTACAGAGATGTTGCAAGATATGAAAACAGGACAAATTGAATAACAGCAGAAATTAACAACTACAAGATGCTCCAATCATATCAAGAGTTGGAGGGGCAAAGGCAGGAAGTGTGTGCCTGGTCCTAGAAGCTGGGTGGAAACTAGATTTCAAGAAGAAACAAAGGTACTGTCAAGGGAACCTCATAGAAACAGAGGGAAGGGAAGGATAACACAGCTTCATCCCTCCTCTACCCACTCTCTAATTTCCTGCCAGTACTTTCGTTGACTGATCCTAACATGAAGCCAGCAGGCAAGGGGATGTGGTAAATACAGTTTGCAGTTGTTACCCCACTGCACTATACAACATGCAGTACAAAGGTGGAGAGGCACCTGGTAGCAAAGAGGCAAATAACCTTCCTAATGAGGTCATGCATTTACAGTTGATTCCGGCACATCTTCCCTACCACCAACGAAAAGCAATCAACGTCTGCTATTTGTGTGCTTCTGATGAGCACAAAACATGCTCTTTGCACAGCATTAGCAGAGGGTCTCAGAAGTTTCCCAAAGGAGTCCCATAACAATTATTAAACTTTAGAAATACAGTTAAATTGTATTTTATTTGTCTAGTAGTAAATATGGCTGTTTTCCTACACATAATATGTGTGCAATGAAGTTTGGTTAGCACACAGAGGTTCTCTTAGTCACTGCTTGAAATCTGACAGCAAATTTAAAACTCAGTTCTCAAGGTTCTACTGACTACAGACAGAAATGGCCTCATTGCTGAGGAAGAGACGGAATATTTGTGGAGGACTTTACCAAGACTTTGTGGACTCAGAAATTGAGGGGCAATTCTAAAGAAGTAACATCAACCATGGGACGTGATATAATATTCAATACACGGCTGGAAAGTTTTGAAGAAAGAAAACAAATGATTCAAATAATGACAATGAAGAAGAGCTGCAAAGAAAATGACTGTGAGAACACTCTTGCAACCACCGTCACTTAGTTTTGCCTTATTCCACCTTCTACTCTCTGTTGTATGTCAGGAGAACAATGACTGGCTTCACTCAGAGGCATCAAGATTGCTGAGTTCAGGACACTTCGCATAATCTGCTACTCAGCCCTCCACTTCCTCAGTTTTCACTGCCCTTCTTCAGTCTACTTCCCTTGATGGCTGCCTGTTGCCTCCACCCACCTCTGATGATTGTCGTTTCTTTTGTCTTTATCTAGTCTCTTCCCATCCCTTTCAGATTATCTTTTCAATCCAGCATTCAACTACATGTGTGAAGTTCTTGAGTCATACTATGTTGAATTCATAGAGCAAAGCAAAAAAAAGAAAGAAAGAAAGAAAGAAACTCGAGGCACAATTCTTGGTCTCATGGAGCTGGCCATGATATCATCTTTTTCTAGTTATTGTGTTTTCAACTAATAAGCACACAATGGTCAGCTAGTAATAAGAGCTAGCATTCATTGAATACTCATAACATATAGGCACTGTTCAGAGCATTATGTTCCGTTGTTCCCATTTTCCCCTTTTCTCAGTGCTGTTTGGTATGTTGTATTTTTATCTTTATTTTACAGAAGACAGTATAGAAGCATAGGTAGGCTATGCAGGCCAGTTGGTCAGTAGGTGGTGGAGCTGGGATCAGACTTCCAATAGTGGAGGCTAGATAAAAGCTTCTGGTGCACAGGGAATGGCACACTCATGACTAGTCCAAATGGACACCTTGATCTACATCATACTGGTCCGCTATGCAGCAGCCATGGTGCTAAGAACCAGAAATCCTGCATAGCCAGGAACGGCCCCCAAATCTCAAGACTTCAGGTCACTGAGTCTAGCTGATGAGTTTGTGTATAAAAATGTGTCACAAGTTGCTGCAGGTGCTGAGATAAAGGTGGCCAAAGATGACTACAGAGAAAAAAAAATGTATGGTTAGTTTAGTTCTTTCTGGGCAGTGGCGGAGACTTGGAGAAGTGATGCTTTGGTTCACTCATGAACCTCACTCAGCTTACCAGGCGGGTGGTTGAGGACAATGAGAGAAGAACATCATGAGAGCATTAGAAAAGAGGAGACCGAAATCAGAATGCTTAAGAATATAGCTGATTCAACACATTTCAATGTTGGATGTCAAAGTAAAAACAGTAGAGAAGAGCACCAAAGAGATGGTAAGGTTATGTCCATTTTGCTAGGAAGTGTTAACTTTATCCTAAGAGTAACAAGGCAGCATCAGATGAATTTAAGTAGATATTGCTTGTAAAAAGCCAACCAAGAGCAGTTAGAAGGGTAGACTGGAAAGTTAAAAAAATGAAAAGCCAAAACTATTGCTCACCCACAGTGACCTGGAATCACTCACAGTGACCCCATGTGTAATAGAGCAGAACTGTTCTACATGGATTTCTTGGCAGTCGTCTTATTGAAAGTAGATTACCACAGTTTTCTTCTTTGGTTCCTCTGGGTAAGTTTGAACCACCAGCATTTAAGTTGTTAGCTGAGTGCAAATAGTTTGTGCCACCTTACAAAGGCATCAACAGTTCAAGTATAATACAATGAGGACCTTCAATAAGCTAACTTCAATGGGAATAAATGCAGAAGATACTAGAGAAGTAAAAATCTTAAAATAATTGAGCCTAGGATTAAGAAAAGGGAGGAAATGAGACAGAGAGAAAGAGAGAAAGAGAAATAACCTCTAACTTGAATACCCAGACCATTGTCTGTACCATTCTTCAAAATAAGAAAATAGAAGATAAAGTTGGAGAATCACATTTTTTCTTGTCTTTCTCTTTGACGTTTTCCTCTATCCAATTTGAAAATTGTATGTCATCTTCCATTCTATTGTTTCTCTCAAAGTCAAACTCCTGAAAAGGTGATGGCTTATGTTACAAGATTTGAAGTTATCATCACAAGAATACCTAAACATAGTTCATACTCTCAGGGAACCAATTATTTCATGAGTACTTCAAATATTATTTCCTTCAAATATTAACAGAGTGGTTTAAAGAAAAAAAACACACATTTGAAGGCTGTGGCCAAAAGAACGTGGAATTATAGATGGCCAACAGACTTCTGGCTTGTATGTCTAGGTAATACAAGAACTGTCAATTAAGTTCACAAACTGATCCTAGAAAAAGTGTTATATACCTCATTGTTGAATATCACTATGGTCAAACTTCTAAGTACTCCCATTGGGAAGCTGTGCACTGATACCAGCACCTAGTTCCACCCTTCAAAGCAATTTTGGAACTCTTTCTGGAATGACTATCAGAGCTTTTGTCATATTACCCTTGATGTCCTGAATGTCATTAAAATGTTTTCCTGTCAATACTTCCTTTATCTTTGGGTAAAGAAAAAAGTCATTGGGGGACAGCAGGGAGGGTGTTCCAATACAGTTATTTGCCTCCTGGCTAGAAACACTCTCACAGACAACTATCCAATTAAGTTCATGGACTTGCCACTGTGCACAATGGTCATTCCAGAAAGAGTTCCAAAATTGCTTTGAAAGATAGACCAGGTACTGGCATTGTTGCACAGCTTTCCAAGGGGAGTACTTCAAAGGTGACTGTAGTGGTATTCAGCAATGAGGTATGTAGCACCTAAAGCAATTTTGTGGAGTTAATTGTCAGACCTTGTAATAAATTGATTTTACTCTAGGAAAACCAGTAATTTGGTGGTAAAGTGAGTTTGTTTTTATCAGACTGAGTTTAGTGCTCATGAGACTTTTCTGTGTGGATAGCTACTAAGCAGATGGATATTGAGTTTTTCAGCATAAAAGAAACATTTAGATAAGAGATAGGATTATGGGTGACATCAGCACATAGATAGCAAAGTAATGGGAGTCAGCGTCAGACTCAGAAGACTAAGGAGTAAGAGTGAAAGAAAGTCAAGGAAGAACCTCACAGAGTCATGTGGAGAAGAAGAGTAGAAAATATTGGGAAGAAACAAGACATACTGTCAGAGAAACAGGAGAACCACAAGAACTTGAGCTTATGTTAGTCAAAAACTCATTGCCATAGAGTTGATGCTGACTAATAGCAACCCTATAAAGTAGAGTAGAAATACCCTGTAGGTGTTTCCAAGGAGCAGCTGATGAATTTTTGATTAGTAGCCAGACTCTTAACCATTACACTACCAGTTATCCTATGTAAGCCAAACCAAGCAACCAACCAAGCAACCAACCAAGCAACCAACCAAGCAACCAAGCAACCCACCAACCCACCAACCCACCCACCCACCCACCAACCCACCAACCCACCAACCCACCAAGCAACCAACCAACCAACCAAGCAACCA